>CP136066.1:154516849-155116849 GCA_032622095.1 Siphonodentalium dalli | reverse complement strand
AGAAAATAAACATCTGCAGGCATGGAAATCACAGAAATAAATTGAACAACACAATTGCAGTACAGATGATACACGAACGGTACAATGTACTAGTAATGCAATGTCATTTACATACAGGCTTTAAGATTCGACGAGAATCACCGAATAGATTCTCGTAATGATTCTCACAAAACTTATCAATTTTCAATGCATTATGACTAACTTGATTCAGCATTTGATTCTCGCAAAATTAAAGACATATTATGGACTTGTTTGAGTGCGTGAAAGTTGAAACTGATAAGTTAGTACTGCCGATGGGGTCATTGTCACAAGGCTTCGGTCACATTCGTAGCCAGCTTTTTAAATCGATCACAAATGTAGCCAGCTTTTCGCCGGCGATCACATTCGTAGCCAGCTTTTCTAATTCCATGCTTTATATGGCGCGAAATATGACGTCTTCGCGTTCGTGACTAAAATATCGACGTCATGCTCCAAAACTGACTTCGTTTATCAACTTATATTGGAATATAATTCGAGCATCTAACGACATTGATCGGAAACCTCAGGTTATTAGACGAACTAATATCTAATTAAAATTTATGTTGTTTTTCATTCATCAACTCAGAAAAATGAGACTAACTAATCTTGTGCATTGAGGCTCTCATGAATATGAAAATCTGGCTACAAATGTGATCGCCGTGGAAAAGCTGGCTACATTTGTGATCGATTTAAAAAGCTGGCTACGAATGTGACCGGAGCCTTGTGACAATGACCCCATCAGCGTTAGTACTCAGGTGCCATGCCACCCTGGTGAATGTAGCATTCTACTAACATCACCGACAATTGCAAAATTGACCATACGGTATACCACTCCATAGAAAACATCGTCTCAACTACACTCAATTGTAAATATTTACATCTCGATTTGGGACACAACTATTGACGATAAACTAACACAAATGATTTCGACATTGAGAGTCATTGCATTTAATTAATATATAAGTACATTTATGGCAGTGTGTGGTGTCAATTTGGATTAATATTCATAAAAGTAACAACTTTGAGCAAGATTATTCTCTATTTCTAATTGATCACCTACCAGTGTGTTTCACATCACTTTAAATGTATTTTGAGCCCTGTACATGTATATATTATCTAATACATGGTGATAACGAGTTTTGTATTTTACTTGTGTTTTTTTAATTTTTATGACAGATCTGTTAAACATGTAATTAGAGCTATTAAAATAATTCATAAAAAGTGTTATTGAGGGAGAATTATGTTATATCATATTATAATGGCATTGGGTACACACACGCACACATGTCAGTTTAGAGTAAATAAATTGTAACTAAAATTTAGAAATTTGTTGACGTTCATGTTATTTATACAGCTATTGGTACATGTACGCTAAAGACTAAAGTCTTTGTCGCTTCAATTAATCACTTTTATTTGACCATATACATGTACCGGTCAGCCCAACACATACATGTAGGTCCCCTGGTGTGATACCACCACTACCAGTATACATGTATACCAATACTAGTATACCGGTACATGTATATACTTGTAGTGGTGGTATCCCACCAATAAATATGTGGCCCATCAATATCACTGTGACATGTACATTGTAGTCTCATATGTGGTAGGAATGACTTGATGTACATTGTATAATTTGTATTTGAGTTTTAATACGCATATTATTTTTCAGTCTTCAGTCCACAAGATGGTGTGAATTTAGCAGTAAGGGTGCAATTCCCCATCAAATTGGCCTATGCGTTGACAGTCCATAAAGCTCAAGGAATGTCTCTAGACAAGTAAGTAAAGTTTGCACATTGAATTTCTTGTTTCTGGTTTCTAGATGTACTGTACATGTATCATCCCGTGGATGCATGTATTGTTTTAATACTTTTACATGTTTACCAGCACATGCATTGATAAATAAATGCGTGTATGATGTATCACTTTCAGTTTTATCATAATTCATCTTTTTTTGACGTTTTCCGACTTTTCCACATACTTTTACATGTACTATTATGTGTAGCGTACATACATATTTACTCCCAAAATTATAAATGGACTGCATGTGTGCACTGTATATGTCGGATCCAAGCCATGTTGACATACATGTACATGTATGTTGAATTATTTTCAAAAGCAAAATAAAAATTATTTTGTATATTGTTAAAAGTTTTGTTTTGGACATGTATTTTCAATCACATGTACATGTACATGTATTTATGTATTTAAAGACATATCATGTACTTGTTTGGGTGCGCAAAACTGATAAGCTAGTATTCAGGTTCTATGCCAACTGGAGGAATGTAGCATTCTACTAACATCGCCGAAAATTTCAAGCAAATCGACCGTACCACTCCATAGAAAACATCGTCTGAACCAGTCTGAACTATGCTCATTTGTAAATATTTATTTCTCGATTCGGGACGCATCTATCGGCGATAAACTAGCGAAAATGATTTCGCCATCAAGAGTCATTGCATTTAATTATTATATAAGAATGACGGTGTGTGTTGTCAAATTGGATATACCATTTAAATTTTCTAAAAATAACCACTTTGAGTAAGATTATGCTCCTTTTCTATGTGATCACCCGACCGGAGTGTTTCACATCACTTTAAGTGTATGCATGTTATAATTTCAGTGTTGAGATTGATTGCCGACAAATGTACTACCCTGGGCAAATTGCTGTGGCTATTGGAAGGGCTAAAAAGAGTTCTGGTCTGCGTGTGGTAAATTTTGATCCAAATGGAGTGAGCAGACAACCAAATCAAGTACTGAAATTTTTAAGCTCTGGATCACAGGATGCAGATACTGAATTGTCATGTTGCTATGGATCAAGGTATTTAATATAATAATGCTCTGTTAATCCTTTGGCAATGGGAGCTTCGCTGATGCAGCATTAAAGACCCTGTGCCAGTGCTTTCTCGCATACCCATACATGTAAAATTTCGAAAAATTTCAGGAAGCTCCAGTCATGAAAGGGTTAATTATCAATTTGTATTAAATTACAGTACATGTAAGACATATGTACAGTGAGGTGTGAAGATTGTCTACCCTTAACTGTTTGGTCTTTATGGCTCCAAGTAAAATGCCACCATGGTTGCAATATAGTGTCCATTGTTTGAATATGCTATTGTTCAGAACTTAAATACTGATAACCCAATATGAAACATTCATTGCAGGCACATGTATGTGCTTCGTATTTTATTTATTTGTTATGCAAATTTGCATTGGAAGTGATTAAATGGACAAATATCATGTGGGCTTTCACCAATTGTTATCAGTTTCCACAAAACTATATTTCAACTATTTTAACATTCAGCAAATCTATACCACAAAAATATGTTACTTACGGTATGTAGGATATAATACAAATATCTAGGATATTTGGGTAAATCTTCACGTATTAAATTATGTTTTATGCGCAACTAAATACATTGTTTGCCGATAGCGGTGTCTAGAGTTCAATAGCTGACACCGCTATCGGTGTGACATTGCAGTTCAGGGGAAACAAATTTCAGACACCTCATTGATGTTGTATTTTTGTTTTATACCATTTTCCATGCAAGTTTCATTGAAGCTCAACCGCAGTATAAATCAAAATTTTCACTGACACCTCCCGACCATTTAACTTGTCCGGGACTGAATCAGAACAATACACAGACATGCATGTATTATTTTCAGCCAATTCAAAGCAGCAAATACATTTAATAATTCAGTGATAGCAATACGACGATTTTGTATCTTGCAGTGTCACACTTTGCTTAAGATACATGTAATGATCACAGTTACAGTTGGATGATTAAGTCCAATGTTTGCAAACAAATTGGCACATGTACATGACCAGCTGTTCACCCATTGAATTCTTAACAAACACTATCAAGTGCAAAGTCAGACCAAGTCTAACCACAGTTACATTTGGATGATTAAGTTGAATGCCTGCAAACAAATTGGTACATGGATATTACCAACTGTTCACCCATTGAACTCATAAAAAAACACTATCAGCTTCAAACTATCAATCTTGTCAGTCCACAACAGCTTGGTATATCGGTTGGGTTGATGCTGATTTACATGTGGAGCCTAGGCCTTCACATAAACCCCTGAATGTGATTAATCATCTGACATGTCACATGTCTGTGATTAATCTGTTTTGATATATCATTTATCATGATAGGAAAAGTTACAATGATGATGCGATCTTTTAATTTATTGCTTACATGCATTTTCTGATAGCGCGACAAATCAAAATTCTCACAAAGCTTTGCTTACTTATAAATCTCATTGCTTTAACATTTAACGGACCTCTGATATATTATGCTTGTTTTATATCATCTTGCTAGGCTGCCCTGTTCATGCACACAAAGCTTTTACCTAATCCGAAACACACAAGATAACTCCTGCCCACGATTCTGGATGTAAAGTCAGTTATAGAAGAGTAACAGGTTGGGACTCTGTACAAAACACCATCATACCAACCGATATCCCAAGACCGAGACTTGGTCTACTTCAAAGTGTGTTGTCTCCACAATAGTGGTATCATATACATGTATACCGGTACTGAACACCTAAAAAAAAGTAAGTTCCCCCTAATTTAATACCCAATATCTATGTTATTCATCAGATCTTTTGAAATATTTAACGAATTAAGAGCATGGTATATGCAGCACATTATGGCAGTTATTCTCCTGATGGTTTTCTAACGCTTCAAAATGGGGCAGTCTTCACATAGCCAGTTTAGCCAGTTTCTTGAAAATGAGATTTTGTATCGCATTCGGTGAAAAAAACCCATTATAGAAGCATCATACATGTATACATTACGGAGGTGCTTGCATCCAACAAATTTAAGGCTATAACCACATGTCTCCTGGTGCGATACCACCACTACAAGTAATTACTTGTAGTGGTGGTATCGCACCAGGGGACCTGTGGCTATAACCATATAGTCCATCATATAGGCAGGGATCCTTTCGAGTACATTCAGTTTACCAGATATGGGGGTGGTTAAAAATTGTGCCCATAACTTCACAGAGTGACACCTGGTCCATTTCAGTACAATCCCACGCTGCGCAGTAATTAGGCCGGTGACAGTAAACTGTTGGCAAACACTGATTAGTGGTCACACAATTAACCCATCAACATGCCATTATGTTGAGTGTTAAAGTCGAAAGTGTGATTTTTAAAAAATGGGAATTTCTTTCATTAATACTTATATCAAATTATTATTCACAAGGAGGCAGGTATTTATATATATTGGATTTCCTTGTTCAACAAAGACACTAAATACTTAACTTCCAGAATATTATGCATTTACCAATGTTTTCAATTCGTTAAAAATATCAATACGGTCGCGTGAATTACATACCGTAGGAGAAACAGGTTATTATACTGTATGAGAGGGGGGGGGCTTAATTTTTTCGAGGTGTTTATATTCAGTTTGTATATATATTACTATTAGATATCTGTATTGCAAGAAAACATGACTGTTTGCTCCGAGGCCACACCAATTTAATAGCCTGGTTTACCAACATGTTGAGGAAACATTATCTGAAAAAAGTATTTTAAAAAATGGAAAACAAAAATTTCTGTTAAAAAAAAAGGAGTTTAAGTTTGAGAATATTTATTATTGAAGAATACAAAATTAAATTATTAAGAGAAATTGAATCGATCACGAATTCATATTAAACTTTTTTTTATTTAAATTGAAATTTGACAAAAAAATAAGATATAAATTGAAAAAAAGAATTGCGCTCAACAGGCCCCCTGTGAATCAGACTGAGGGCTCCCCTGGTGCGATACTGCCACTACGAGTATATACATGTGCTTCAAAATGGAGCCAGATCATTCGGGGGGTTTACACTTTGTTGCGTCTTCTGAAGTTTTTTGTTGGTTTTTTTTGTGTGCAAATTTGGGGGAAAGTTGTACATGTTCGTAAACCAGGTTATTACATTGGTGTGGCCTGATGTAAGATAGATGTATTTAAAGGAGGACATGTCACAGGGAATTACTGCATCTTGTAATCTTGTTAAACTTTAAATGACGGAATTCAGAGTCTAATACATTTTTGTTTGATGGCATTTGCTTCAGGTCTTTTGCGTTTAACTGCTGTGTGTAGAGGAGCCGATTTGCTTAGAGCATAACTCTCTGCACTAGAATTGATTCCACCTGAATTGGACTTAGTGGAAATTATATTCTGTCCCAGTATAATATTATTAAGTGTTCTCCCATATTGTAATGCATTTGGGTTTGCATTCGCACCATTAAATGTTGCTCTCTGCTGGCAAAATTCATTTTCAATGACGTCAGAATTAATCTGGGCAGGAACAATGGTGAATTTCTGTTTAACTATCTTTTGAGACAACTGATCGAACCCACGTATACAAGCACCTATATCCTCTCGTGTTTGAATTGAAATAAGACACTTCTTAACTTCCTTTGGTGGCATTTTATTTATAATGGCCTTCTCCCGACTCTCAAACCATGTAAGAGCTTGTCGGTTTTCACAAAGTCTCTCATCATTGTAGCTGTTGATTGGTTTCTTATCTCTAAAATTCCTGATCAATTTCGTTGTCTGTTCCAGTAGCCCTATAGCACCATTCAGAGCTTCTCCTTTAGAACCAAGTGCCATTTTATACTCAGTCATGAGTTCCAACATGTTGCTGTTGAGTACATCTTCAGCTAGATGGTTACGCATTTTGAGATGGCTATTTGGGTACATGTGTTCGTGTGTAAGAAATCGGTGGATTTGTAATGGATTTTGATGATCCCAGTTATATGCATCAATCCACATCTGCCACTGAATCGTGTATTCATTTTCTAACTGTAGTAGACGTGTACATGTTTTTTTAATTCCACTTTTAAGAATATTGTTCCTAACCTTCTTGAAAACATGCGAATAATCCATCAGAAAGATTAGTGTTGTGTCTGGATTAAAAGGACAAATAACATTAAAATTTTGACATGGATGCCTGAGTCCATGTATATGCATGAATGAGCGATTACACTGGGCCCCATCCATACTAGTGTATGCTACTGTGAACCCATAAGTCGACATAATATCAACAGCTTCCCAGAAGATGGGATATATCTGCGATGCTTGCGCTTGTCGTGACACGAAATGTGCAAATGGAAAACGGAAACCAGTGTTTCCTAGGAACACTAATTGAAGCACATGATTTCCGAGGGTTTTTTCTTTCTTGCCTTGTTTCAGTGTTTCTTGGATATTTCCTTCTTCACCTAGATCAGTAAATCCGACACATTCAAACACATCACCATTCTTTTTCATTTGTAAATCTTCCTGAATACTCATTTCATCAAATATGATGCCCCCAGTTTTTCCTTCAGTTGGTATTGCTAATCGTTGTGCTTCTTTAAACATCCATTTCAATATATCATTTTGAAATCCTGGCTTATGCTTGACATGATTCTTATACAGAATCAACAAACTTTCTGAGGGAAGTAGCAAAAGTTTACTCTTCCGAAACATCTTATAGCCTTGTGGGCTACGGGTATACAAATCCAAGCAAGCTGAAATTATATCTTTGGTCCATCTATGTCCTCGGGCATCTTTTGAACAGCTGTTTGTTGCTTGTATTACTATTAAGTCTAATATTTTCTCTGGAACATTTGGTAATAATTTGCTTAGTTCAGTTTTTATGACAGTCTTGTCGACTAACTTTGATGCGTGATCAGACAATGTTTTACATGTATCAGTAACAGTTGTTTCAGTCTTTGGATCTCGGTTTTCCTTCTTGGTTATTCCCATCTTGCAGCATGTTCTGCAGACATTCTTTGTTGCTAGAAAGGAAATGACCTGCTCACAGTGAACTGATCTGATAATCATTCTGCTCTTCCTTCCTATCTCCAGTTTTTCAATGAAATTTAACTTTGAACACAACATATGATCCTCATAATCTTTTCCATGACACAGCTTTATTATTTCAACCTGTTTTTGTATGATCACTTTATTCTGATGCACATTACTGATCATAAGTTTGTCAAGATTGACATCTTTGTCATTTACAGTCAAGCTCCAGTGCGGTTCATTGTAAACTATCTTTTTTATCACAGCGATGTTATTACGAATTTGATCTGTGTTTATGGTGTATATTGGAATATTATCAGTAGAGTTTTCATTGGTTTCTTTTTCTAATATCACCAGTTTGATACCTTTAAATACTGTTTGTAAATTGCCATCGACTCTTTTTCTCAACCGTATGGTATTTGGAAACAGCTGTGTAACTAGTTTACATAAGATTGCTTGATCCTGAACACATTCCTTGGTATCAAGACTGGCATCTATGGCCTCTAGTTTGTAGCGCAAATAGATATTTTCAGCTACATCCTCCGAGTCTATTGCCTCTTCAAAATTGGTGCACAACCTATAATATACATGTATATGTTTTTGTAAGTATCAGTGGTACATTAAATTTCATTTCCATGCTTTACATTAATTAAATACACATGTCTGCTTGTGGTCACCCCCCCCCCCCCCATTATGTATGAGTATTATACATGTACTTATAATTACATGTGGTACATCTACAGACTCTGGAATTATTTAAAAGTTGTGTCCAGATTCATAATGTTCCGGTAACTTCCAGTTAGCTAGTCATGAAGGCATGTATTTCACAGCTACATTTGTAGATTACTGGTATGTCAGATAACACTAACCACTCTGTTAAGTTGGACAAAAAATATCTTGCACACTCTGATAGTCTTGTGTGCTATCGATAGTTTAACCCTTTCATAACTGGAATTCCCTGAAATTTTTAGAGAAAAAACCCTGTGCCAATATATTATCTTATATATGAGTCTCCCATAAGGAGCCTCACATATATTAGAGTACTTGGCCTAACAATATTTACCTTGAACTTGTAAGCCAGTGCATTCTCTTATATATGTGAGGCTTCCTATGGAGACTCGCATGTATAAGAGAATGTACTGGCACAGCATATTTAATGATGCACAAGCGCAGCTCCCATCATGAAAAGGTTAATAGGCAGAATTTCAAATTACATTTTGTAATTTATATTTTATATATCAGGGTTATTAACTTATTATGTAATTTTCATTTCCGAATTGTTAAAAAACATGACCGCCAGTGGCCATCTTTGATTTCACATTTGAATCAATCGGTACACATGACACTTTCATTAATACGAAAATTTGGAAACCGTTTATATCTTCAATCTTGATGCCATGTTGGGTTTGATTGAAGGTGTTCTGATTGGATTATTGCAACCTGTGGATATACCCAGATCAACTTGATTTTATCAAGTTGAGCTAAGGATATCTCATATATGTTTCTGTAAACTTGTCCATATCAGATCATTTTAGTCTGAACATGCAAATCTTTTCTTTTCTAGGTGGTTACATGTGGATGTTACCAGCAGTCATACAGCTGACAAATATGAAATTCCTTCTCAGTCTGAGTTTTCTGTATGTGAAGTCACAGAAAATGAGAATGACTTTGAATTGAAGGAGGACGAATTTGAGAATGATTTTAATCAGTTGATAGCAGACATTCCTCATGATTTAACAGAATCTGATATACCAGTGGACTTTGACACTAAAGATGTGCTGTTGGGGATAAAGCATGATGAAGCGTTGACATCGGTACAGGAGGAAATTAATCAGACCATTGATAAGTTGGTCAGTGAGATTCACATAAACAGAGTGAAAATATTTCTTTCAAAGCAGTTTCAGATACTACTAGATATAATGGAAATGTGTGGCATTGAGTTGGAGAAATGTGACCCCGTTTCACAGGAACAGCTGAATTCTATATGTATGAAATCAAATGAGTATCAGACTGGCTCACTATATAAATTGTGTTGTATGCTGCTGTTTAGTGAAACTGTCACAGCATCTGTTCCAGTACAGTACCATATCTGTTTTAATTTGTTCATTGGTTGTCGTAAGTTTCTGTTGAAGAAAAAGGAGAGTCTTTATCCAATTTCAGAACGCAGTATTACGGCAAGGGATATTAAAGAAGATATTACCTGTGGTGCACGTGGAAAGATAAGATATGTCAGCGGTTATTGTATTGCTAAGCTACTTTTCAAATACACCACAACAATCCGGACATCATGTTTTTCTTCAAATACATCTGATATTATATATAAGGAGAATAAATTGAAAGTCGAAATTCTAAGAGCATTATCTACCTCTGAAGATATCATAGTGAGGGAATCAAGTGATCCATCAACATTACATTATACCATGAATAAACAATTTGTTTCGAAAGGATTAACTCACATTACAGATGAAGTGTTTGCCTTTTTCGAATGTCTGTGTGGACTATGTCTGAAACTTCTGGTAGACAAGAATTTAAATATATATGGTGATCAACTTTTTGGCGCTGTGTGGGGAGAATTGGAAAGATCGGAGGAATTACAGTTGAAATGGATGGATATCAACAGAGGACAGAAGCTCCTTACAACCATTGACTCCCCTTCAGATTCTGTATCACATGTTGTACAGCTTCTTGTAAACAGAGTAGTTTGCCTAAGGGAACTCTTTGAAGAAGTTGTAAAAAAAATCCTGTCTGTTACTTTCAACCAGTTTCGGAAAGATTTCCTTGAATCGATATGTGTTCAGAAAAAGATGGCTCATAGGAAGCAAATTATGGTGACAAAGAAATCAAAAGTACAGGCTACCTCAGTAACATTTTCATCCATAGTTGATGACAATTCTCCTGGAAAACAACATTCTCATGATATGCTGAAAGCATGTGCAACTGTTGATGCCTCATTCTTGCAGTCTTTCAAGAAAGATCAATTGCAGATTTTGTGCAAAGCTTATGGTTTAAGATATGTTCAGAAGGATAAGAAATCTCAACTATGCACAAAACTAGAAAACGCTTTGCCACAAGAGACTGAGATGAAGTGCGTAGATGCTTTCAAAAAAGATTAGGAATTGTTATGCATTTGTATTCAAGCCTGCAAATAGCGTGTCAGTCTTATGCAGAATTAGGTCCCTCAGGGTGAATTTAGTGACGCTATCCCGCATAAGCGGGATAGCATCACCAAATTCACCCTCTGGAGACCTTATACTGCTAATGCCTCATCTTCTGGGAAGTATCTATAGTCGCAAATTAACATTGTTTTAGTTACGTTTTCCCTTCTGAGAATGACTAATGGGTGAACATCGCCAACTGCAACTGGGGAACTTCAATCTGATCCTAGACCTACCATAGCAGTTGAGGGCCTAAGCAGAATGAGGTTTCCAGAGGAAGATTTCAGTGATGCTAGCCTGCTGTGAGGGATAGCATCACTAAATTCACCCTCTGGGGACCTCATTCTACAAATGACAGACACGCTATTTGCAGGCTTGTTTGTATATAATGATAAAGATGTACGCTGGGTTAGAGCACTAATTTTCCGACCCCACAATTCTTTTTGATTGGCTTAAAACACAGGTTCCCTGGTGCAATACCACCACTACAAGTATATATATAGTATATATACTTGTAGTGGTGGTATCGCATCAGGGGACCTGTGGCTAAAAATACTAAGTTTATGCCTAAAAATCCATCTAGTCATTTCAGGGTGTACACTTTTTTATGTTTGAGTAAATCACTTCATTTAGAAGGTGCCAAGATTTACACTGCCGAGATTTATTTCAGGACAAAAAATATAAAGCAGGTATTAAATCAACCTGAATTAACTGCAACATTTCGTCTTTTAAATGTAGTACTGCACATGTATGATACCATATATGGTACGTAAGGCTTGTCGACTTTTGGTGACATGTACTTGCCTCAAACTATGTCTAAGGTCCATGAAAAAGTTTTAATTTCAACACATTTTTTCTAATATGGCGTGCATCTTTATTTGACTCCAATGGAAGGCATTATAGTGTACTTAATATTCACTTGCCAAATAAAATAGGCCAGATTCTTTTTATTATAAACTTTTTGACACAATAATGTGGCGAATAGGTCCTGCATCATTAACTCTTGTGATATTTACTGTTATTAGCAATAAGCCAACCTTTTTTTCAATATAAATTAATCAGACCAAAAGAAAAGAAAATCTCAATTCTCCAAACATGCACGGCTAGTAAATCACTACATTGTAGTTGGGTCAATCAACTTGTCTATTTTTAACACAACTAATGAAATCGACAGAAGGTTTTATTAAAGGTACGGATGGCCTTCGTTATCTATCATATATTTTGGAACTGCTGTCTATCACAGGTCCCCTGGTGCGATACCACCCCTACAAGTATATATACTAATACATATATATACTTGTAGGGGTGGTATCGCACCAGGGGACCTGTGCTGTCTATGTGTGTTATAGACTCGAAAACTGCTTGACCGATCCGACTCATATTTGGTATGTAGGGCTACTTTGATCCCGGGAACAATATGGGTGGGTCCAATTTCACGTGCGACCGTGTCCTTGACTAGCTACTGTTCAACGTTGTTCGCTCAGTATTGTTCAACGCTATAGTCAGGACGAATTCAGGTACATTAGCTAGTATGTAATAATTTAGAAATAACAGTTACCATATTATGAAAATTTCCTCAAGAAAATATACTATTAGTATGGTATAATTATAGTATGAATGCGATAGTATCCACAAAACACACTTTGTGTGAGCCGAGTGTTTGCTTATATACAGCATGTAAATAGTTGGCGATATTAAAGCAAAACACCAAGCAATGTTTTTATGAGAGTCATTCACGGTGACCCATTGAGAGGCGAGGATTAGTGAGCGAAAACTAGTATGTTGTAAACAACTTGGTGGCATTTATAACCAAAGTTCTCTTGCAGGGGTCTCCCCGGTGTTTTGCTTATTGCATACTCTTTACGTACTGTTTGTTTACATAACACAGCAATTTACGTGATATATATGATTAGTGTAAGAACAAAGTTTGTCTATAATATAATATTGTTTCTTTTTATGGCAGTTTTAACAGGTACCCTGGTGCTTTATCACCACAAGTATATACTAGTGTAATAGATATAGTGGTGGTATCGCACCAGTTGACCTCACAGGTCCCCTGGTGCGATACCACCCCTACAAGTATATATACTAATATATGTATTAGTATATATACTTGTAGGGGTGGTATCGCACCAGGGGACCTGTGGTTGACCTGTGGTTTTAATGGATGTGGCTATTTTAACAGCAATGCTCACTATCTTTAAAAACTAAGTAATTTCAGAGCAATATATGAAATGTTATAAAGTCCACACAAAAAATGACAAGTCATATGATAAATATAAGTATTATAAGATATAGTCTGGTGGTGGTGGTATCACCCCAATGGACCTAACTTACACATCTGTTCATAAATGGATTCAGCATATCGGAAAAATTCCTCAAAAATATTTTAGATTTTTTTTTCTGACAAGGTTAACAAGATACATGTATCCGGATCTTGTCTAAAAGACCCCATACCCTATATTTTCTTCTAATTCTATACGGTACAGTGATATCGGCTGGAATGCGAAACAAAAATGATTATGGTCTATTGTAATCAGTTACAGCTTTAGTGAAAGATTAAAAAAGACAACTGATATGATAAATCTTGTCAACGTCAATTGCGAACATTTCTCTTAGTGTTTTTTCAATAAGTTGGATAACAATAATAGTCACACATTGAGGTGATTCTCAGCAAATACCGGTATCTCATTTATGCATTTCCCTGAAATTGAGTGTTGTCAAATTGTTATGCAAACATTTTTATATTATTCAACACTAATTTAGATTGAATGAAGGAAACCAGTATATGGCAGTTCGATATTTCTTACTTTTCAATCTGACACTATAATAACTATTAAATGTCATTTATTTTATAAGCAAATAATTTTCTTAATTGTGGATGAGATAATTCCACCATACTAATATGGATTCTCTGAAAATATTTGTTGATTTTCTGTTCATCATCACTT
This sequence comes from Siphonodentalium dalli, assembly GCA_032622095.1. Lineage (NCBI taxonomy): Eukaryota > Metazoa > Mollusca > Scaphopoda > Gadilida > Siphonodentaliidae > Siphonodentalium > Siphonodentalium dalli. The sequence continues at coordinate 155,102,939 of CP136066.1, read as the reverse complement.
TGTTGAATCGAGGGCAAATCTGAGCAAACAGGCACCATAGCTCTAAATGTCATACATGCACAATTCTCTATCCTTTCGTATACAGTCAGCAGAAGGGAAACGAATTTTGCATGTTAAATCATTTAACTTAAATGTATTTGCTATCGAAAATGTTGGACTAATGACAATGTGGAAACTATTGCTTCTGCAATTTTATTTTTTTCTTATTAATATTATATGGCTGAGGCATTGGCGCCAATTTCATAAAATCGACAAAGCAACTTGTAAGCTCTAGTTACCGTAGCTTATTTGTAATGAAATTGACATAAAGGTATGTAGAATATGGTCAATGACATTCTCAAATAGTTGCCATATACATTAGCCATTTTAATCAGTGTTTTAATGGGAACAAATTACTGAGTCAGAGATGTAACGTGCATGACATTTTCATGTAACGTACATGTACGTGATAACAAATTAAGAGTTACTACAAAGTAATTTGAGGATAATTTTGTCATTGGGAAACAGACGAGAAGTATCGCAACCCCATTAATAATTGATCTGAAAATACATAATTCAAGAGTGCTGCTGAATTTCATCAGTTGGTAATGAAATAGTATTTTTTGCACGTAATGTAAATGACACATCGTCTTCTCTGTATATCATTTGAATACACCAAAGGCCAGTTATTTTGTTATTTTATAATGTTTGCATATATTGTTGACTATTCCGAAACTTATGAAATTATTAGTTACGTCATTATGTTTTTTGAATAGTTATCACCTTTTAATACCAAATGTGTTCACTGTAACATACCTGACGTTGAGAATCGCCCTTGAACAAGGCACTTACTAATTTAATTTCATAGGTTAAAATAGTTTAATATTAAAAGGAGATTTATGGGGCCGTCTCCTACTCTACTAAACAGAAGATATCCCATAAAAGAATTACTATGAGCCAAGAATGAGAATTAAACAAATGCACAGAGAATCACTACCCTATAACAATCTGATAATTATAACGAAGCCATATACTAATTTTTATTATAATTACCATGTTGTTTACATTATCCATAGATCACATTAGTGTATTTGTTGTATATATTATGTTGAGTATAATAGGAGATGGCCCAACAAATGGCTGGATTCAGTGTACAGATCCCATTTAAGCTATTGACATGTTGCTGATTTATTATGTTGAATAAAGCTATTTTGTTATGAAATGGTTGTTTCAATGTTTTTTCTTTTATCAAACAGCTGTATCAAATGTGAGATAATGATACAAAAACTGTTGGGATATTCAAGTTCTACAGTATGTGGATGCCACCTCACTGACCTCAGTTATTCAAGTAGAGGTGCGTGAATTTGACTATGAACAAATATCCATCCAAGGTATATCCAGATGAATTTTTCCAAAGCAGTGCAGTTACATGAGTGACATTCATATGTACAATGGATGCTTGGTGATTGGATCACAGCAAGACTATTTGATGGAAATATGGAGCGTGCAATGCCCTGCATCCCACGAGAAACCATGCATATCATAGTTATTAATTTATATTATAATGCCAAAAAAAATGGTTAGGCCTGCTGCATCCCCAATCAAAACTTTAGTGACCCATATGGTATAATAACCCCGGGAACTAGCAGTTCAACCCCTAGTGACAACTCCTTAAGTCATAGTAGAGGCACAGGTAATTTGGGGCGATAGCACCACTGCCACTTCAGTATTTTATGTAATAGTATATAGGGGGTCATTGTATTACCGGTATGTATATACAATTATACATACAATTAGATTTGTGAACCTACGGCATATATTCCTCTGGTGTTACTTTCATATTTGATTTATTATTGTATTGTGCTCAAAATGGTTCACTAGACCTTTCTCAAGTTTGAATCTGTCCTCAAGACCATCAATATTAATGATTGGCAAGGTGCCAAGCAAAGGTCCACTGGGGCGGTACCACGTACCAAGTATATACATATGTATATGATCGTATATATACATGTAGTCATGGTATCACACCAGGGGTACATGTGTTAGGCTGTCAGCTGTGGTGCCATTTAAGCAAAGCCATTCCAGCCCCAATGCAATTTCCAAAATTTATTGTCAAATTATTTTATTTTATGTTAATTTTCTCACATGCTGGGTGATGGAAATTACTGACAATTGCTGTGTAGCATGCATTAGTATGTAATCTTACTGACCATGTTACGATTTGCATATTTTTTAAAAATAACAACTAATTTGAAGCAAGATTCGGTTACAGGCAATGAAGTTGACCGTTTTCAATTTTCGCGGAATTTTTAGGTGACCCCGAGGTCGAAGGTCATACTCGCATGTGATTCATTCGGTATATTTAAATGAAAAAGCGGACAATATACCGTTTCTTTTATTTTGGGATTAATTAATAAAATATTGGTAATATAAATACTGACATAGAAATATTTAAGAACTTGTAAGCAATTTTATAATATACTTATTCTGAATCGATTTTGGCCAATGGGAAAATTGTTGTAAATTTGCTGCGGCGCAACCAAAATGGTTGAAAAAAGAGATTCCTTCTAATTTCTCATATTCGCTAATTGTATTTATTCGTTTATCGTTCGAGTGATGGCTCGTTTCGTTGATTAAATGGATGGGATGAAATCAGCATGCATCGCTGATTAATTTGGTGCGATATATGTAGGGGTTACTTCGCGGAACGAGAGTTTGTGTATTATAGCAATGGACTCATTTGGAGTTCTATTTATATCGCTCTCCGTTCAAGTGTTTGTCCGATTTTGAAAATGCGCCCAAATTTCGCAATATATCCAAAACGCTTTCATGCATCGGAACGGGGCATATACCAAATTAAAGGTGGGAATGTGGTTCATCGAACGTGATATATGGCTTGAGCTCGTGTCGATGGATTTTTGGTGATTTTTTCCCTCGAGTTAACCCTATGCTAGAATTGAGTCAACTGCTTCCAAACCTTGTATTAGTATATATACTTGTAGGGGTGGTATCGCACCAGGGGACCTGTGCGGTATCCTCTATAAATTTGGAGGGCGTTAATTTACTGGATTCCACATTTTGTCTCCTTCGAGCCAAGTCCCAATTGGAACTTTAGAAAAATCTGTTCGGATCGACACGTATCTACGATTGCAAACATTGACACAATTAATAACAGATGACTGCATCAGATATATTCCAACAAAAACTGTTTGTATACGGAAGAACGCCCCACCTTGGCTCTCATGTGGCATAAAGAAACTAATGCGAAAACGCAATAGGTTACACAAGAAGGCGAAACATACTAATTCGTCGACTGCTTGGTCGAACTTTCGTATGATTCGTAACCAATGTGTAGACGCAGTGAGGAAAGCAAAGAATGATTACGAAAAGAAAATCGACAACACTTTAAATGACATACATACCGACACCTCGACCTGGTGGAAGAATCTACAAAATATAATTTTCCAAAATAGTAAAAAATCCATACCCCCACTCCATGTGACAACTGTTATCTAGTATCCCCCTACGACAAAGCTAATGCACTGAACGATTAATTTTGCGAAATATCGCAAATTGATGACAATTCTCATAACATTGACATGACACCTACTCCTATAAACTGATCCCGAATTAAATGACTTGGACATTAACGTCCTAAGAGCCCTAAAAGTATCTAAATCATGTGGACCCGACACGATTAGTCCCCGTATACTCAAAAACTGTGCTTCAGCTCTTAGTAAACCCCTTGTGCACGTCTTTAACATATTCACCCAAAAAAGGTATTACCCATGCGAATGGAAAAAAAGCAAACATTACTCCCATTTTTAAAACCGGTGATCCTAGCATCATATCGAACTATCGTCCTATCTCACTCTTAAGTTGTTTATCCAAAACGTACGAGAAGTGTATTTATAAATATATGTCAGCATACATTAATGAACTTAACCTAATCCCTGTCTATCAGTCTGGCTTTACAACAGGTGATTCCGCAGTATACCAAATTACTGATGTGTATGATTATATTATTAGATCCCTAGATGATGGTAAGGAGGTGCGCTGTATTTTTGTGACATTAGTAAAGCCTTTGATAAGGTTTGGTACAAGGTTCTCCTATTTAAAATTAGGCAAATGGGATTCGGAGGTAACTTACTTAAGCTTTTAGAATCATACTTAGAATGTCGACAACAGAGAGTATTTATAGATAACGTTAGTTCAGATTGGAAATGCATATCTGCGAGCGTGCCCCAGGGGTCTATCGGACCGCTATTATTTCTTATCTATATAAATGACATAACCGACAAAATTGTGTGTAACATCCGTCTTTTTGCAGATGACACATCGATATATTTATGTGTTGAAAACCCAACTCTCGCTGCTGAAATAATCAACAAAGATATTAGTACTATTTTTGAATGGTCACAAAAGTGGCTAGTAAAGTTTAACCCCATAAAGACCGAAGCTATAGTAGTATCCAGGAAAGCAACACACAAACCATCCGCCCCTCTTCATGAATGGATCTGAAATAACTGAAGTAGTCACACACATCTTGGAGTCACATTCGATAGTTCTGGGTCATGGGAAAGTCACTTCTGTAGCATAATTGATAAGGCATGGAAGAGAGTAAACCTTGTAAAAAGACATAAATTTAGATTAAGCATCACATGTATGGGATAATATCCCCAAGTGCACGAGTGATAGAATTGAGGATATCCAGTATGAAATGTCAAGAATAGTCACTGGGCAACCAGAAGTGCTAGCGATAGGAACTTATTACTTGAAACAGGTTGGGAACCGCTTGCACAACGCGGGCATAAGCAGAAAATAATTCAGTTTTACAATATGGCAAAACACAGAGCTCCATCCTACTTATCTAATATGATTCCACCTGATTCTCCCTCAACTGGCTACAATTTTAGATATCCCAACATCCACCCTCCTGATTGTAATACTAATTACTATATGTATACATTCCTACCATCTGCTACACGTGCTTGGAACAGCTTATCGGACTCAGTAGGGTCTTCAGAAACGTTTGCAGCATTTAAACGAAACATTAACACTGGTCGTTCAAAGATTGCCAAATTTTAATACCATAGTTATTCTCTTAAAGCTCAAGTTTATCATACTAGAATCAGATTGGGATGCAGTAACCTGAACAAAGACCTTGTCACAAATCACCTTAAAGAGTCCCCGGTGTGTCCTTGTGGTGGCTTTGAAATTGAATCTGCATATCATTTTCTCTTGAAATGTCCATTATATACTCAAGCAAGAACTGAAATGTTAGCTGATCTACCATCAATTAGAATATCACCCGATATACTACTGTATGGGTCGCCAGAATTCGCTGATGATTTGAACATTAAAATTTTCGATGTGGTACAGAAGTTCGTTATCTGTTCTGGGCGTTTCTAACTAACGGGTAAGGTGGTTTAAGCCGAAACAATCATATTAGTAATAATCTATATGTAAATGTCTTAAATTACAATTACTGCACGTGTTTTAGCCCTACCACCTCGCCCTCTACAATTGAATAATTAGTTATGGCACATACACACTTCGTCACTTATTAAATACATAAACTAAACAGCTCATTAATGGAACGTAAATAATTCTGATAACCCGCCGTTTTCAAATTCCCTCCAATTGGGTTCAAATTTGTTTTGAATTTAGAATCTTCTTTGGCCTGTGACGATAAATGGTGATCAATTTAACATGATACAATCCTCTCTTATTTCTCCGTGACATATCTTATCCTGCTGTTAATGGTAAGTTCACCTACCCCTTTTCAACCACTGCCTGCACTCCCTTTCTATTTCCTTTCATCTAAACTTTACTATTCGGACCATACATAACTAAAACCGTCTGCTATAACCCAATGGTATCTATTCCAAGATACCTGGGGTAACATTTATTTTCTGAGGATAGGACTTGACAAAGGCCCCTAAGCTTGTTGCCCAATCCTCTTTTGAACAATTTATAATTATATGTCATGTATTTATTGTTTGTAATTCTGTTCCTTTTAGTTAAAATAAAATATTGTTTAAACTAAGTCCACTCGGTCATCCACCTCACCAAACAATGTTTGACACTTAGCGAAGTACAGTGATGAGGCAGAATTGTCTGTACTACTTTGTTTACATGTCTCTAGATCAAATAGCAGCTTATGTAGTTTATCCGTACAAAGAGTGACATGGTGACTGACTCGGGGAAAGTCAACATAATGCACCTGTAAATAACTGCTGAGAATCTGGACTGGTTTTATAATGTCACAAAGGCAGAATATATGGCATCCAGAGTGTCAATTATGGTAACAAATCGTTCAATCACATGCACACATGCACCATAATGTGACAGCCAACGTGTTGGAACAGCCTTTAAAATAGTGTTTTTTTTTTTACCATAAACTTCCTGCATTGCAATAAAGATGTGAAAGCTTTGAGGTGAATATTCAAATATTTTCCAAATAGAAAGTAGAATAGTATCTACATCATTCATAACTGTGTACGCAGACTGTGGCTTCGCAATTAAATGTTTAATACACAGTGCTAAGCGGTGGTTCCTGCAATTAATGTATATGGCATGCGGTGAATCATTCTTAAGTCTGCGTTGTAACCCGGTTTTCGTGCCACTCATAGTGTTTGTTCCATCGAATGCGACAAACTTAATCTTGTTAATGTCAACTCCCTTTGAAAGCTGTGTACGATTTGCCTCATCCGTACTTTCATCAGCGAGCAGTGAAAACTCACTGGCCTTGCGCAACGATGTCAGTATATCTTTTTCAAGTTTAATACTGATGCACTGGAGAAACTCGGAAGCAGATGTAGAAGAGAGGTAAGTATCGGATGGGTCATTATTCAGGTAATTAACATTTTGTGGCGTTTCCACAGCCTTCAAAAATAAAACTAAGTCCTCTAGGTTTTCTGTGAACGCCCATTTTTTTCTTATTAAGAAATATTCACTTTGAATTAGAGTTTTCAGATATTCACAGTTATCTTTTCTTCTCTGTTCATCTTTTTGCTCATTAGCCTCGGCGATTTTATTCCACAACTTTGATAATGCCTTTGGTTTGTTGTCATCACATTTCTTATTCTGATAAATGCCTAGTGCCTTCTGGTGACGATAACTGTTTTCGTGTTTGTCCAATTTGCGTTTTGGATGATCTCCCAATGCAACACTTTCCTCAACAAACGAACGAGGAATACCTGGAGTTTGCACAGATGCAAACATTTCGCAGTATTTGCATACATATCCAGCTTTCGTGAAAGTTCAGTACAACCACATGTACTCCCGTTCGTATTTCTCTGCGGAAAATAACCTGTGGTCGCCGTATCCACGTTCAGTATTCGCGCTACATGTAGGCCTATGCTCCATTTCGCCGGTATCAGAATCACTGTCTGGCTGTTCAGAATTTGCCGCCACCGAGATAGTTTTCTCAAAATTGTCAGCCTGACACAGAAGAACTATCATTTTTTGACGAAATTGTCTCGGTGGCGGCGGAATGGTTAACTATCGCGGCCGTATCGCGTCGCAGAAACTTTGATAGTCTGCTCCGGCTTGTTTCCCGCTTTGTTCGTTTTTTTCACGTACTATTTTGAATTGTGCGACATGACAAGTATTTACTATACACGTGTTTTATAAAATCAGCAATTTATTTAGAGGTATCCTCCCTCTTTCATAAATGCGCTGAGTGGTAGAGGGGAGGTAATTCGCATGTTAAGCTAATAGTTAGGTCGCCGCGTGTACATTATACGATGCGGGGTCCCGATGTCGCTGATTTACTACGGGTAAACGAGTATACAAAACGTCGGAAAAAATTTGATAATTATTCAATAAACCCGATGATATTATATACCTGCCTGCAATTGGGAATTTGGTGGTTGAAAATTGGGAATAAATGTGCTTTTTTCCCCATTGGGAATGGGGCGGGATACCTGACCCTGAGGACACCTAAATAAATCCATGAGCACTCCTGTCATATCAACAAATCATTTAACACACTTGTCGTTCTATTTATGTATTACTGCAACTTGCACTTGTAACGTTAATTTCAGTTTGTACAGAGACGGATTGTCATTCAACAGAAGCGACTTGCCAGCCGTTCATCTAAGGAAGAGGCTGCTGCAGCAAAAGAGAGTCGACAGACCGTGAAGGAGACCCTAGTCAGAGAGCTGGAGAGATGCGGTGGGCTGCAGAGGATTGCTGAGGATGTCGACAGAAAGATGGCAGCGCTGAAGACAGATGCTGAGAGAAGGCGACACTTGGAGGTGCAGTTGAAGTTTAGGCGTTTCAGGTGGTAATTATTATTATTATTATTTACATTTAAGAAACGCATTCTACATATTGTTCCAATGCGCTTTACAAGTAAATACAATAAAAACACATAAAACTATAAAAAAAAATACAAACAATAGGCCTACTACTATTAAATTAAGATAAAAGAATAAATTATAACTTTAACAACGGTGTGTATTGAAATAACAACTGCAATAAGATTTCCAAACATAACGATCTATAAATTGAAACATTTTTTGAAAAGATGGGTTTTCAGTTTTTTCTTAAATTCGGAGGTTGTTTTTGAACGTCTAATCTTTAACGGTAGTCCATTCCAAATCTGGATAGATGTCTCTTGGAAGCATTTTTCACCATAACGTCCGTCTGGTTTCCTGGTGTTGGTTAGGTCTAGACCACACGCACTTGAACGGGTAACTCTGTCACACGATTTCAGGATAAACATGTCTGTTATGTATGACGGTACTTGTTTTCTGAGGGATTTAAAAACGATCACAGCACATTTAAACTGCATCCTGAATTCGAACGTCATTATGTGATTATGAATTAGAACTCGTGTTATTTGGTCAAACTTCGAAACGTTCCCAATAAGCCGAGCACAGTTATTCAATAACAGGTTGATTCTTCTAATGTAAGAATGCAAATAATGTCTTTTCACTTTCAGCTGGTGGCAAAAAACTAACGTGTCAGAAGTTGGCAGACAACCCGAAGACAGCCGTGAGTAACCTTGGTCAGCAAGGATTTTACAGGCTATACCAGGTGAACACTTTTGTTGATAAGAGGCTGTTGATGATTCCATTGATTTTTAAGGAACTTGCCCTTGTTGATATACATGTAGATATTATATTTTATAATACAGGGGCGTGTGACGGTGTCTGCTGCCGCATACACTAACCTTATGCGCCATCCCTATATACGCACCTGCTCCACATTAACCCTCCCATGACTGGAGAATACGTTGGCCTAACAATATTTACCTTGATCTTGTGAGCCACTGCATTCTCGTATATATGCGATGCTCCCAATGGGAAATTTGTATATATAAGAGAATGCACAGGCACACGATCTTTAATGCTGTACCAGTGCAGCTCCCGTCATGAAAGGGTAAATATGGTACGTTTCCCATTGTCTCTTATATTTGACCATAACTTAATAGAGATGGCACATAAGGATAGTGCAAGGTGGGGGGGGGGGGCAAATACAGAGTTTGTTTCAAGCCCTGTGACATGTAAGCTGTACCATATATTTGTTCAGGTGTTGATGATTCCATTTATTTCTAACAAACTTGTTGTTTATTATATACATGTAGATGTACATGTATATATGTAGATGTTAAATTTTATAAGTAGGGAACATTTCTTTCAGGGCAACATTAGTGAGTAACCTTGGTCAGCAAGGGTTTTCCAGGCTATACCAGGTGAAAACTTGTGTTGATAATAGGTATGTAAGCTGTACCATATATTTGTTTCGCTGTTGATGATATTGATGATTCCAATGATTTCTAACAAACTTGTTGTTTAGTATATACATGTAGGTGTACATGTAGATGTTAAATTTTATAAGTAGAGAACATTTCTCTCAGAGCAACGTTAGTGAGTAACATTGGTCAGCAAGAGTGTTCCAGGCTATACCAGGTGAAAACTTCAGTTGATAAGTGGTACGGGTTATGTAGGCTGTAATGTTTGATTGTTCTGCTGGTAATATTAACAATTCTTTAAATTATGTCAATGATTATCATGATTCCAATATATTATAATAAGATGGTTCTTGTTGATTAACCAATCAAAGTTAACGTTGCAATTAGGTGGAGTAATTGTAAAGGTTCGTACTTTCGTATCATCTCGATGTAAATTCTAAATATCGAAAATATATATTAAACAATTACATATGTGAAGTGTTGTTTTTGTTCCCCCGAGAGATGGTAAGGCTGTGGCTGTAAGGGGAGGTTGGAGGCCACACACGCTAACCCATTTAAACTAACCAATCAAAGTTAACGTTGCGATTAGGTGGAGTAATTGTAGAAGTTCATACTTTCGTATCATCTCGATGTAAATATTTCTAAATATCAAAAATATATATTAAACAATCATGTATTTGAAGTGTTGTTTTTCTTCCCCTGAGAGGTGGTAAGGCTGTGGCTGTAAGGGGAGGTTGGAAGCCACACACCCTAACCCATTTAAACTAACCAATCAAACTTAACGTTACGATTAGGTTCGTACTTTCTATCATCTCGATGTAAATATTTCTAAATATCAAAATATATACTAAACAATCTATCTGCTGTGTTATTTCCCCCCGGAGAGATGGTAAGGGTTGTCTTCTGAACCATGGTCACTTGTATGTCACTCTCGGTGTACCAACGATATTTGATGATATTGCAAAATATAGGGGGAGGGTAAGATTAATGAGAATAACTTATAAATATTAAATCACAAAGCATAATGCTTTGTAATAAACAAACCAAGCATACATTTTACTACCTAACGAACCATACCACATCCATTTTCGATGTACGGTCTCCAAGTTATGACAAATTTTACTCCGATTCGGACGCGAAATGGCAATTTGGTGTTTTGGCTACTTTTCAACATCATATACTGATCATATAGCCTTAAAAATCCAAATAAACATGAGATAATGTTTAGTATGTTTTATATAAAACAATAATAGTGTAACCAAGCATAAAAAAAACCAACCCTTTGTCTCCAATATATCTAATATTAGAACATGGATGATTTTTCTGATTTGCCCTACCCCTATACCAGCAGTCAAATTTGGGGTCAGTTGACAACAAAAAGGGGTGAAAACCATAAACTTACAATAGAATAATCAACAATATGTCTTAGTTTCAACTAAAATATGTTTTCAGATGAAAGTTCAACTAGTTTTAACAACTGAAGATAACTTTTTTATTTTTTATACACAAAAAAACAAGTAAAATGGCAAAAATGCCCAAAAAAAACCCCGACATTTTTGAAAATAAGAGAATTTCAATAACCCATAGGGCCATAACGAAAATATTTTGCATCCAATAATAGAAATTTTCTCACAATATAGTTAGTCTAACATATAGAATATGTTGTGAAAACATCAAGATGTATGGATATCAATTTACTGAGTTACCAGACCTCAAATATAGCATTTCGTCACATAACCCCATGCCACAAAGCCAAATTTGACTAAGTCCATGTTACGGAACACACATTTCATCGGCAGATTTTTTTTCGTTCTTGACCATAAAGTACGAAATAATGTATTATTGTGCTCTACCCAGTATGTTAACCACTTATTTTGTGAAAAAAACCCAAAACTATTGTGTATTTAAAAAAATAATCGACCCTATCTGCTTTTTAGCCTATTTTGACAATATGGCGAAATTAGGGACCCGGAAATCTTAAAAAAGACCCATTTTTGGGGTACAAAAATGTCCATAACTCAAAATATATTTGACGAATCTGAAAAAGGTTTCGGTTCTGCAACCAGCATGGTGAGATCTACAAAATAAGTACAAAAATAAATTTGGATGCCACACGCCTGATGTCCCGATGCAACCTATACCGCATGTGGATGTGGGGGGGGGGGGTAGCTCCGCCTTGTAAATCTAAGAGTCCAACAGCATAATGCTCGCTCATGGTTGACGAGGTAGTAGGGCCGAATAATAGTTGGTATCGGCTTTTAAGGGCGCTTCCACGTGTATTATCGGTGGTCAAAGCAGGAACAAATTCTTTGAAAAACAGTTGACAGTAGGATTTCGTAATCAATCCCAATATAATCCTTCGCCCATTTACGCGAGGAATGTTTTCATCCATCCAGGCAGGTTATTGGTTTGATAGGAAATACATAAATAGTGGTTATATTTTAGTATACGATTAGTATACGATTTTGGTATACGATACAATATGGTGTCTTTGTCCATGTCGCTTTATTATTAGGGTAATACGTTTCTTTGTTGGAAAAGAAAAAAATTAGTTAGACGAATGAATCAAACATATCCTCGTCGTAATAATAGCTTCATATTGTACCAAAATATTCAGATAGGTTGATATTGGAGTTATTTTATTCTGAACTAAACCCATAGTGTACTTATTCCATTTAAGTGTACATTCGTCAAGTCGTAAGTTTTTTTATTCTTGTTATTTTCCAGCTAAAATAAGTGCAGTGCGGCTTATTTCATTTTGAAATAGTCCCCCACATCTGGCTGTTTTAATAACCAGCGTTTAGGCCCATATTGGGTTTATTTCACATCTAAATAAAGCCAATGCGAACATATTTCAGCCCTATGGAATAGGTTCAATAGATATGAAGTTATTTCAGCGAGAACAGGCTGACATATGTACGCAATTTGGAAGGAGGTATAATATATGTTGACAAATACACGAACTATCGATATGCCGGTTTCATATGCTCTGAAAAATACTTTCCACAGTATTAAAAATACCCATTTTCAATTTTTCGCGCAGAACGTTGTAACGTGGCTACGTTTTACTAAACTTATGGGCCCGATTCGTCATCTCAGGTTTAAACCTGGTCTACGTAAACCTCTAGGTTTAAACCGCCGTGAGTCAGCAAAATCCGTGGTTTAAACCCGCGACCGCAGGTCTAAGTGACGCATTCGTCATCTCTGGTTTAAACCTGGTCTAGCCAGACCAGTGGTTTAGCAGTAATGTCTCTGTATCGTCGAGATAAATAATCGTACTTTCCTAATGCGGACCGCCTAATTTTATTGATTGCGAAAATCAATAATTACGACAGCGACCATATTTTGATTGGAAATTTATAAGCGAGAAGCACTCACACCTATAAAGCATATGGGGATAAGTTTTTGTCCATTTCGAAAATTTGTTTTGCGTTTTATAAGCTTAAACCGGCAACTAAACCATCTAATTCGGTGGTCCAGCTAAACCAGCTTTACCGAGGCTAAACTTGAGATGACGAATCCGTCTTTTCTTCATCGCGGTTTAGAATTGTCAACAATCAATCAAAGGGTGGAGCTGTAAATTATCTCGAGTGGGGGCGTGTCTAAGTGGCGGCGGCCGACTGGCGACCTTGCAATTGTGTGTTCTTTTTTTTGTTGGCTTGTGGCAATCACAAATACTAGTGTTTTCTACGAATTCATTTGAAAGGTTCAACGTTTTAATTTGGCACCAAAACCATGCTACTCCATGCCCAGATATGCTATACACATAGTTTGCAATCCTAATACGAGTCAAATTTGATAACATATTTTGATGTAGATCATGTCACAAAGCTCTACTCTGGCTCCGCCCATAAATTCCTATAATATTCCACCGTTAAAAACCTGGGAACTTTTTGATATTCTGCACGACGGAAAATTTATTATATTGAAAAAAGCAACGCATGCAATATGGTTGCCCACTTCAAACAGTTCAGATGCCGCTTCTGGTGTGCACTCATAAGCAAATTGCTTTTACTTGCCTGACCTCTTGGTCCAGTATTGACCCTATTATGGAGAGTTTATTCAGCGTCAGAGTGGCCTGTGGCCCCTTCGTGCGAAAGGAGCCTGCGTCAAATTTACGCACTTTTGATCATTTGAACATTTTAATTATTTAATTAATATTTAATTCAATTTAAAACAAAACGTTATCAATATATATTTTAAATATTGTTTCTTGTTAGATACAACACCTTACTCTTATTTTCAAATCAGTTCAAGTGTAGACCAGTTGCGAACAGACAAACGGACATACAGATATACAGCTCCTATACCCTTTAATATATACATATATAAATGCAAATACACCAAAGTTTGTCTTTGCGGGTAAAGCATCGTGTAGAAAATCTATCACAAACAAAGTGATAAACAGCGCGCGAAACTCGTGCTGATAGACATGCCCTTTGTCAGATGATTTAAACCCACAAAGAGATCGGATTAATGGTCCAGGAGCGATACTCATTTCTCAATGAATAAATCCATTGAGCGTGCACGTGTTCGCGATCATTTATGACATGTCAATAACCATTATATCGTCTTTTTGTCCGATTGGTAAGAGGGTAGTTGACTGCTTGCTCATATCACCGACTCGAGTTGTCAATTAGCTGGAAACTGAACGACAAAAACGCCCCCTTAGACCCGGTTTGGCTGGACCGCCAATGTAGGTTTAAAACAGGTTTAAACTCGGAGGTTTAAACCTGAGATGACGAATCCGGCCATGTTGTTTTGGTTATTAAACTACTTTTATTCTTAATTATATTCATCTTTAAAAACTCGTTAGTTTAGTTCTTCCCGTAGCCATGCTATTACCACTCCGCTGTCTAATAAGAAATAGTTCACATTTTACTCGTCTAATTTGTTTATTACCAGTATAAATCACCTAAATATCAGTTAATCTTATTCCAATCTATCATATATTCCGTTCGCATGCAATAACTCTCCGTAATATATCTGTATTTTAATGTGATTCATCATTCATTTCATCCGTAATCATTTATTTACATTTCCTATCTTCGCTGGTGACATGCTTCTTCCGGTCAATGCCGTTCTTAAAAGCACGTGGTTGCCATGGAAGCATGTCAACAGTTTATCGGTTTCCGGCCATCGGGTCGTGTTATGGGGTCGCTTTACGTTGCATTCTGGGAAAGGGTCGCCTTGGTATTTAAGCCAATGCGACCCAACCCAACGGTCAGATCACATTCAAACGTCTAACTGGAATAGTCTACAGAATTATCGCTCGTTTACTCAATACTATTTTCACTTTATATAATAAAGGTAATTTGCAACGTACAGGATACCATAACAAGATCGGTGCTAAACCCGACCCAATGCCATAAATGATAAAAGAATCATGGAGAATAATAATTATTTATAATTATTAAAGAGATATTTTATGACCCAGGATTGGGAAAGACTGAAAGTATCATTTCAAGGGGTTTTCAAGCATAACAGTTGCAGTACATTGAATGGATAATTACCTGGTATTTAAGCCAGTCATTGGCTATAGTATGAGATTAGAGAATTGATAATTTCATATCATTCATAATTATAGACATTTAATCACCATTATGAATGTTGCTTTCTGGATAATTGTGATCACTATGAATGAATAAATCAGATCGTGAACTTGTACTCATTGTTACGAGTCGTTAGTACCCTGTGCCATATAAACACATCACCAGAGACCTGGAGACCAAAGGCTACCAGGACATGATCCAGATTTGAACAGAGAAATATATAACGCAGTTGGGTTGATATAGATATACAAATAGACCGCTCGACCACATATTATCAACCAAACCCAACCAGCGTTACACCATAGGTCTTGTTTGCAATCCTTTGGAAAGTTTTAGAAGCTCTCATTATTTAGTGTATTGCAAAGAATGCATTGTCAATGGTGCTTTCTGTAGTCAAATGCTCAAGAGGATTTCCAGGCTAATACCGGAGGTGAGTGAAGTTTATCCAACATTGTACAGTAAAATATCTACTGTCTTCACAGCAGCACAGTCAGTAGCGCATAAAACATTTGATGCAGGAATACCATACCTATTAGCACTTAGTGAAACAATTCTCATTATCATCAAGGATCTCCGTTGGTCCATCATTTTAGGGCTTCCATTACTAGAGCAAACTCCTTGGAGGACCCTCAATAGAATTCCAGATGATTTCTTCTTGATTATATTAAGGATATCTGGGGAGTTTACAGGGCTTCCCGTTCTCTGTTTTACTGATATGCTCTATAGGGGACATCCCGATCCCATCACTTCTTATCTTTCTCTGTTGATAAAACATGTGGACAAAGGAGATATGTTGTCAGCCCGAATTCTTCAATATTTTTTAGATGTAGATAGAATAGAAAAGAAGGTCGATTTCCTTAGATTGCTCGAGAGTCCTTGCTCTGTGAACTTCAAAAACCCAGCAAACTGTAGCAATATCATAAAACGGTTTATTCAGGACATAGTCCCCAGCTTATGCAACAACAAGGAACTTTCTTACATGTTTGATGAGAACATGGATCATGAAGAGGAGGTATTGGTACAATATCTTCAGAACTTGAGACCTTATTATCCGCAAGTGATAGCTGAGATCTACAAGGAGAGTCCTCCAGGAGTTAGGAGTGGGGTGATATCCCAATTGTGTAATGTTAGAACTCTCTAAAATGTTACACAGAAAGACAATTTTGGATTTGGAAGTTCATTGTTATCTAAGGTTCAGAATAGCGAAAAGGGACAAATAAAACATCTCCTCTCATTGTATTCTGGAATCAAAGCAATTTCTCCAGATAATGATATTGTTGCCAACTGCTGTTCCTATATACTAAGTGAGTATTTAAGAAATAGAAGCTGGTTCCCCTTGTCTGACTGTTCTCCTATAGAAGGTATCACATGTCCTCATCCCTTAGAGCAATCAAAACTTATTCTGGTTAAAGACGGAGTTTGTTCTGATTGTGAAGAAGGTAAGAAAGGTTTTATTCATCTGAAACTTTGCCCTTTGAATACTGACACAAAGACATCTAGTGTTTCAAGTGAATTTCATACCACCATGGGACCACATAATATCTATATAGGATCTAGAACAAGAGAGAAGAAGACCTCTCCACTTTCCGGCTTATCCAGGAATGAACCTGCTGCAAAAGGGATAGCTCGACTTGCTACTATATGTGAATGGGTGAGTAATGAAGAAGTCCTCCCTCTCTTTGAGTCCTTGATTAGTGCCAGAACAGATGTTACCTTGAAATATATGGAAGATCTTGCTGGAACTGTAATGTCAGGTTCTATTCTTCATAGATACAATAGTCCTCTCCAGAAGAATGAGGCGTTGACTTTAGGAAGACCCAACATAACCAGTCACATATATTTTAGCACCAACACCTTAGATAAGTATGCAGCCAGCAAAGATGACTATACGATGCATCTCCAAGGATTATTGCTTTTAGGCATAAGATGCATATCTCAAATGATCTTGTGTGGTCAGGACCCTGACACGTTAAGAGAAATGAAGAGTGTACCAGTTGGTGGATTACTGGACGCGGGACCCATCCATTACAGAAGCTGTCTCAACAGGAACGGACCCTATGAGTAGCCCAACGATGACGTCAGCAGAGACGCAGTCAGTGGGCGTGTTCATGTCGGGAAGAGGTAACCATCGGAAGGGGCGACATACAGGAGGAGCCGCTGGACTTGAGTATGCGCCATGAGGAATAACTTGTGAACATTATTGGTGTACATTAAGCAATTTCTTTATTAAGGTCCAGGTGAACCAGTTTCTTCTTCGGTAGGGGGTGGTGTAACGTGGCTACGTTTTACTAAACTTATGTTGTTTTGATTCTTAAACTACTTTTATTCTTAATTATATTCATCTTTAAAAACTCGTTAGTTTAGTTCTTCCCGTAGCCATGCTATTACCACTCCGCTGTCTAATAAGAAATCGTTCACATTTTACTCGTCTAATTTGTTTAATACCAGTATAAATCACCTAAATATCAGTTAATCTTATTCCAATCTATCATATATTCCGTTCGCATGCAATAACTCTCCGTAATATATCTGTATTTTAATGGTATTTAAGCCAATGCGACCCAACCCAACGGTCAGATCACATTCAAACGTCTAACTGGAATAGTCTACAGAATTATCGCTCGTTTACTCAATACTATTTTCACTTTATATAATAAAGGTAATTTGCAACGTACAGGATACCATAACAAGATCGGTGCTAAACCCGACCCAATGCCATAAATGATAAAAGAATCATGGAGAATAATAATTATTTATAATTATTAAAAGAGATATTTTATGACCCAGGATTGGGAAAGACTGAAAGTATCATTTCAAGCATAACAGTTGCAGTACATTGAATGGATAATTACCTGGTATTTAAGCCAGTCATTGGCTATAGTATGATATTAGAGAATTGATAATTTCATATCATTCATAATTATAGACATTTAATCACCATTATGAATGTTGCTTTCTGGATAATTTTGATCACTATGAATGAATAAATCAGATCGTGAACGTGTACTCATTGTTACGATTACTCGTTAGTACCCTGGGCCATATAAACACATCACCAGAGACCTGGAGACCCAAGGCTACCAGGACATGATCCAGATTTGAATAGAGAAATATATAACGCAGTTGGGTTGATATAGATATACAAATAGACAGCTCGACCACATATTATCAACCAAACCCAACCAGCGTTACAGCATAGGTCTTGTTTGCAATCCTTTGGAAAGTTTTAGAAGCTCTCATTATTTAGTGTATGGCAAAGAATGCATTGTCAAAGGTGCTTTCTGTAGTCAAATGCTCAAGAGGATTTCCAGGCTAATACCGGAGGTGAGTGAAGTTTATCCAACATTGAACAATAAAATCTCTACTGTCTTCACAGCAGCACAGTCAGTAGCGCATAACACATTTGATGCAGGAATACCATACATATTAGCACTTAGTGAAACAATTCTCATTATCATCAAGGATCTCCGTTGGTCCATCATTTTAGGGCTTCCATTACTAGAGCAAACTCCTTGGAGGACCCTCAATAGAATTTAAGATGATTTCTTCTTGATTATATTAAGGATATCTGGGGAGTTTACAGGGCTTCCTGTTCTCTGTTTTACTGATATGCTCTATTGTATTGTATTTATTTCAGGCAAGATATGCCCATATATAGTCATACATACAACATATAATTACAAATTAAATATAAAGAAGTTGATTCCAATGATTGAATAGATTTGACCGATAGATCAGATCTGAGTTACAAATAGCATTCAAAATACTGTTTAAAGATTTATAAATTCTCACACGAAATCCATACACACCCTTTCGAATCAGCACTGTCAGAGAACACATTCTGTCACCTACAAACATCCCACTCGCACTACATGATCTCTCATAACCCATAAATTTTCTATATGCATTATTATAACAAACTGTAAGTTTTCTATAACAACGTTTGGTATAGTTAATCCAAAGATGAGCACAATATAATGGAGATACGAACATTTTAAATAAATACATTTTCACATTAGGCGAACATTTGTAAAACTTTCTAATAAGCATATTTGAGCGTGAGCATATAGACCGATATTGGCGCATAATATCATTATCATCGGAAAATTCGTTGTTGAGTATATGTCCGAGATACTTATAGGAGGACACGAACTTGAGTTCATTGCCCATTAAGTATAGTTTTGGAAATGACCGAATATGAAGAGATTTAGGGATAAAAGTCATCCCCACAGTTTTTATAATATTATAAGTTAAATAAATCTTCTTAGCCTCGTGTTCACATATTCTCAACAAACGACGTAGTCCCTCCAAAGATGGTGCAATAATACACATATCATCAGCATAACATAAATGATTGATTTTTGCACTGCCAACAATGCACCCAACGTCACATGTATTCAGTCTTTCGCTAATCTCGTTGATATACACGTTAAATAAATAAGGGCTTAATATACCGCCCTGTCTAACACCAGTCGTGGGCCGGAAGCATGTCGAGTATGTCTGTCCCCAGCGAACATGATACATCTGATTTAGAAACCAGTTCTTAAGGATCCGAATAATAGCTGATGGCACTGATCGTTGCTTTAGATGTCGTAGTAGCATTTCATGGTTGACACGATCGAACGCTTTACTTGCGTCCAAGAAGCACACGAAAACAGGAGTATCCTTAGAATTATAATGTCGTATCGCTTCTTTTAATGCAAATATGCAGCCGTCCGTTGAATGATCTTTTTTAAAACCAAACTGGTTGTCTGTGGTATATAATTGTTCAGAGCATTTATTGAATAACACCATTTCCAATACTTTTGAAATAACACAGGATAACGCCACTGGACGGTAGTTGTCTTTGTCGGCAATATTCCCAGCTTTATTTTTCAAGCTGGGCACAAGGGTCACTTTCAACAAATTTGGGGGAAGGTGTCCATGTTTGATTATAGCATTGAAGATTATCGTAAGGCACGTGAAAATATGGCTGTCGCAGAATTTTAAGTGCTCAGCCGTTATATCATCTGGTCCCGCAGACTTACCAGTCTTAAGTTTGTTTACCGCATCGATCACATCAGTTTCAGTAACAGTTATGATTGCATCGCCTTGCGTTGACCCGAAATTGTTGTCGTTGGTACCTATGCACTTGTTGTCCACTGATTCATCATTGTTGGAAAAGACGTTTCTGAAATGTTCGCCCCACATCTCGGTAATATCAGCCTCGCCATTTGCTCCACCTATCGAGTTTGCGTTTCCACATTTGGCTCCTTTTGAAACAGATTTCCAAAATGCATTTAAATTGTTACTACACAGGTTCTTAGCTAGTTCATCAGCCTTCATCTGCTCAACGTTCGATTTGCATTTTCTCAGAGCAGATTTGAATATCGATCGTCTTCGACACATAGTGTCATAAATGTATCCATATCGAGGTCTTCCTTGATTAACCCATATAGAGAATATTTCCCTAGCTTCACTGTGCAAACGCTTCACATGTAAATTCCATCCAGGTATTGGACTGAATCTGTCTGTTCCGTTAGAGTTTACAGTTAAACAATCGGTGGAAGATTTCTTTAGGGCGTCGATAATATGTTCGTATATTTTGTCAATAATGGAGCTTTTATCATGGGTGTCTCGAAACTGATTGCCATCAGAGTCATTCGTTAATATTTCAAAATTAATATTTCTCAATAATTGTCCGGATAAATAACAATATTTATCCATTTGCGCTGAGTTGGTACATTTCCAGTTTATATTATGTCTTGTTGTCGAAACAGAAGTAGATGGGCTACACACAGGAAGAAGATCAGATTTTATCGACACAATTAACGGAAAGTGGTCGGAGGTCAGGTAATCGTAATTTATCTCCATTGCCGCAACAGCGGAATCCATCGATGTCGTACATATACAGTGATCTAACCATGACACAGAGCCATGTGCCGCACTAAGGAATGTGAATGTATTGGATGTCTGTCCGAAAAAATTAACATCCGACATTATCAAAGATGAATCTTTACAGAACTCCGCTAATTCACTCATGTTGCCTGTATTTCTGATCGCACATGCGTTAAAATCGCCAAGAACAACAACATTGTTGGTATCAGCCTCCTGTATGATGGCATCAAGTTTACCAAGGTAATCAATGAATACCTCAGCATTACTCTCTTCGTCCGTTGGTAGATAAACACAGAGAATTAACATTGAACTAGACGCAGATTTAAGGTTGAGACCCACTATTCTCGGATCGTCGTATGTAACAAAACAAGCCTTGTCAGCAAACGATTTCCTCCACATTATAGCTGTTCCGCCATATGGACGACCAACCATGATATCCCGTTCACAGTCAATAGCAGACACTCCGCCTGCCTCGAAATCATTGTGAATTGAACGTAATAAATGTAGTTCATTTCTCAAGAGCCAATGTTCCTGCAGCAATATAATATCACATTTATTACAAAGCTCGTTAACAGCGACAGTAGACGACTTTACCGATTTACAATTATATGATGCCAGTCTTATATTTTCCATAGTGTGTCTTATTATGCCCACGGTTCTGTTGTGGCATGTTCCCAGCTTCTGCCACCAAATTTCCGCTCAAAAAAAGGCCGAACTAGGGTATTCTTGGGCCATAACTTAGCGTCTAATATCATCTTCATTACTTCGCGGTCTACAACTTCAAGTTTGAAGGATGAATATGTGTCATATTTGGTGTCCAATTTGACACATTTCACAACGGACGTGTTGAATGTGTCATTCACGTAACTTGTCACCTCTTTCTCAGCTGTTCCCGGTGCAAGTCTCGACACGAATATCAAGCCGGGAGGACTGGTCTTCACGGTCTTTAATGTCGAATTGCTCGATGTCCCAATAACAGGAGGTTTCTTGTTCTTTTTTCGTTGCACTGTTTGAAATTCATTATTTCCATAAATATCCGGTCTGTTAGGTTGTTTGTTCCTCATGCCATTTAGTGTCTCAGCATATGTTGGCATATAATTACGAGCATCTACGTTTGGTATGCGTGGAGATATCTGCTCATATTCCACCATGTTATTTTGTCGAGGCGGAGCAGAATATTCGTCCCTAAGTTGACGAGCTGGGACGTTCTGATCGTTATTGGCTTTGCGAATTGGCACCTTCGCCGATAGAGTTGGTAATACTTGTTCAGTTGACATCATGTTCATTGTCGCTGATTTCACGGCTTTACCTATTTCGGCTATCAAGTCCTTTTTCATCGATCTTACAATATGGGACATCCCGATCCCATCACTTCTTATCTTTCTCTGTTGATAAAACATGTGGACAAAGGAGATATGTTGTCAGCCCGAATTCTTCAATATTTTTTAGATGTAGATAGAATAGAAAAGAAGGTCGATTTCCCGAGATTGCTCGAGAGTCCTTGCTCTGTGAACTTCAAAAACCCAGCAAACTGTAGCAATATCATAAAACGGTTTATTCAGGACATAGTCCCCAGCTTATGCAACAACAAGGAACTTTCTTACATGTTTGATGAGAACATGGATCATGAAGAGGAGGTATTGGTACAATATCTTCAGAACTTGAGACCTTATTATCCGCAAGTGATAGCTGATATCTACAAGGAGAGTCCTCCAGGAGTTAGGAGTGGGGTGATATCCCAATTGTGTAATGTTAGAACTCTCCAAAATGCTACACAGAAAGACAACTTGGATTTGGAAGTTCATTGTTATCTAAGGTTCAGAATAGCGAAAAGGGACAAATAAAACATCTCCTCTCATTGTATTCTGGAATCAAAGCAATTTCTCCAGATAATGATATTGTTGCCAACTGCTGTTCCTATATACTAAGTGAGTACTTAAGAAATAGAAGCTGGTTCCCCTTGTCTGACTGTTCTCCTATAGAAGGTATCACATGTCCTCATCCCTTAGAGCAATCAAAACTTATTCTGGTTAAAGACGGAGTTTGTTCTGATTGTGAAGAAGGTAAGAAAGGTTTTATTCATCTGAAACTTTGCCCTTTGAAAACTGACACAAAGACATCTAGTGCTTCAAATGAATTTCATACCACCATGGGACCACATAATATCTATATAGGATCTAGAACAAGAGAGAAGAAGGCCTCTCCACTTTCCGGCTTATCCAGGAATGAACCTGTTGCAAAAGGGATAGCTCGACTTGCTACTATATGTGAATGGGTGAGTAATGAAGAAGTCCTCCCTCTCTTTGATTCCTTGATTAGTGCCAGAACAGATGTTACCTTGAAATATATGGAAGATCTTGCTGGAACTGTAATGTCAGGTTCTATTCTGCATAGATACAATAGTCCTCTCCAGAAGAATGAGGCGTTGACCTTAGGAAGACCCAACATAACCAGTCACATATATTTTAGCACCAATACCTTAGATAAGTATGCAGCCAGCAAAGATGACTATACGATGCATCTCCAATGATTATTGCTCTTAGGCATAAGATGCATATCTCAAATGATCTTGTGTGGTCAGGACCCTGACACGTTAAGAGAATGAAGAGTGTACCAGTTGGTGGATTACTGGACGCGGGACCCATCCATTACAGAAGTTGTCTCAACAGGAACTGACCCTATGAGTAGCCCAGCGATTACGTCAGCAGAGACGCAGACAGCAGTCAGTGGGGCGTGTTCATGTCGGGAAGAGGTAACCATCGGAAGGGGCGACATACAGGAGCAGCGGCTGGACTTGAGTATGCGCCATGAGGAATAACTTGTGAACATTATTGGTGTACATTAAGCAATTTCTTTATTAAGGTCCAGGTGAACCAGTTTCTTCTTAGGTAGGGGGTGGTGTAACGTGGCTACGTTTTACTAAACTTATGTTGTTTTGGTTCTTAACTACTTTTATTCTTAATTATATATTCATCTTTAAAAACTCGTTAGTTTAGTTCTTCCCGTAGCCATGCTATTACCACTCCGCTGTCTAATAAGAAATCGTTCACATTTTACTCGTCTAATTTGTTTAATACCAGTATAAATCACCTAAATATCAGTTAATCTTATTCCAATCTATCATATATTCCGTTCGCATGCAATAACTCTCCGTAATATATCTGTATTTTAATGGTATTTAAGCCAATGCGACCCAACCCAACGGTCAGATCACATTCAAACGTCTAACTGGAATAGTCTACAGAATTATCGCTCGTTTACTCAATACTATTTTCACTTTATATAATAAAGGTAATTTGCAACGTACAGGATACCATAACAAGATCGGTGCTAAACCCGACCCAATGCCATAAATGATAAAAGAATCATGGAGAATAATAATTATTTATAATTATTAAAAGAGATATTTTATGACCCAGGATTGGGAAAGACTGAAAGTATTATTTCAAGGGGTTTTCAAGCATAACAGTTGCAGTACATTGAATGGATAATTACCTGGTATTTAAGCCAGTCATTGGCTATAGTATGATATTAGAGAATTGATAATTTCATATCATTCATAATTATAGACATTTAATCACCATTATGAATGTTGCTTTCTGGATAATTGTGATCACTATGAATGAATAAATCAGATCGTGAACGTGTACTCATTGTTACGATAACTCGTTAGTACCCTGGGCCATATAAACACATCACCAGAGACCTGGAGACCCAAGGCTACCAGGACATGATCCAGATTTGAACAGAGAAATATATAACGCAGTTGGGTTGATATAGATATACAAATATCAACCAAACCCAACCAGCGTTACAACGTGTAATAAACGCTCTTTATTTATACCATATCGGGGATAGACAGACACCGAACGCTCTTTTTTGTTCCATGCTGCGCGCGCAAATTGATGTTTTAAGTTTGGGAAGCAGATACCATTAGGTGTTTGTTAACATTTTGATTTCCTTCGAATAACTCCAGTTTGGATTGTCTCAACCAAAGTTGGTATATGTTCTCAGCCAAAATAATAAAGGCCAAGTTCGATTAGTTTCTGTTCAATAGATTCTGCATGTTCTGTGGCCCATTTACGACTTGCACATTGCCTATATTTGATATTTTGGTTCACGATCATTATAAACTCTGGGTTTGTTTTATTTGACAGGAACTGAATTCCTCTTGTTGACTACGGTATATACTGTTAATGTAAGCTTGTCGCTGTGCGCGATATCAGTTAAGCATAATATGCTCGGAGTTTGTCCTTTTAGTTTTTCTTTTCAAGCTAATTACCAATGGGTTGAACAAGTAACATTTGGCAATTATTTGCTATGCCATGCGTGCCGACTGCGTGACTCTTCTCGACTAAATGGTACTGAAAGAGACATATGACCATTTGAATGTCACACGCGTGGTGTCTCGATGCTACCTATAAAGCATGTGGGGGAGTAGCTCCGCCTTGTAAATCTTAGAGATCCAACAACATAATGCTCGCTCATGGTTGACGAGGTAGTGGGGCCGAATAATAGTTGGTAACGGCTCTTAAGGGCGCTTCCACATGTGTTATCGGTGGTTAAAGCAGGAACAAATTATTTGAAAATCAGTGGACAGTAGGATTTCGTAATCAATCCCAACTAGATATAATTCTTCGCCCATTTACGCGAGGAATGTTTTCACCCATCCACTCAGGTTACTGGCTTGATATGAAATACATTAATAGTGGTTATGTTTTAGTATTTGATAATGGTGTACGATACTACAAGAGGGTGTCTTTGCCCATGTCGATTTATTATTAGGGCAATACGTTTCTTTGTTGGAAAAGAAACAAATAAGTTAGACGAATGTCTTCAACACATTCTCGTCGTAATAGCTTCATAGTGGACCTAAATATTCGCATAGGTTGATATTGGACTTATTTGATTCTGAAATAAGCCCACAGTGTACTTATTCCGTTTAACTGTACATTTGTCAAGCCGTGAGTTTTTTTTTATTCTTGTTATTTTCCAGCTAAAATAAGTGCAATGCGGCTTATTTCTTATTGAAATAGTCCCACATCTGGCTGTTTTAATCACCAACGTTTAGGCCCATATTGGGCTTATTTCACATATAAATAAAGCCAATGCGAGCTTATTTCAGCCCTATGGAATAGGTTCAATAGATATGAAGTTATTTCAGCGACAACAGGCTGACATATGTACGCAAATTGGAAGGGTGTATAATATATGTTGACAAATACACGAACTATCGATATGCCGGTTTCATATGCTCTGAAAAAATTACTTTCCACAGTTTTAAAAAGCCATTTTTAATTTTTCGCACAGAACGTGAAAGAAACGCTCTTTATTGCCACCATATCGGGGATAGACAGACACCGAACGCTCTTTTTTTGTTCCATGCCGCGCGCGTAAATGGCTGTTTTAAGTTCGGGAAGCAGATACCATTAGGTGTTTGTTAACATTTTGATTTCCTTCGAATAACTCCAGTTTGGATTGTCTCAACCAAAGTTGGTATATGTTCTCAGCCAAAATAATAAAGGCCAAGTTCGATTAGTTTCTGTTCAATAGATTCTGCATGTTCTGTGGCCCATTTACGACTTGCACATTGCCTATATTTGATATTTTGGTTCACGATCATTATAAACTCTGGGTTTGTTTTATTTGACAGGAACTGAATTCCTCTTGTTGACTACGGTATATACTGTTAATGTAAGCTTGTCGCTGTGCGCGATATCAGTTAAGCATAATATGCTCGGAGTTTGTCCTTTTAGTTTTTCTTTTCAAGCTAATTACCAATGGGTTGAACAAGTAACATTTGGCAATTATTTGCTATGCCATGCGTGCCGACTGCGTGACTCTTCTCGACTAAATGGTACTGAAAGAGACATATGACCATTTGGATGTCACACGCGTGGTGTCTCGATGCTACCTATAAAGCATGTGGGGGAGTAGCTCCGCCTTGTAAATCTTAGAGATCCAACAACATAATGCTCGCTCATGGTTGACGAGGTAGTGGGGCCGAATAATAGTTGGTAACGGCTCTTAAGGGCGCTTCCACATGTGTTATCGGTGGTTAAAGCAGGAACAAATTATTTGAAAATCAGTGGACAGTAGGATTTCGTAATCAATCCCAACTAGATATAATTCTTCGCCCATTTACGCGAGGAATGTTTTCACCCATCCACTCAGGTTACTGGCTTGATATGAAATACATTAATAGTGGTTATGTTTTAGTATTTGATAATGGTGTACGATACTACAAGAGGGTGTCTTTGCCCATGTCGATTTATTATTAGGGCAATACGTTTCTTTGTTGGAAAAGAAACAAATAAGTTAGACGAATGTCTTCAACACATTCTCGTCGTAATAGCTTCATAGTGGACCTAAATATTCACATAGGTTGATATTGGACTTATTTGATTCTGAAATAAGCCCACAGTGTACTTATTCCGTTTAAGTGTACATTTGTCAAGTCGTGAGTTTTTTTTTATTCTTGTTATTTTCCAGCTAAAATAAGTGCAATGCGGCTTATTTCTTATTGAAATAGTCCCACATCTGGCTGTTTTAATCACCAACGTTTAGGCCCATATTGGGCTTATTTCACATATAAATAAAGCCAATGCGAGCTTATTTCAGCCCTATGGAATAGGTTCAATAGATATGAAGTTATTTCAGCGACAACAGGCTGACATATGTACGCAAATTGGAAGGGTGTATAATATATGTTGACAAATACACGAACTATCGATATGCCGGTTTCATATGCTCTGAAAAAATTACTTTCCACAGTTTTAAAAAGCCATTTTTAATTTTTCGCACAGAACGTGAAAGAAACGCTCTTTATTGCCACCATATCGGGGATAGACAGACACCGAACGCTCTTTTTTTGTTCCATGCCGCGCGCGTAAATGGCTGTTTTAAGTTCGGGAAGCAGATACCATTAGGTGTTTGTTAACATTTTGATTTCCTTCGAATAACTCCAGTTTGGATTGTCTCAACCAAAGTTGGTATATGTTCTCAGCCAAAATAATAAAGGCCAAGTTCGATTAGTTTCTGTTCAATAGATTCTGCATGTTCTGTGGCCCATTTACGACTTGCACATTGCCTATATTTGATATTTTGGTTCACGATCATTATAAACTCTGGGTTTGTTTTATTTGACAGGAACTGAATTCCTCTTGTTGACTACGGTATATACTGTTAATGTAAGCTTGTCGCTGTGCGCGATATCAGTTAAGCATAATATGCTCGGAGTTTGTCCTTTTAGTTTTTCTTTTCAAGCTAATTACCAATGGGTTGAACAAGTAACATTTGGCAATTATTTGCTATGCCATGCGTGCCGACTGCGTGACTCTTCTCGACTAAATGGTACTGAAAGAGACATATGACCATTTGGATGTCACACGCGTGGTGTCTCGATGCTACCTATAAAGCATGTGGGGGAGTAGCTCCGCCTTGTAAATCTTAGAGATCCAACAACATAATGCTCGCTCATGGTTGACGAGGTAGTGGGGCCGAATAATAGTTGGTAACGGCTCTTAAGGGCGCTTCCACATGTGTTATCGGTGGTTAAAGCAGGAACAAATTATTTGAAAATCAGTGGACAGTAGGATTTCGTAATCAATCCCAACTAGATATAATTCTTCGCCCATTTACGCGAGGAATGTTTTCACCCATCCACTCAGGTTACTGGCTTGATATGAAATACATTAATAGTGGTTATGTTTTAGTATTTGATAATGGTGTACGATACTACAAGAGGGTGTCTTTGCCCATGTCGATTTATTATTAGGGCAATACGTTTCTTTGTTGGAAAAGAAACAAATAAGTTAGACGAATGTCTTCAACACATTCTCGTCGTAATAGCTTCATAGTGGACCTAAATATTCACATAGGTTGATATTGGACTTATTTGATTCTGAAATAAGCCCACAGTGTACTTATTCCGTTTAAGTGTACATTTGTCAAGTCGTGAGTTTTTTTTTATTCTTGTTATTTTCCAGCTAAAATAAGTGCAATGCGGCTTATTTCTTATTGAAATAGTCCCACATCTGGCTGTTTTAATCACCAACGTTTAGGCCCATATTGGGCTTATTTCACATATAAATAAAGCCAATGCGAGCTTATTTCAGCCCTATGGAATAGGTTCAATAGATATGAAGTTATTTCAGCGACAACAGGCTGACATATGTACGCAAATTGGAAGGGTGTATAATATATGTTGACAAATACACGAACTATCGATATGCCGGTTTCATATGCTCTGAAAAAATTACTTTCCACAGTTTTAAAAAGCCATTTTTAATTTTTCGCACAGAACGTGAAAGAAACGCTCTATATTGCCACCATATCGGGGATAGACAGACACCGAACGCTCTTTTTTTGTTCCATGCCGCGCGCGCAAATGGCTGTTTTAAGTTTGGGAAGCAGATACCATTAGGTGTTTGTTAACATTTTGATTTCCTTCGAATAACTGCAGTTTGGATTGTCTCAACCAAAGTTGGTACATGTTCTCAGCCAAAATAATAAAGGCCAAGTTCGATTAGTTTCTGTTCAATAGATTCTGCATGTTCTGTGGCCCATTTACGACTTGCACATTGCCTATATTTGATACTTTGGTTCACGATCATTATAAACTCTGGGTTTGTTTTATTTGACAGGAACTGAATTCCTCTTGTTGACTACGGTATATACTGTTAATGTAAGCTTGTCGCTGTGCGCGATATCAGTTAAGCATAATATGCTCGGAGTTTGTCCTTTTAGTTTTTCTTTTCAAGCTAATTACCAATGGGTTGAACAAGTAAAATATGGCAATTATTTGCTATGCCATGCGTGCCGACTGCGTGACTCTTCTCGACTAAATGGTACTGAAAGAGACATATGACCATTTGGATGTCACACGCGTGGTGTCTCGATGCTACCTATAAAGCATGTGGGGGAGTAGCTCCGCCTTGTAAATCTTAGAGATCCAACAACATAATGCTCGCTCATGGTTGACGAGGTAGTGGGGCCGAATAATAGTTGGTAACGGCTCTTAAGGGCGCTTCCACATGTGTTATCGGTGGTTAAAGCAGGAACAAATTATTTGAAAATCAGTGGACAGTAGGATTTCGTAATCAATCCCAACTAGATATAATTCTTCGCCCATTTACGCGAGGAATGTTTTCACCCATCCACTCAGGTTACTGGCTTGATATGAAATACATTAATAGTGGTTATGTTTTAGTATTTGATAATGGTGTACGATACTACAAGAGGGTGTCTTTGCCCATGTCGATTTATTATTAGGGCAATACGTTTCTTTGTTGGAAAAGAAACAAATAAGTTAGACGAATGTCTTCAACACATTCTCGTCGTAATAGCTTCATAGTGGACCTAAATATTCGCATAGGTTGATATTGGACTTATTTGATTCTGAAATAAGCCCACAGTGTACTTATTCCGTTTAACTGTACATTTGTCAAGCCGTGAGTTTTTTTTTATTCTTGTTATTTTCCAGCTAAAATAAGTGCAATGCGGCTTATTTCTTATTGAAATAGTCCCACATCTGGCTGTTTTAATCACCAACGTTTAGGCCCATATTGGGCTTATTTCACATATAAATAAAGCCAATGCGAGCTTATTTCAGCCCTATGGAATAGGTTCAATAGATATGAAGTTATTTCAGCGACAACAGGCTGACATATGTACGCAAATTGGAAGGGTGTATAATATATGTTGACAAATACACGAACTATCGATATGCCGGTTTCATATGCTCTGAAAAAATTACTTTCCACAGTTTTAAAAAGCCATTTTTAATTTTTCGCACAGAACGTGAAAGAAACGCTCTTTATTGCCACCATATCGGGGATAGACAGACACCGAACGCTCTTTTTTTGTTCCATGCCGCGCGCGTAAATGGCTGTTTTAAGTTCGGGAAGCAGATACCATTAGGTGTTTGTTAACATTTTGATTTCCTTCGAATAACTCCAGTTTGGATTGTCTCAACCAAAGTTGGTATATGTTCTCAGCCAAAATAATAAAGGCCAAGTTCGATTAGTTTCTGTTCAATAGATTCTGCATGTTCTGTGGCCCATTTACGACTTGCACATTGCCTATATTTGATATTTTGGTTCACGATCATTATAAACTCTGGGTTTGTTTTATTTGACAGGAACTGAATTCCTCTTGTTGACTACGGTATATACTGTTAATGTAAGCTTGTCGCTGTGCGCGATATCAGTTAAGCATAATATGCTCGGAGTTTGTCCTTTTAGTTTTTCTTTTCAAGCTAATTACCAATGGGTTGAACAAGTAACATTTGGCAATTATTTGCTATGCCATGCGTGCCGACTGCGTGACTCTTCTCGACTAAATGGTACTGAAAGAGACATATGACCATTTGGATGTCACACGCGTGGTGTCTCGATGCTACCTATAAAGCATGTGGGGGAGTAGCTCCGCCTTGTAAATCTTAGAGATCCAACAACATAATGCTCGCTCATGGTTGACGAGGTAGTGGGGCCGAATAATAGTTGGTAACGGCTCTTAAGGGCGCTTCCACATGTGTTATCGGTGGTTAAAGCAGGAACAAATTATTTGAAAATCAGTGGACAGTAGGATTTCGTAATCAATCCCAACTAGATATAATTCTTCGCCCATTTACGCGAGGAATGTTTTCACCCATCCACTCAGGTTACTGGCTTGATATGAAATACATTAATAGTGGTTATGTTTTAGTATTTGATAATGGTGTACGATACTACAAGAGGGTGTCTTTGCCCATGTCGATTTATTATTAGGGCAATACGTTTCTTTGTTGGAAAAGAAACAAATAAGTTAGACGAATGTCTTCAACACATTCTCGTCGTAATAGCTTCATAGTGGACCTAAATATTCACATAGGTTGATATTGGACTTATTTGATTCTGAAATAAGCCCACAGTGTACTTATTCCGTTTAAGTGTACATTTGTCAAGTCGTGAGTTTTTTTTTATTCTTGTTATTTTCCAGCTAAAATAAGTGCAATGCGGCTTATTTCTTATTGAAATAGTCCCACATCTGGCTGTTTTAATCACCAACGTTTAGGCCCATATTGGGCTTATTTCACATATAAATAAAGCCAATGCGAGCTTATTTCAGCCCTATGGAATAGGTTCAATAGATATGAAGTTATTTCAGCGACAACAGGCTGACATATGTACGCAAATTGGAAGGGTGTATAATATATGTTGACAAATACACGAACTATCGATATG
This sequence comes from Siphonodentalium dalli, assembly GCA_032622095.1. Classification (NCBI taxonomy): domain Eukaryota; kingdom Metazoa; phylum Mollusca; class Scaphopoda; order Gadilida; family Siphonodentaliidae; genus Siphonodentalium; species Siphonodentalium dalli. Next base: position 155,070,600 of record CP136066.1, on the reverse strand, counting down.
CCGGTTTCATATGCTCTGAAAAAATTACTTTCCACAGTTTTAAAAAGCCATTTTTAATTTTTCGCACAGAACGTGAAAGAAACGCTCTATATTGCCACCATATCGGGGATAGACAGACACCGAACGCTCTTTTTTTGTTCCATGCCGCGCGCGCAAATGGCTGTTTTAAGTTTGGGAAGCAGATACCATTAGGTGTTTGTTAACATTTTGATTTCCTTCGAATAACTGCAGTTTGGATTGTCTCAACCAAAGTTGGTACATGTTCTCAGCCAAAATAATAAAGGCCAAGTTCGATTAGTTTCTGTTCAATAGATTCTGCATGTTCTGTGGCCCATTTACGACTTGCACATTGCCTATATTTGATACTTTGGTTCACGATCATTATAAACTCTGGGTTTGTTTTATTTGACAGGAACTGAATTCCTCTTGTTGACTACGGTATATACTGTTAATGTAAGCTTGTCGCTGTGCGCGATATCAGTTAAGCATAATATGCTCGGAGTTTGTCCTTTTAGTTTTTCTTTTCAAGCTAATTACCAATGGGTTGAACAAGTAACATTTGGCAATTATTTGCTATGCCATGCGTGCCGACTGCGTGACTCTTCTCGACTAAATGGTACTGAAAGAGACATATGACCATTTGGATGTCACACGCGTGGTGTCTCGATGCTACCTATAAAGCATGTGGGGGAGTAGCTCCGCCTTGTAAATCTTAGAGATCCAACAACATAATGCTCGCTCATGGTTGACGAGGTAGTGGGGCCGAATAATAGTTGGTAACGGCTCTTAAGGGCGCTTCCACATGTGTTATCGGTGGTTAAAGCAGGAACAAATTATTTGAAAATCAGTGGACAGTAGGATTTCGTAATCAATCCCAACTAGATATAATTCTTCGCCCATTTACGCGAGGAATGTTTTCACCCATCCACTCAGGTTACTGGCTTGATATGAAATACATTAATAGTGGTTATGTTTTAGTATTTGATAATGGTGTACGATACTACAAGAGGGTGTCTTTGCCCATGTCGATTTATTATTAGGGCAATACGTTTCTTTGTTGGAAAAGAAACAAATAAGTTAGACGAATGTCTTCAACACATTCTCGTCGTAATAGCTTCATAGTGGACCTAAATATTCGCATAGGTTGATATTGGACTTATTTGATTCTGAAAAAAGCCCACAGTGTACTTATTCCGTTTAACTGTACATTTGTCAAGCCGTGAGTTTTTTTTTATTCTTGTTATTTTCCAGCTAAAATAAGTGCAATATGCGGCTTATTTCTTATTGAAATAGTCCCACATCTGGCTGTTTTAATCACCAACGTTTAGGCCCATATTGGGCTTATTTCACATATAAATAAAGCCAATGCGAGCTTATTTCAGCCCTATGGAATAGGTTCAATAGATATGAAGTTATTTCAGCGACAACAGGCTGACATATGTACGCAAATTGGAAGGGTGTATAATATATGTTGACAAATACACGAACTATCGATATGCCGGTTTCATATGCTCTGAAAAAATTACTTTCCACAGTTTTAAAAAGCCATTTTTAATTTTTCGCACAGAACGTGAAAGAAACGCTCTATATTGCCACCATATCGGGGATAGACAGACACCGAACGCTCTTTTTTTGTTCCATGCCGCGCGCGCAAATGGCTGTTTTAAGTTTGGGAAGCAGATACCATTAGGTGTTTGTTAACATTTTGATTTCCTTCGAATAACTCCAGTTTGGATTGTCTCAACCAAAGTTGGTACATGTTCTCAGCCAAAATAATAAAGGCCAAGTTCGATTAGTTTCTGTTCAATAGATTCTGCATGTTCTGTGGCCCATTTACGACTTGCACATTGCCTATATTTGATATTTTGGTTCACGATCATTATAAACTCTGGGTTTGTTTTATTTGACAGGAACTGAATTCCTCTTGTTGACTACGGTATATACTGTTAATGTAAGCTTGTCGCTGTGCGCGATATCAGTTAAGCATAATATGCTCGGAGTTTGTCCTTTTAGTTTTTCTTTTCAAGCTAATTACCAATGGGTTGAACAAGTAACATTTGGCAATTATTTGCTATGCCATGCGTGCCGACTGCGTGACTCTTCTCGACTAAATGGTACTGAAAGAGACATATGACCATTTGGATGTCACACGCGTGGTGTCTCGATGCTACCTATAAAGCATGTGGGGGAGTAGCTCCGCCTTGTAAATCTTAGAGATCCAACAACATAATGCTCGCTCATGGTTGACGAGGTAGTGGGGCCGAATAATAGTTGGTAACGGCTCTTAAGGGCGCTTCCACATGTGTTATCGGTGGTTAAAGCAGGAACAAATTATTTGAAAATCAGTGGACAGTAGGATTTCGTAATCAATCCCAACTAGATATAATTCTTCGCCCATTTACGCGAGGAATGTTTTCACCCATCCACTCAGGTTACTGGCTTGATATGAAATACATTAATAGTGGTTATGTTTTAGTATTTGATAATGGTGTACGATACTACAAGAGGGTGTCTTTGCCCATGTCGATTTATTATTAGGGCAATACGTTTCTTTGTTGGAAAAGAAACAAATAAGTTAGACGAATGTCTTCAACACATTCTCGTCGTAATAGCTTCATAGTGGACCTAAATATTCACATAGGTTGATATTGGACTTATTTGATTCTGAAATAAGCCCACAGTGTACTTATTCCGTTTAAGTGTACATTTGTCAAGTCGTGAGTTTTTTTTTATTCTTGTTATTTTCCAGCTAAAATAAGTGCAATGCGGCTTATTTCTTATTGAAATAGTCCCACATCTGGCTGTTTTAATCACCAACGTTTAGGCCCATATTGGGCTTTTTTCACATATAAATAAAGCCAATGCGAGCTTATTTCAGCCCTATGGAATAGGTTCAATAGATATGAAGTTATTTCAGCGACAACAGGCTGACATATGTACGCAAATTGGAAGGGTGTATAATATATGTTGACAAATACACGAACTATCGATATGCCGGTTTCATATGCTCTGAAAAAATTACTTTCCACAGTTTTAAAAAGCCATTTTTAATTTTTCGCACAGAACGTGAAAGAAACGCTCTATATTGCCACCATATCGGGGATAGACAGACACCGAACGCTCTTTTTTTGTTCCATGCCGCGCGCGCAAATGGCTGTTTTAAGTTTGGGAAGCAGATACCATTAGGTGTTTGTTAACATTTTGATTTCCTTCGAATAACTCCAGTTTGGATTGTCTCAACCAAAGTTGGTACATGTTCTCAGCCAAAATAATAAAGGCCAAGTTCGATTAGTTTCTGTTCAATAGATTCTGCATGTTCTGTGGCCCATTTACGACTTGCACATTGCCTATATTTGATATTTTGGTTCACGATCATTATAAACTCTGGGTTTGTTTTATTTGACAGGAACTGAATTCCTCTTGTTGACTACGGTATATACTGTTAATGTAAGCTTGTCGCTGTGCGCGATATCAGTTAAGCATAATATGCTCGGAGTTTGTCCTTTTAGTTTTTCTTTTCAAGCTAATTACCAATGGGTTGAACAAGTAACATTTGGCAATTATTTGCTATGCCATGCGTGCCGACTGCGTGACTCTTCTCGACTAAATGGTACTGAAAGAGACATATGACCATTTGGATGTCACACGCGTGGTGTCTCGATGCTACCTATAAAGCATGTGGGGGAGTAGCTCCGCCTTGTAAATCTTAGAGATCCAACAACATAATGCTCGCTCATGGTTGACGAGGTAGTGGGGCCGAATAATAGTTGGTAACGGCTCTTAAGGGCGCTTCCACATGTGTTATCGGTGGTTAAAGCAGGAACAAATTATTTGAAAATCAGTGGACAGTAGGATTTCGTAATCAATCCCAACTAGATATAATTCTTCGCCCATTTACGCGAGGAATGTTTTCACCCATCCACTCAGGTTACTGGCTTGATATGAAATACATTAATAGTGGTTATGTTTTAGTATTTGATAATGGTGTACGATACTACAAGAGGGTGTCTTTGCCCATGTCGATTTATTATTAGGGCAATACGTTTCTTTGTTGGAAAAGAAACAAATAAGTTAGACGAATGTCTTCAACACATTCTCGTCGTAATAGCTTCATAGTGGACCTAAATATTCACATAGGTTGATATTGGACTTATTTGATTCTGAAATAAGCCCACAGTGTACTTATTCCGTTTAAGTGTACATTTGTCAAGTCGTGAGTTTTTTTTTATTCTTGTTATTTTCCAGCTAAAATAAGTGCAATGCGGCTTATTTCTTATTGAAATAGTCCCACATCTGGCTGTTTTAATCACCAACGTTTAGGCCCATATTGGGCTTATTTCACATATAAATAAAGCCAATGCGAGCTTATTTCAGCCCTATGGAATAGGTTCAATAGATATGAAGTTATTTCAGCGACAACAGGCTGACATATGTACGCAAATTGGAAGGGTGTATAATATATGTTGACAAATACACGAACTATCGATATGCCGGTTTCATATGCTCTGAAAAAATTACTTTCCACAGTTTTAAAAAGCCATTTTTAATTTTTCGCACAGAACGTGAAAGAAACGCTCTATATTGCCACCATATCGGGGATAGACAGACACCGAACGCTCTTTTTTTGTTCCATGCCGCGCGCGCAAATGGCTGTTTTAAGTTTGGGAAGCAGATACCATTAGGTGTTTGTTAACATTTTGATTTCCTTCGAATAACTCCAGTTTGGATTGTCTCAACCAAAGTTGGTACATGTTCTCAGCCAAAATAATAAAGGCCAAGTTCGATTAGTTTCTGTTCAATAGATTCTGCATGTTCTGTGGCCCATTTACGACTTGCACATTGCCTATATTTGATATTTTGGTTCACGATCATTATAAACTCTGGGTTTGTTTTATTTGACAGGAACTGAATTCCTCTTGTTGACTACGGTATATACTGTTAATGTAAGCTTGTCGCTGTGCGCGATATCAGTTAAGCATAATATGCTCGGAGTTTGTCCTTTTAGTTTTTCTTTTCAAGCTAATTACCAATGGGTTGAACAAGTAACATTTGGCAATTATTTGCTATGCCATGCGTGCCGACTGCGTGACTCTTCTCGACTAAATGGTACTGAAAGAGACATATGACCATTTGGATGTCACACGCGTGGTGTCTCGATGCTACCTATAAAGCATGTGGGGGAGTAGCTCCGCCTTGTAAATCTTAGAGATCCAACAACATAATGCTCGCTCATGGTTGACGAGGTAGTGGGGCCGAATAATAGTTGGTAACGGCTCTTAAGGGCGCTTCCACATGTGTTATCGGTGGTTAAAGCAGGAACAAATTATTTGAAAATCAGTGGACAGTAGGATTTCGTAATCAATCCCAACTAGATATAATTCTTCGCCCATTTACGCGAGGAATGTTTTCACCCATCCACTCAGGTTACTGGCTTGATATGAAATACATTAATAGTGGTTATGTTTTAGTATTTGATAATGGTGTACGATACTACAAGAGGGTGTCTTTGCCCATGTCGATTTATTATTAGGGCAATACGTTTCTTTGTTGGAAAAGAAACAAATAAGTTAGACGAATGTCTTCAACACATTCTCGTCGTAATAGCTTCATAGTGGACCTAAATATTCACATAGGTTGATATTGGACTTATTTGATTCTGAAATAAGCCCACAGTGTACTTATTCCGTTTAAGTGTACATTTGTCAAGTCGTGAGTTTTTTTTTATTCTTGTTATTTTCCAGCTAAAATAAGTGCAATGCGGCTTATTTCTTATTGAAATAGTCCCACATCTGGCTGTTTTAATCACCAACGTTTAGGCCCATATTGGGCTTTTTTCACATATAAATAAAGCCAATGCGAGCTTATTTCAGCCCTATGGAATAGGTTCAATAGATATGAAGTTATTTCAGCGACAACAGGCTGACATATGTACGCAAATTGGAAGGGTGTATAATATATGTTGACAAATACACGAACTATCGATATGCCGGTTTCATATGCTCTGAAAAAATTACTTTCCACAGTTTTAAAAAGCCATTTTTAATTTTTCGCACAGAACGTGAAAGAAACGCTCTATATTGCCACCATATCGGGGATAGACAGACACCGAACGCTCTTTTTTTGTTCCATGCCGCGCGCGCAAATGGCTGTTTTAAGTTTGGGAAGCAGATACCATTAGGTGTTTGTTAACATTTTGATTTCCTTCGAATAACTCCAGTTTGGATTGTCTCAACCAAAGTTGGTACATGTTCTCAGCCAAAATAATAAAGGCCAAGTTCGATTAGTTTCTGTTCAATAGATTCTGCATGTTCTGTGGCCCATTTACGACTTGCACATTGCCTATATTTGATATTTTGGTTCACGATCATTATAAACTCTGGGTTTGTTTTATTTGACAGGAACTGAATTCCTCTTGTTGACTACGGTATATACTGTTAATGTAAGCTTGTCGCTGTGCGCGATATCAGTTAAGCATAATATGCTCGGAGTTTGTCCTTTTAGTTTTTCTTTTCAAGCTAATTACCAATGGGTTGAACAAGTAACATTTGGCAATTATTTGCTATGCCATGCGTGCCGACTGCGTGACTCTTCTCGACTAAATGGTACTGAAAGAGACATATGACCATTTGGATGTCACACGCGTGGTGTCTCGATGCTACCTATAAAGCATGTGGGGGAGTAGCTCCGCCTTGTAAATCTTAGAGATCCAACAACATAATGCTCGCTCATGGTTGACGAGGTAGTGGGGCCGAATAATAGTTGGTAACGGCTCTTAAGGGCGCTTCCACATGTGTTATCGGTGGTTAAAGCAGGAACAAATTATTTGAAAATCAGTGGACAGTAGGATTTCGTAATCAATCCCAACTAGATATAATTCTTCGCCCATTTACGCGAGGAATGTTTTCACCCATCCACTCAGGTTACTGGCTTGATATGAAATACATTAATAGTGGTTATGTTTTAGTATTTGATAATGGTGTACGATACTACAAGAGGGTGTCTTTGCCCATGTCGATTTATTATTAGGGCAATACGTTTCTTTGTTGGAAAAGAAACAAATAAGTTAGACGAATGTCTTCAACACATTCTCGTCGTAATAGCTTCATAGTGGACCTAAATATTCACATAGGTTGATATTGGACTTATTTGATTCTGAAATAAGCCCACAGTGTACTTATTCCGTTTAAGTGTACATTTGTCAAGTCGTGAGTTTTTTTTTATTCTTGTTATTTTCCAGCTAAAATAAGTGCAATGCGGCTTATTTCTTATTGAAATAGTCCCACATCTGGCTGTTTTAATCACCAACGTTTAGGCCCATATTGGGCTTTTTTCACATATAAATAAAGCCAATGCGAGCTTATTTCAGCCCTATGGAATAGGTTCAATAGATATGAAGTTATTTCAGCGACAACAGGCTGACATATGTACGCAAATTGGAAGGGTGTATAATATATGTTGACAAATACACGAACTATCGATATGCCGGTTTCATATGCTCTGAAAAAATTACTTTCCACAGTTTTAAAAAGCCATTTTTAATTTTTCGCACAGAACGTGAAAGAAACGCTCTATATTGCCACCATATCGGGGATAGACAGACACCGAACGCTCTTTTTTTGTTCCATGCCGCGCGCGCAAATGGCTGTTTTAAGTTTGGGAAGCAGATACCATTAGGTGTTTGTTAACATTTTGATTTCCTTCGAATAACTGCAGTTTGGATTGTCTCAACCAAAGTTGGTACATGTTCTCAGCCAAAATAATAAAGGCCAAGTTCGATTAGTTTCTGTTCAATAGATTCTGCATGTTCTGTGGCCCATTTACGACTTGCACATTGCCTATATTTGATACTTTGGTTCACGATCATTATAAACTCTGGGTTTGTTTTATTTGACAGGAACTGAATTCCTCTTGTTGACTACGGTATATACTGTTAATGTAAGCTTGTCGCTGTGCGCGATATCAGTTAAGCATAATATGCTCGGAGTTTGTCCTTTTAGTTTTTCTTTTCAAGCTAATTACCAATGGGTTGAACAAGTAACATTTGGCAATTATTTGCTATGCCATGCGTGCCGACTGCGTGACTCTTCTCGACTAAATGGTACTGAAAGAGACATATGACCATTTGGATGTCACACGCGTGGTGTCTCGATGCTACCTATAAAGCATGTGGGGGAGTAGCTCCGCCTTGTAAATCTTAGAGATCCAACAACATAATGCTCGCTCATGGTTGACGAGGTAGTGGGGCCGAATAATAGTTGGTAACGGCTCTTAAGGGCGCTTCCACATGTGTTATCGGTGGTTAAAGCAGGAACAAATTATTTGAAAATCAGTGGACAGTAGGATTTCGTAATCAATCCCAACTAGATATAATTCTTCGCCCATTTACGCGAGGAATGTTTTCACCCATCCACTCAGGTTACTGGCTTGATATGAAATACATTAATAGTGGTTATGTTTTAGTATTTGATAATGGTGTACGATACTACAAGAGGGTGTCTTTGCCCATGTCGATTTATTATTAGGGCAATACGTTTCTTTGTTGGAAAAGAAACAAATAAGTTAGACGAATGTCTTCAACACATTCTCGTCGTAATAGCTTCATAGTGGACCTAAATATTCACATAGGTTGATATTGGACTTATTTGATTCTGAAATAAGCCCACAGTGTACTTATTCCGTTTAAGTGTACATTTGTCAAGTCGTGAGTTTTTTTTTATTCTTGTTATTTTCCAGCTAAAATAAGTGCAATGCGGCTTATTTCTTATTGAAATAGTCCCACATCTGGCTGTTTTAATCACCAACGTTTAGGCCCATATTGGGCTTATTTCACATATAAATAAAGCCAATGCGAGCTTATTTCAGCCCTATGGAATAGGTTCAATAGATATGAAGTTATTTCAGCGACAACAGGCTGACATATGTACGCAAATTGGAAGGGTGTATAATATATGTTGACAAATACACGAACTATCGATATGCCGGTTTCATATGCTCTGAAAAAATTACTTTCCACAGTTTTAAAAAGCCATTTTTAATTTTTCGCACAGAACGTGAAAGAAACGCTCTTTATTGCCACCATATCGGGGATAGACAGACACCGAACGCTCTTTTTTTGTTCCATGCCGCGCGCGTAAATGGCTGTTTTAAGTTCGGGAAGCAGATACCATTAGGTGTTTGTTAACATTTTGATTTCCTTCGAATAACTCCAGTTTGGATTGTCTCAACCAAAGTTGGTATATGTTCTCAGCCAAAATAATAAAGGCCAAGTTCGATTAGTTTCTGTTCAATAGATTCTGCATGTTCTGTGGCCCATTTACGACTTGCACATTGCCTATATTTGATATTTTGGTTCACGATCATTATAAACTCTGGGTTTGTTTTATTTGACAGGAACTGAATTCCTCTTGTTGACTACGGTATATACTGTTAATGTAAGCTTGTCGCTGTGCGCGATATCAGTTAAGCATAATATGCTCGGAGTTTGTCCTTTTAGTTTTTCTTTTCAAGCTAATTACCAATGGGTTGAACAAGTAACATTTGGCAATTATTTGCTATGCCATGCGTGCCGACTGCGTGACTCTTCTCGACTAAATGGTACTGAAAGAGACATATGACCATTTGGATGTCACACGCGTGGTGTCTCGATGCTACCTATAAAGCATGTGGGGGAGTAGCTCCGCCTTGTAAATCTTAGAGATCCAACAACATAATGCTCGCTCATGGTTGACGAGGTAGTGGGGCCGAATAATAGTTGGTAACGGCTCTTAAGGGCGCTTCCACATGTGTTATCGGTGGTTAAAGCAGGAACAAATTATTTGAAAATCAGTGGACAGTAGGATTTCGTAATCAATCCCAACTAGATATAATTCTTCGCCCATTTACGCGAGGAATGTTTTCACCCATCCACTCAGGTTACTGGCTTGATATGAAATACATTAATAGTGGTTATGTTTTAGTATTTGATAATGGTGTACGATACTACAAGAGGGTGTCTTTGCCCATGTCGATTTATTATTAGGGCAATACGTTTCTTTGTTGGAAAAGAAACAAATAAGTTAGACGAATGTCTTCAACACATTCTCGTCGTAATAGCTTCATAGTGGACCTAAATATTCACATAGGTTGATATTGGACTTATTTGATTCTGAAATAAGCCCACAGTGTACTTATTCCGTTTAAGTGTACATTTGTCAAGTCGTGAGTTTTTTTTTATTCTTGTTATTTTCCAGCTAAAATAAGTGCAATGCGGCTTATTTCTTATTGAAATAGTCCCACATCTGGCTGTTTTAATCACCAACGTTTAGGCCCATATTGGGCTTTTTTCACATATAAATAAAGCCAATGCGAGCTTATTTCAGCCCTATGGAATAGGTTCAATAGATATGAAGTTATTTCAGCGACAACAGGCTGACATATGTACGCAAATTGGAAGGGTGTATAATATATGTTGACAAATACACGAACTATCGATATGCCGGTTTCATATGCTCTGAAAAAATTACTTTCCACAGTTTTAAAAAGCCATTTTTAATTTTTCGCACAGAACGTGAAAGAAACGCTCTATATTGCCACCATATCGGGGATAGACAGACACCGAACGCTCTTTTTTTGTTCCATGCCGCGCGCGCAAATGGCTGTTTTAAGTTTGGGAAGCAGATACCATTAGGTGTTTGTTAACATTTTGATTTCCTTCGAATAACTCCAGTTTGGATTGTCTCAACCAAAGTTGGTACATGTTCTCAGCCAAAATAATAAAGGCCAAGTTCGATTAGTTTCTGTTCAATAGATTCTGCATGTTCTGTGGCCCATTTACGACTTGCACATTGCCTATATTTGATATTTTGGTTCACGATCATTATAAACTCTGGGTTTGTTTTATTTGACAGGAACTGAATTCCTCTTGTTGACTACGGTATATACTGTTAATGTAAGCTTGTCGCTGTGCGCGATATCAGTTAAGCATAATATGCTCGGAGTTTGTCCTTTTAGTTTTTCTTTTCAAGCTAATTACCAATGGGTTGAACAAGTAACATTTGGCAATTATTTGCTATGCCATGCGTGCCGACTGCGTGACTCTTCTCGACTAAATGGTACTGAAAGAGACATATGACCATTTGGATGTCACACGCGTGGTGTCTCGATGCTACCTATAAAGCATGTGGGGGAGTAGCTCCGCCTTGTAAATCTTAGAGATCCAACAACATAATGCTCGCTCATGGTTGACGAGGTAGTGGGGCCGAATAATAGTTGGTAACGGCTCTTAAGGGCGCTTCCACATGTGTTATCGGTGGTTAAAGCAGGAACAAATTATTTGAAAATCAGTGGACAGTAGGATTTCGTAATCAATCCCAACTAGATATAATTCTTCGCCCATTTACGCGAGGAATGTTTTCACCCATCCACTCAGGTTACTGGCTTGATATGAAATACATTAATAGTGGTTATGTTTTAGTATTTGATAATGGTGTACGATACTACAAGAGGGTGTCTTTGCCCATGTCGATTTATTATTAGGGCAATACGTTTCTTTGTTGGAAAAGAAACAAATAAGTTAGACGAATGTCTTCAACACATTCTCGTCGTAATAGCTTCATAGTGGACCTAAATATTCACATAGGTTGATATTGGACTTATTTGATTCTGAAATAAGCCCACAGTGTACTTATTCCGTTTAAGTGTACATTTGTCAAGTCGTGAGTTTTTTTTTATTCTTGTTATTTTCCAGCTAAAATAAGTGCAATGCGGCTTATTTCTTATTGAAATAGTCCCACATCTGGCTGTTTTAATCACCAACGTTTAGGCCCATATTGGGCTTTTTTCACATATAAATAAAGCCAATGCGAGCTTATTTCAGCCCTATGGAATAGGTTCAATAGATATGAAGTTATTTCAGCGACAACAGGCTGACATATGTACGCAAATTGGAAGGGTGTATAATATATGTTGACAAATACACGAACTATCGATATGCCGGTTTCATATGCTCTGAAAAAATTACTTTCCACAGTTTTAAAAAGCCATTTTTAATTTTTCGCACAGAACGTGAAAGAAACGCTCTATATTGCCACCATATCGGGGATAGACAGACACCGAACGCTCTTTTTTTGTTCCATGCCGCGCGCGCAAATGGCTGTTTTAAGTTTGGGAAGCAGATACCATTAGGTGTTTGTTAACATTTTGATTTCCTTCGAATAACTGCAGTTTGGATTGTCTCAACCAAAGTTGGTACATGTTCTCAGCCAAAATAATAAAGGCCAAGTTCGATTAGTTTCTGTTCAATAGATTCTGCATGTTCTGTGGCCCATTTACGACTTGCACATTGCCTATATTTGATACTTTGGTTCACGATCATTATAAACTCTGGGTTTGTTTTATTTGACAGGAACTGAATTCCTCTTGTTGACTACGGTATATACTGTTAATGTAAGCTTGTCGCTGTGCGCGATATCAGTTAAGCATAATATGCTCGGAGTTTGTCCTTTTAGTTTTTCTTTTCAAGCTAATTACCAATGGGTTGAACAAGTAACATTTGGCAATTATTTGCTATGCCATGCGTGCCGACTGCGTGACTCTTCTCGACTAAATGGTACTGAAAGAGACATATGACCATTTGGATGTCACACGCGTGGTGTCTCGATGCTACCTATAAAGCATGTGGGGGAGTAGCTCCGCCTTGTAAATCTTAGAGATCCAACAACATAATGCTCGCTCATGGTTGACGAGGTAGTGGGGCCGAATAATAGTTGGTAACGGCTCTTAAGGGCGCTTCCACATGTGTTATCGGTGGTTAAAGCAGGAACAAATTATTTGAAAATCAGTGGACAGTAGGATTTCGTAATCAATCCCAACTAGATATAATTCTTCGCCCATTTACGCGAGGAATGTTTTCACCCATCCACTCAGGTTACTGGCTTGATATGAAATACATTAATAGTGGTTATGTTTTAGTATTTGATAATGGTGTACGATACTACAAGAGGGTGTCTTTGCCCATGTCGATTTATTATTAGGGCAATACGTTTCTTTGTTGGAAAAGAAACAAATAAGTTAGACGAATGTCTTCAACACATTCTCGTCGTAATAGCTTCATAGTGGACCTAAATATTCACATAGGTTGATATTGGACTTATTTGATTCTGAAATAAGCCCACAGTGTACTTATTCCGTTTAAGTGTACATTTGTCAAGTCGTGAGTTTTTTTTTATTCTTGTTATTTTCCAGCTAAAATAAGTGCAATGCGGCTTATTTCTTATTGAAATAGTCCCACATCTGGCTGTTTTAATCACCAACGTTTAGGCCCATATTGGGCTTATTTCACATATAAATAAAGCCAATGCGAGCTTATTTCAGCCCTATGGAATAGGTTCAATAGATATGAAGTTATTTCAGCGACAACAGGCTGACATATGTACGCAAATTGGAAGGGTGTATAATATATGTTGACAAATACACGAACTATCGATATGCCGGTTTCATATGCTCTGAAAAAATTACTTTCCACAGTTTTAAAAAGCCATTTTTAATTTTTCGCACAGAACGTGAAAGAAACGCTCTTTATTGCCACCATATCGGGGATAGACAGACACCGAACGCTCTTTTTTTGTTCCATGCCGCGCGCGTAAATGGCTGTTTTAAGTTCGGGAAGCAGATACCATTAGGTGTTTGTTAACATTTTGATTTCCTTCGAATAACTCCAGTTTGGATTGTCTCAACCAAAGTTGGTATATGTTCTCAGCCAAAATAATAAAGGCCAAGTTCGATTAGTTTCTGTTCAATAGATTCTGCATGTTCTGTGGCCCATTTACGACTTGCACATTGCCTATATTTGATATTTTGGTTCACGATCATTATAAACTCTGGGTTTGTTTTATTTGACAGGAACTGAATTCCTCTTGTTGACTACGGTATATACTGTTAATGTAAGCTTGTCGCTGTGCGCGATATCAGTTAAGCATAATATGCTCGGAGTTTGTCCTTTTAGTTTTTCTTTTCAAGCTAATTACCAATGGGTTGAACAAGTAACATTTGGCAATTATTTGCTATGCCATGCGTGCCGACTGCGTGACTCTTCTCGACTAAATGGTACTGAAAGAGACATATGACCATTTGGATGTCACACGCGTGGTGTCTCGATGCTACCTATAAAGCATGTGGGGGAGTAGCTCCGCCTTGTAAATCTTAGAGATCCAACAACATAATGCTCGCTCATGGTTGACGAGGTAGTGGGGCCGAATAATAGTTGGTAACGGCTCTTAAGGGCGCTTCCACATGTGTTATCGGTGGTTAAAGCAGGAACAAATTATTTGAAAATCAGTGGACAGTAGGATTTCGTAATCAATCCCAACTAGATATAATTCTTCGCCCATTTACGCGAGGAATGTTTTCACCCATCCACTCAGGTTACTGGCTTGATATGAAATACATTAATAGTGGTTATGTTTTAGTATTTGATAATGGTGTACGATACTACAAGAGGGTGTCTTTGCCCATGTCGATTTATTATTAGGGCAATACGTTTCTTTGTTGGAAAAGAAACAAATAAGTTAGACGAATGTCTTCAACACATTCTCGTCGTAATAGCTTCATAGTGGACCTAAATATTCGCATAGGTTGATATTGGACTTATTTGATTCTGAAATAAGCCCACAGTGTACTTATTCCGTTTAACTGTACATTTGTCAAGCCGTGAGTTTTTTTTTATTCTTGTTATTTTCCAGCTAAAATAAGTGCAATGCGGCTTATTTCTTATTGAAATAGTCCCACATCTGGCTGTTTTAATCACCAACGTTTAGGCCCATATTGGGCTTATTTCACATATAAATAAAGCCAATGCGAGCTTATTTCAGCCCTATGGAATAGGTTCAATAGATATGAAGTTATTTCAGCGACAACAGGCTGACATATGTACGCAAATTGGAAGGGTGTATAATATATGTTGACAAATACACGAACTATCGATATGCCGGTTTCATATGCTCTGAAAAAATTACTTTCCACAGTTTTAAAAAGCCATTTTTAATTTTTCGCACAGAACGTGAAAGAAACGCTCTTTATTGCCACCATATCGGGGATAGACAGACACCGAACGCTCTTTTTTTGTTCCATGCCGCGCGCGTAAATGGCTGTTTTAAGTTCGGGAAGCAGATACCATTAGGTGTTTGTTAACATTTTGATTTCCTTCGAATAACTCCAGTTTGGATTGTCTCAACCAAAGTTGGTATATGTTCTCAGCTAAAATAATAAAGGCCAAGTTCGATTAGTTTCTGTTCAATAGATTCTGCATGTTCTGTGGCCCATTTACGACTTGCACATTGCCTATATTTGATATTTTGGTTCACGATCATTATAAACTCTGGGTTTGTTTTATTTGACAGGAACTGAATTCCTCTTGTTGACTACGGTATATACTGTTAATGTAAGCTTGTCGCTGTGCGCGATATCAGTTAAGCATAATATGCTCGGAGTTTGTCCTTTTAGTTTTTCTTTTCAAGCTAATTACCAATGGGTTGAACAAGTAAAATATGGCAATTATTTGCTATGCCATGCGTGCCGACTGCGTGACTCTTCTCGACTAAATGGTACTGAAAGAGACATATGACCATTTGGATGTCACACGCGTGGTGTCTCGATGCTACCTATAAAGCATGTGGGGGAGTAGCTCCGCCTTGTAAATCTTAGAGATCCAACAACATAATGCTCGCTCATGGTTGACGAGGTAGTGGGGCCGAATAATAGTTGGTAACGGCTCTTAAGGGCGCTTCCACATGTGTTATCGGTGGTTAAAGCAGGAACAAATTATTTGAAAATCAGTGGACAGTAGGATTTCGTAATCAATCCCAACTAGATATAATTCTTCGCCCATTTACGCGAGGAATGTTTTCACCCATCCACTCAGGTTACTGGCTTGATATGAAATACATTAATAGTGGTTATGTTTTAGTATTTGATAATGGTGTACGATACTACAAGAGGGTGTCTTTGCCCATGTCGATTTATTATTAGGGCAATACGTTTCTTTGTTGGAAAAGAAACAAATAAGTTAGACGAATGTCTTCAACACATTCTCGTCGTAATAGCTTCATAGTGGACCTAAATATTCGCATAGGTTGATATTGGACTTATTTGATTCTGAAATAAGCCCACAGTGTACTTATTCCGTTTAACTGTACATTTGTCAAGCCGTGAGTTTTTTTTTATTCTTGTTATTTTCCAGCTAAAATAAGTGCAATGCGGCTTATTTCTTATTGAAATAGTCCCACATCTGGCTGTTTTAATCACCAACGTTTAGGCCCATATTGGGCTTATTTCACATATAAATAAAGCCAATGCGAGCTTATTTCAGCCCTATGGAATAGGTTCAATAGATATGAAGTTATTTCAGCGACAACAGGCTGACATATGTACGCAAATTGGAAGGGTGTATAATATATGTTGACAAATACACGAACTATCGATATGCCGGTTTCATATGCTCTGAAAAAATTACTTTCCACAGTTTTAAAAAGCCATTTTTAATTTTTCGCACAGAACGTGAAAGAAACGCTCTTTATTGCCACCATATCGGGGATAGACAGACACCGAACGCTCTTTTTTTGTTCCATGCCGCGCGCGTAAATGGCTGTTTTAAGTTCGGGAAGCAGATACCATTAGGTGTTTGTTAACATTTTGATTTCCTTCGAATAACTCCAGTTTGGATTGTCTCAACCAAAGTTGGTATATGTTCTCAGCCAAAATAATAAAGGCCAAGTTCGATTAGTTTCTGTTCAATAGATTCTGCATGTTCTGTGGCCCATTTACGACTTGCACATTGCCTATATTTGATATTTTGGTTCACGATCATTATAAACTCTGGGTTTGTTTTATTTGACAGGAACTGAATTCCTCTTGTTGACTACGGTATATACTGTTAATGTAAGCTTGTCGCTGTGCGCGATATCAGTTAAGCATAATATGCTCGGAGTTTGTCCTTTTAGTTTTTCTTTTCAAGCTAATTACCAATGGGTTGAACAAGTAAAATATGGCAATTATTTGCTATGCCATGCGTGCCGACTGCGTGACTCTTCTCGACTAAATGGTACTGAAAGAGACATATGACCATTTGGATGTCACACGCGTGGTGTCTCGATGCTACCTATAAAGCATGTGGGGGAGTAGCTCCGCCTTGTAAATCTTAGAGATCCAACAACATAATGCTCGCTCATGGTTGACGAGGTAGTGGGGCCGAATAATAGTTGGTAACGGCTCTTAAGGGCGCTTCCACATGTGTTATCGGTGGTTAAAGCAGGAACAAATTATTTGAAAATCAGTGGACAGTAGGATTTCGTAATCAATCCCAACTAGATATAATTCTTCGCCCATTTACGCGAGGAATGTTTTCACCCATCCACTCAGGTTACTGGCTTGATATGAAATACATTAATAGTGGTTATGTTTTAGTATTTGATAATGGTGTACGATACTACAAGAGGGTGTCTTTGCCCATGTCGATTTATTATTAGGGCAATACGTTTCTTTGTTGGAAAAGAAACAAATAAGTTAGACGAATGTCTTCAACACATTCTCGTCGTAATAGCTTCATAGTGGACCTAAATATTCACATAGGTTGATATTGGACTTATTTGATTCTGAAATAAGCCCACAGTGTACTTATTCCGTTTAAGTGTACATTTGTCAAGTCGTGAGTTTTTTTTTATTCTTGTTATTTTCCAGCTAAAATAAGTGCAATGCGGCTTATTTCTTATTGAAATAGTCCCACATCTGGCTGTTTTAATCACCAACGTTTAGGCCCATATTGGGCTTATTTCACATATAAATAAAGCCAATGCGAGCTTATTTCAGCCCTATGGAATAGGTTCAATAGATATGAAGTTATTTCAGCGACAACAGGCTGACATATGTACGCAAATTGGAAGGGTGTATAATATATGTTGACAAATACACGAACTATCGATATGCCGGTTTCATATGCTCTGAAAAAATTACTTTCCACAGTTTTAAAAAGCCATTTTTAATTTTTCGCACAGAACGTGAAAGAAACGCTCTTTATTGCCACCATATCGGGGATAGACAGACACCGAACGCTCTTTTTTTGTTCCATGCCGCGCGCGTAAATGGCTGTTTTAAGTTCGGGAAGCAGATACCATTAGGTGTTTGTTAACATTTTGATTTCCTTCGAATAACTCCAGTTTGGATTGTCTCAACCAAAGTTGGTATATGTTCTCAGCCAAAATAATAAAGGCCAAGTTCGATTAGTTTCTGTTCAATAGATTCTGCATGTTCTGTGGCCCATTTACGACTTGCACATTGCCTATATTTGATATTTTGGTTCACGATCATTATAAACTCTGGGTTTGTTTTATTTGACAGGAACTGAATTCCTCTTGTTGACTACGGTATATACTGTTAATGTAAGCTTGTCGCTGTGCGCGATATCAGTTAAGCATAATATGCTCGGAGTTTGTCCTTTTAGTTTTTCTTTTCAAGCTAATTACCAATGGGTTGAACAAGTAACATTTGGCAATTATTTGCTATGCCATGCGTGCCGACTGCGTGACTCTTCTCGACTAAATGGTACTGAAAGAGACATATGACCATTTGGATGTCACACGCGTGGTGTCTCGATGCTACCTATAAAGCATGTGGGGGAGTAGCTCCGCCTTGTAAATCTTAGAGATCCAACAACATAATGCTCGCTCATGGTTGACGAGGTAGTGGGGCCGAATAATAGTTGGTAACGGCTCTTAAGGGCGCTTCCACATGTGTTATCGGTGGTTAAAGCAGGAACAAATTATTTGAAAATCAGTGGACAGTAGGATTTCGTAATCAATCCCAACTAGATATAATTCTTCGCCCATTTACGCGAGGAATGTTTTCACCCATCCACTCAGGTTACTGGCTTGATATGAAATACATTAATAGTGGTTATGTTTTAGTATTTGATAATGGTGTACGATACTACAAGAGGGTGTCTTTGCCCATGTCGATTTATTATTAGGGCAATACGTTTCTTTGTTGGAAAAGAAACAAATAAGTTAGACGAATGTCTTCAACACATTCTCGTCGTAATAGCTTCATAGTGGACCTAAATATTCGCATAGGTTGATATTGGACTTATTTGATTCTGAAATAAGCCCACAGTGTACTTATTCCGTTTAACTGTACATTTGTCAAGCCGTGAGTTTTTTTTTATTCTTGTTATTTTCCAGCTAAAATAAGTGCAATGCGGCTTATTTCTTATTGAAATAGTCCCACATCTGGCTGTTTTAATCACCAACGTTTAGGCCCATATTGGGCTTATTTCACATATAAATAAAGCCAATGCGAGCTTATTTCAGCCCTATGGAATAGGTTCAATAGATATGAAGTTATTTCAGCGACAACAGGCTGACATATGTACGCAAATTGGAAGGGTGTATAATATATGTTGACAAATACACGAACTATCGATATGCCGGTTTCATATGCTCTGAAAAAATTACTTTCCACAGTTTTAAAAAGCCATTTTTAATTTTTCGCACAGAACGTGAAAGAAACGCTCTTTATTGCCACCATATCGGGGATAGACAGACACCGAACGCTCTTTTTTTGTTCCATGCCGCGCGCGTAAATGGCTGTTTTAAGTTCGGGAAGCAGATACCATTAGGTGTTTGTTAACATTTTGATTTCCTTCGAATAACTCCAGTTTGGATTGTCTCAACCAAAGTTGGTATATGTTCTCAGCTAAAATAATAAAGGCCAAGTTCGATTAGTTTCTGTTCAATAGATTCTGCATGTTCTGTGGCCCATTTACGACTTGCACATTGCCTATATTTGATATTTTGGTTCACGATCATTATAAACTCTGGGTTTGTTTTATTTGACAGGAACTGAATTCCTCTTGTTGACTACGGTATATACTGTTAATGTAAGCTTGTCGCTGTGCGCGATATCAGTTAAGCATAATATGCTCGGAGTTTGTCCTTTTAGTTTTTCTTTTCAAGCTAATTACCAATGGGTTGAACAAGTAAAATATGGCAATTATTTGCTATGCCATGCGTGCCGACTGCGTGACTCTTCTCGACTAAATGGTACTGAAAGAGACATATGACCATTTGGATGTCACACGCGTGGTGTCTCGATGCTACCTATAAAGCATGTGGGGGAGTAGCTCCGCCTTGTAAATCTTAGAGATCCAACAACATAATGCTCGCTCATGGTTGACGAGGTAGTGGGGCCGAATAATAGTTGGTAACGGCTCTTAAGGGCGCTTCCACATGTGTTATCGGTGGTTAAAGCAGGAACAAATTATTTGAAAATCAGTGGACAGTAGGATTTCGTAATCAATCCCAACTAGATATAATTCTTCGCCCATTTACGCGAGGAATGTTTTCACCCATCCACTCAGGTTACTGGCTTGATATGAAATACATTAATAGTGGTTATGTTTTAGTATTTGATAATGGTGTACGATACTACAAGAGGGTGTCTTTGCCCATGTCGATTTATTATTAGGGCAATACGTTTCTTTGTTGGAAAAGAAACAAATAAGTTAGACGAATGTCTTCAACACATTCTCGTCGTAATAGCTTCATAGTGGACCTAAATATTCGCATAGGTTGATATTGGACTTATTTGATTCTGAAATAAGCCCACAGTGTACTTATTCCGTTTAACTGTACATTTGTCAAGCCGTGAGTTTTTTTTTATTCTTGTTATTTTCCAGCTAAAATAAGTGCAATGCGGCTTATTTCTTATTGAAATAGTCCCACATCTGGCTGTTTTAATCACCAACGTTTAGGCCCATATTGGGCTTATTTCACATATAAATAAAGCCAATGCGAGCTTATTTCAGCCCTATGGAATAGGTTCAATAGATATGAAGTTATTTCAGCGACAACAGGCTGACATATGTACGCAAATTGGAAGGGTGTATAATATATGTTGACAAATACACGAACTATCGATATGCCGGTTTCATATGCTCTGAAAAAATTACTTTCCACAGTTTTAAAAAGCCATTTTTAATTTTTCGCACAGAACGTGAAAGAAACGCTCTTTATTGCCACCATATCGGGGATAGACAGACACCGAACGCTCTTTTTTTGTTCCATGCCGCGCGCGTAAATGGCTGTTTTAAGTTCGGGAAGCAGATACCATTAGGTGTTTGTTAACATTTTGATTTCCTTCGAATAACTCCAGTTTGGATTGTCTCAACCAAAGTTGGTATATGTTCTCAGCCAAAATAATAAAGGCCAAGTTCGATTAGTTTCTGTTCAATAGATTCTGCATGTTCTGTGGCCCATTTACGACTTGCACATTGCCTATATTTGATATTTTGGTTCACGATCATTATAAACTCTGGGTTTGTTTTATTTGACAGGAACTGAATTCCTCTTGTTGACTACGGTATATACTGTTAATGTAAGCTTGTCGCTGTGCGCGATATCAGTTAAGCATAATATGCTCGGAGTTTGTCCTTTTAGTTTTTCTTTTCAAGCTAATTACCAATGGGTTGAACAAGTAAAATATGGCAATTATTTGCTATGCCATGTGTGCCGACTGCGTGACTCTTCTCGACTAAATGGTACTGAAAGAGACATATGACCATTTGGATGTCACACGCGTGGTGTCTCGATGCTACCTATAAAGCATGTGGGGGGAGTAGCCCCGCCTTGTAAATCTAAGAGTCCAACAACATAATACTCGCGCATGATCGACGAGGTAGTGGGGACGAATAATAGTTGGTATCGGCTATTAAGGGCGCTTCCACGTGTGTTATCGGTGGTTACCCAGATAGCAATGATAGTTGACCCATTCGGTTGGGCCAACGTAATTTTGCTCGTTGTGCCAACGTTGGCAAATCATAAGTTACGTTGGCCCAACCTATTTTGTATGGTCGGCCCTACGTTGGCAAATCATAAGCTACGTTGGCCCAACCTATTTTAAGTCGAGTTTTTATGGTTTGACGAGGGACGGTTGGCGGGCGGGCGGACCTAAAGAATGCCTTATAACTTTGACATTTGTGAACGGATTCAAAACAATTTTGGTATGTGAGTTGCTCCCAATGACTATTTACTGCCCGAACTTTTTGACAAGAGTTATCCATCTTTGATAACTTTTTTTTTAGTTTTTGACCGTTAGCGCGATAACTCACGCAAATATTAACCAATTTCAACAATATTTGGTATATGAGACTCTTGCAACAATATCTCCGACGAGTTCGAAAACCAGGTTTGTCCGAATTTTTTACTCTTGAGTTATCGGTCTTAGTTTGTCTATTTTTAGCAATGTTATCACCGTTAGCGCGATAATTCGATGAAATATTAACCGATTTCAACAATATTTGGTATATGAGTCTCCTGCAACAATATCTCGGACGAGTTCGAAAGCCAGGTTTGAACTAAAAAAAAATCCAGAGTTATGGGTCTTAATTTGTCTATTTTTTAAGCAATTTTATCACCGTTAGCGCGATAACTCGAAGAAATATTAACCGATTTCAACAATATTTGGTATATGAGTCTCCTGCCACAATATCCCGAACGAGTTCGAAAACCAGGTTTGACCGAATTTTTTTCGCGGAGTTATGGGTCTTAGTTTGTCTATTTTTAGCAATGTTAGCGCGATAACTCAATGAAATATTAACTGATTTAAACAATATTTGGTATATGAGTCTCTTGCAACAATATCTCGGACGAGTTCGAAAACCTGGTTTGTCGGAAGTTTTTTCCGGAGTTATGGGTCTTATAGTTTGTCTATTTTAATAACAATTTTATCACCGTTAGTGCGATAACTCAATGAAATATTAACGGATTCAATTGATATTTGGTATATAGGTCTATTGCAATAATATACCACCGTCCGACTTTTTCCCCCGGAGTTGTGCACCTTATTGGCAGAAGTTTGGTTCGACTGCCAAAAAACTCGACAAAAGCATCTCAGATGCGTACCCCTTGTTTATGGTTGGCCCTACGGCCCTACGTTGGGCCAACGTTGGCAAATAATAAGTTACGTTGGCTCAACCTATTTGTTTTATGGTTGGCCCTACGTTGGGCCAACGTTGACAAATCATAAGTTATGTTGGGCCAACCCATTTTTGATGGTTAGGCCAACGTTGGCAAATCATAAGTTAGGTTGGGCCAACCTATTTTTTTTATCGTTGGCCGAACCGTGGCCCCTACGTTGGGCCAACGTTGGCAAATCATAAGTTACGTTGGGCCAACCTATTTTTATACGCCCTTTAAAAAAAAAAAAAAAGGTCGTATTATGTTATCAGTCTGTCCGTTAACATTTTTTGTTTCCGATCGATAACTCCAGTTTGGATTTCTTGATCTGAACCAAAGTTGGTATGTGTATTTCCCAGCTAAAACTACAGGCCAAGTTCGAATATGGGTTCCGTCCCATTATTTTTACATGAGTTACGGCCCTTTTTCGACTTATAATTTGACCGTCTGTTAATATTTTTGGTTTCCGACCGATAACTCCAGTTTGGCTTATTTGATCTGAACCAATGTTGGTATGTATATTTCCCAGCTAAAACTACAGGCCAAGTTCGAATATGGGTTCCGTCCAATTATTTTCACATGAGTTACGGCCTTTTTTCGACTTAGAATTTGACCATCTGTTAAAAATTTTGGTTTCCGACCGATAACTCCAGTTTGGATTATTTGATCTGAACCAAAGTTGGTATGTGTATTTCCCAGCTAACGATACAGGCCAACTGAACTGAACCAAATTTGGTATGTTAGTTTACCACACCAAAATATAGATCAAGTTCGAATATGGGTTTTGTCCGCATGATTTTGACTGAGTTATGCCCCTTTTTCGACTCAGATTTTACCTGATATGCGGTTTCCAGATGATAACTTTATATTGAATCGAGTGAACTGAACCAAGTTTCAAACGAATGAATTAAACCTTGCTCCGCTTTACTCCAGAAAGGGCGTATTATTCCCACGCCACTCTTTCATGTTTGTCAAAACATTACATCGGCTGAGGATGTGGCCTGAGACATTTTATTAACAGGGTGAGGAAATGTCCGAATGGGTAAATGTCTGGGTGGGTGAATGTCCAGGTGGGGAAATGTCCGCTTTTGAAAGTGGGGAAATGTCCGGTGGGGAAATGTCCGGGATTTGGCCCAACGATCACACTGATGGACTGACTATAGCAAACTAGGAGTGGACCCAATGCTCTTTATGTGTCGCTCATAATTTTCTTATATTCAGGTTTAACTAGATTGAAACATTTTATTTTTTTAGACACCATTTAATTTAGATACATGTTATATACTCACTTTTATTTACTTCTGTTTCCTTCATTGGCGCCTGGAGAGAAATAAAACACTTGATTGCAAGACAGAGTAATTGCACTGACCAATCGTTTCAGTGCATGCATTCGGCGTCAAAAAACGCTAACTGTAACAGGAATTTAACTAGATAGACCATGCGATGAAAATCCAAAGCTGTCATTGCTCTGCAACTTTTGACGTGCTACATAATTTTGGTAAATGTTGAAAATTTATGTGTCCAAACTGGTCCATAAACATATTTCGCAAATGTTTCTGGCCTCAGGAGTCTCACATTTTCGAATACAGAGCAAAAGTTTATCTGAAAAATATACCACCAGCGCATGCGGTTCATTCCATCGTGATATTCCGTTATTTATACAGGATCTTTAGCAGCTCCCATTAAGAAAAGGTTAAATATGGACTATTGATCTGTAATTATTGTTCATGTCATCAGTTCAAACAAGTTATTTATTCTATTTATTACTGTATACATCCTTCAGTAAGCCCATCCTTGAAAATAAGCTCAGACTGGGTTTTTTACTGATTGTATTCATGGCGCGAGAGGTCGATATCGGAAGGGTGTGTCCGGGTTTTTATGTGTCTACGATGACTCTTCACTGGTTAAATTCCAATTCTTTGAAAGCACGGCATTGTGATATTGTTTTAATCTTCAAAGATTATTTTGTGTTGGGAATTTGTGATTGTGACTTATGTTTTTGCCTTTATTATTGCCCAGTTGTGGCAATTATACACTAAACCCAGTTACAAGTTCTTATCATTTATTCACAAACAACCCCAGCCACAAGTATGGGCCCCTCACATTTTGGTTAATCACGTACACACGTACCTTTTCACATCTCGTATCAATGTGTAAATATGGTAGACCATTTTGAATTTAAATGGGACTCATAGTAGAATCAAATCGGGAATGAATATCCACGAACCATGCTAAATAGACATCATAGTTCATACATTTCGTATAGGAACTCGTGTGAGAAATTGTTGCCTAACTTGACTCATTATTGTTTAGATTTAAAATGGCCGACCGACTTTGCAAATACACTTATTCTGATTGAATATTGTGAAGTGAAAACCACCGATGTCTGTCACGTTACGGAACACGTTCTATCAGTTTATCACACACAGAAGAACAATAAGTTAAAACCAAAAAAAAACGTGTGCAACGAATAGTTCCATTTTGATTGATTAAATTGTCTATGTTGTCAGTTGCGCATCACTAAACTCTACGGGAAAGTTCGTTAGTATATTCCAAAAATGGTATCTAATGTCCCGAAATATTTGCTTTATTCTGATATAAAATTATCATTAATTTAAGTTAAGAATCGAGTTCGTGGCTTGTGCTTTTCAGAACTGTATTACCTCCAGATATACCTAGAACTATAAAATGGTTTGCCAGAACCGGTACCGGAACCATGGTACTAGCACAGTACCGGTACCGTCATGTGTGGTACCGGCGGTACTTTGAGAAGCCTGTTCTGGTTATTTTTCTGTTTTATCTTAATAATATAAAGAGAACACATCTTTATCTTTATTTCATACACAAATATGGTATATGGTAGGTCGGCGCATGAAGGCTGACTGAATTTTTGCTCAGGGCGGTTATCATGAGTAAGCGCAGTACCCACTTTTTGAGCTAAAACGTGGACGAGCCCCCCCCCCCCCCCCCAACAAAAGCGACGGTGGTAACATATTAATTTAAAGGTATATTAATAGGGGAGTATGTTACCTTTTTCTTCTCCGGCCTCCACCACAAATTCTTATCGTCTCCATACGAATAAGAAAGCTCTTCCTCTGTATTTATATTGCCGTTGGCAAACATACACAAATAAGGAATTTTGTCCACTTGGTGGAGACGCAATCTGGAATTTGCCACACCAAGTGGCGAATCGTTCACAAGGTGACCAATTTCTTTTGTAGATGATATGTTTGTGGCGTCGTAGCTGAAACGAGATTAAATAGTGAAGCTATATGGGCTGAAGATCCATTAGTAGCTTGTATTATAATTCTCCTTTTGAGCAACCTGGATTCCGATCAGAACCATATTTGGTATGTGAGTCTGTCTAGCCATCTGTCCATCCGCTGTTTTTGGTTTCCGGTTGATAACTTTAGTTCGGGTTATTTTATTGGAACCAAATTTGGTGTGTGCGTTTTCCAGAACAAATTACAGGTCAAGTTCAAATTACTGATATTGTTTTAATCTTCAAAGATTATTTTGTGTTGGGAATTTGTGATTGTGACTTATGTTTTTGCCTTTATTATTGCCCAGTTGTGGCAATTATACACTAAACCCAGTTACAATTTCTTATCATTTATTCACAAACAACCACAGCCACAAGTACGGGCCCCTCACATTTTGGTTATTCACGTACACACGTACCTTTTCACATCTCGTATCAATGTGTAAATAAGGTAGACCATTTTGAATTTAAATGGGACTCCTAGAATAAAATCGGGAATAAATATCCACGAACCATGCTAAATATACATCATAGTTCATACATTTCGTATAGGAACTCGTGTGAGAAATTGTTGCCTAACTTGACTCATTATTGTTTAGATTTAAAATGGCCGACCGACTTAGCAAATACACTTATTCTGATCGAATATTGTGAAGTGAAAACCACCGATGTATGTCACGTTACGGAACACTTTCTATCAGTTTATCACACACAGAAGAACAATAAGTTAAAACCAAAAAAACGTGTGCAACGAATAGTTCCATTTTGATTGATTAAATTGTCTATGTTGTCAGTTGCGCATCACTAAACTCTACGGGAAAGTTCGTTAGCATATTCCAAAAAAGGTATCTAATGTCCCGAAATATTTGCTTTATTCTGATATAAAAATTTTCATTAGTTTAAGTTAAGAATCGAGTTCGTGGCTTGTGCTTTTCAGCACTGTGTTACCTCCAGATATACCTAGAACTATAAAATGGTTTGCCAGTACCGGAACCATGGTACTAGCACAGTACCGGTACCGTCATGTGTGGTACCGGCGGTACTTTGAGAAGCCTGTTCTGGTTATTTTTCTGTTTTATCTTAATAATATAAAGAGAACACATCTTTATCTTTATTCCATACACAAATATGGTATATGGTAGGTCGGCGCATGAAGGCTGACTGAATTTTTGCTCAGGGCGGTTATCATGAGTAAGCGCAGTACCCACTTTTTGAGCTAAAACGTGGATGAGCCCCCCACCCCAACAAAAGCGACGGTGGTAACATATTAATTTAAAGGTATATTAATGGGGGGAGTATGTTACCTTTTTCTTCTCCGGCCTCCACCACAAATTTTTATCGTCTCCATACGAATAAGAAAGCTCTTCCTCTGTATTTATATTGCGGTTGGCAAACATACACAAATAAGGAATTTTGTCCACTTGGTGGAGACGCAATCTGGCATTTGCCACACCAAGTGGCGAATCGTTCACAAGGTGACCAATTTCTTTTGTAGATGATATGTTTGTGGCGTCGTAGCTGAAACGAGATTAAATAGTGAAGCTATATGGGCTGAAGATCCATTAGTAGCTTGTATTATAATTCTCCTTTTGAGCAACCTGGATTCCGATCAGAACCATATTTGGTATGTGAGTCTGTCTAGCCATCTGTCCATCCGCTGTTTTTGGTTTCCGGTTGATAACTTTAGTTCGGGTTATTTTATTGGAACCAAATTTGGTGTGTGCGTTTTCCAGAACAAATTACAGGTCAAGTTCAAAATTACTGATATTGTTTTAATCTTCAAAGATTATTTTGTGTTGGGAATTTGTGATTGTGACTCATGTTTTTGCCTTTATTATTGCCCAGTTGTGGCAATTATACACTAAACCCAGTTACAATTTCTTATCATTTATTCACAAACAACCACAGCCACAAGTACGGGCCCCTCATATTTTGGTTAATCACGTACACACGTACCTTTTCACATCTCGTATCAATGTGTAAATACGGTAGACCATTTTGAATTTAAATGGGACTCATAGTAGAATCAAATCGGGAATGAATATCCACGAACCATGCTAAATATACATCATAGTTCATACATTTCGTATAGGAACTCGTGTGAGAAATTGTTGCCTAACTTGACTCATTATTGTTTAGATTTAAAATGGCCGACCGACTTTGCAAATACACTTATTCTGATTGAATATTGTGAAGTGAAAACCACCGATGTCTGTCACGTTACGGAACACTTTCTATCAGTTTATCACACACAGAAGAACAATAAGTTAAAACCAAAAAAACGTGTGCAACGAATAGTTCCATTTTGATTGATTAAATTGTCTATGTTGTCAGTTGCGCATCACTAAACTCTACGGGAAAGTTCGTTAGCATATTCCAAAAATGGTATCTAATGTCCCGAAATATTTGCTTTATTCTGATATAAAATTATCATTAGTTTAAGTTAAGGATCGAGTTCGTGGCTTGTGCTTTTCAGCACTGTATTACCTCCAGATATACCTAGAACTATAAAATGGTTTGCCAGTACCGGAACCATGGTACTAGCACAGTACCGGTACCGCCATGTGTGGTACCGGCGGTACTTTGAGAAGCCTGTTCTGGTTATTTTTCTGTTTTATCTTAATAATATAAAGAGAACACATCTTTATCTTTATTTCATACACAAATATGGTATATGGTAGGTCGGCGCATGAAGGCTGACTGAATTTTTGCTCAGGGCGGTTATCATGAGTAAGCGCAGTACCCACTTTTTGAGCTAAAACGTGGACGAGCCCCCCCCCCCCCCCCCCCCCCAACAAAAGCGACGGTGGTAACATATTAATTTAAAGGTATATTAATAGGGGAGTATGTTACCTTTTTCTTCTCCGGCCTCCACCACAAATTCTTATCGTCTCCATACGAATAAGAAAGCTCTTCCTCTGTATTTATATTGCCGTTGGCAAACATACACAAATAAGGAATTTTGTCCACTTGGTGGAGACGCAATCTGGAATTTGCCACACCAAGTGGCGAATCGTTCACAAGGTGACCAATTTCTTTTGTAGATGATATGTTTGTGGCGTCGTAGCTGAAACGAGATTAAATAGTGAAGCTATATGGGCTGAAGATCCATTAGTAGCTTGTATTATAATTCTCCTTTTGAGCAACCTGGATTCCGATCAGAACCATATTTGGTATGTGAGTCTGTCTAGCCATCTGTCCATCCGCTGTTTTTGGTTTCCGGTTGATAACTTTAGTTCGGGTTATTTTATTGGAACCAAATTTGGTGTGTGCGTTTTCCAGAACAAATTACAGGTCAAGTTCAAATTACTGATATTGTTTTAATCTTCAAAGATTATTTTGTGTTGGGAATTTGTGATTGTGACTTATGTTTTTGCCTTTATTATTGCCCAGTTGTGGCAATTATACACTAAACCCAGTTACAATTTCTTATCATTTATTCACAAACAACCACAGCCACAAGTACGGGCCCCTCACATTTTGGTTATTCACGTACACACGTACCTTTTCACATCTCGTATCAATGTGTAAATAAGGTAGACCATTTTGAATTTAAATGGGACTCCTAGAATAAAATCGGGAATAAATATCCACGAACCATGCTAAATATACATCATAGTTCATACATTTCGTATAGGAACTCGTGTGAGAAATTGTTGCCTAACTTGACTCATTATTGTTTAGATTTAAAATGGCCGACCGACTTAGCAAATACACTTATTCTGATCGAATATTGTGAAGTGAAAACCACCGATGTATGTCACGTTACGGAACACTTTCTATCAGTTTATCACACACAGAAGAACAATAAGTTAAAACCAAAAAAACGTGTGCAACGAATAGTTCCATTTTGATTGATTAAATTGTCTATGTTGTCAGTTGCGCGTCACTAAACTCTACGGGAAAGTTCGTTAGCATATTCCAAAAAAGGTATCTAATGTCCCGAAATATTTGCTTTATTCTGATATAAAAAATTTCATTAGTTTAAGTTAAGAATCGAGTTCGTGGCTTGTGCTTTTCAGCACTGTGTTACCTCCAGATATACCTAGAACTATAAAATGGTTTGCCAGTACCGGAACCATGGTACTAGCACAGTACCGGTACCGTCATGTGTGGTACCGGCGGTACTTTGAGAAGCCTGTTCTGGTTATTTTTCTGTTTTATCTTAATAATATAAAGAGAACACATCTTTATCTTTATTCCATACACAAATATGGTATATGGTAGGTCGGCGCATGAAGGCTGACTGAATTTTTGCTCAGGGCGGTTATCATGAGTAAGCGCAGTACCCACTTTTTGAGCTAAAACGTGGACGAGCCCCCCACCCCAACAAAAGCGACGGTGGTAACATTAATTTAAAGGTATATTAATAGGGGGAGTAAGTTACCCTTTTCTTCTCCGGCCTCCATCACAAATTCTTATCGTCTCCATACGAATAAGAAAGCTCTTCCTCTGTATTTATATTGCGGTTGGCAAACATACACAAATAAGGAATTTTGTCCACTTGGTGGAGACGCAATCTGGCATTTGCCACACCAAGTGGCGAATCGTTCACAAGGTGACCAATTTCTTTTGTAGATGATATGTTTGTGGCGTCGTAGCTGAAACGAGATTAAATAGTGAAGCTATATGGGCTGAAGATCCATTAGTAGCTTGTATTATAATTCTCCTTTTGAGCAACCTGGATTCCGATCAGAACCATATTTGGTATGTGAGTCTGTCTAGCCATCTGTCCATCCGCTGTTTTTGGTTTCCGGTTGATAACTTTAGTTCGGGTTATTTTATTGGAACCAAATTTGGTGTGTGCGTTTTCCAGAACAAATTACAGGTCAAGTTCAAAATTACTGATATTGTTTTAATCTTCAAAGATTATTTTGTGTTGGGAATTTGTGATTGTGACTCATGTTTTTGCCTTTATTATTGCCCAGTTGTGGCAATTATACACTAAACCCAGTTACAATTTCTTATCATTTATTCACAAACAACCACAGCCACAAGTACGGGCCCCTCATATTTTGGTTAATCACGTACACACGTACCTTTTCACATCTCGTATCAATGTGTAAATACGGTAGACCATTTTGAATTTAAATGGGACTCATAGTAGAATCAAATCGGGAATGAATATCCACGAACCATGCTAAATATACATCATAGTTCATACATTTCGTATAGGAACTCGTGTGAGAAATTGTTGCCTAACTTGACTCATTATTGTTTAGATTTAAAATGGCCGACCGACTTTGCAAATACACTTATTCTGATTGAATATTGTGAAGTGAAAACCACCGATGTCTGTCACGTTACGGAACACTTTCTATCAGTTTATCACACACAGAAGAACAATAAGTTAAAACCAAAAAAACGTGTGCAACGAATAGTTCCATTTTGATTGATTAAATTGTCTATGTTGTCAGTTGCGCATCACTAAACTCTACGGGAAAGTTCGTTAGCATATTCCAAAAATGGTATCTAATGTCCCGAAATATTTGCTTTATTCTGATATAAAATTATCATTAGTTTAAGTTAAGGATCGAGTTCGTGGCTTGTGCTTTTCAGCACTGTATTACCTCCAGATATACCTAGAACTATAAAATGGTTTGCCAGTACCGGAACCATGGTACTAGCACAGTACCGGTACCGTCATGTGTGGTACCGGCGGTACTTTGAGAAGCCGGTTCTGGTTATTTTTCTGTTTTATCTTAATAATATAAAGAGAACACATCTTTATCTTTATTCCATACACAACTATGGTATATGGTAGGTCGGCGCATGAAGGCTGACTGAATTTTTGCTCAGGGCGGTTATCATGAGTAAGCGCAGTACCCACTTTTTGAGCTAAAACGTGGACGAGCCCCCCACCCCAACAAAAGCGACGGTGGTAACATTAATTTAAAGGTATATTAATAGGGGGAGTAAGTTACCCTTTTCTTCTCCGGCCTCCATCACAAATTCTTATCGTCTCCATACGAATAAGAAAGCTCTTCCTCTGTATTTATATTGCGGTTGGCAAACATACACAAATAAGGAATTTTGTCCACTTGGTGGAGACGCAATCTGGCATTTGCCACATCAAATGGCGAATCGTTCACAAGGTGACCAATTTCTTTTGTAGATGATATGTTTGTGGCGTCGTAGCAAAGTTCAAATTACTGATATTGTTTTAATCTTCAAAGATTATTTTGTGTTGGGAATTTGTGATTGTGACTTATGTTTTTGCCTTTATTATTGCCCAGTTTTGGCAATTATACACTAAACCCAGTTACAATTTCTTATCATTTATTCACAAACAACCACAGCCACAAGTATGGGCCCCTCATATTTTGGTTAATCACGTACACACGTACATTTTCACATCTCGTATCAATGTGTAAATAAGGTAGACCATTTTGAATTTAAATGGTCCTCATAGTAGAATCAAATCGGGAATGAATATCCACGAACCATGCTAAATATACATCATAGTTTATACATTTCGTATAGGAACTCGTGTGAGAAATTGTTGCCTAACTTGACTCATTATTGTTTAGATTTAAAATGGCCGACCGACTTTGCAAATACACTTATTCTGATTGAATATTGTGAAGTGAAAACCACCGATGTATGTCACGTTACGGAACACTTTCTATCAGTTTATCACACATAGAAGAACAATAAGTTAAAACCAAAAAACGTGTGCAACGAATAGTTCCATTTTGATTGATTAAATTGTCTATGTTGTCAGTTGCGCATCACTAAACTCTACGGGAAAGTTCGTTAGTATATTCCAAAAATTGTATCTAATGTCCCGAAATATTTGCTTTATTCTGATATAAAATTTTCATTAGTTTAAGTTAAGAATCGAGTTCGTGGCTTGTGCTTTTCAGCACTGTATTACCTCCAGATATACCTAGAACTATAAAATGGTTTGACAGTACCGGAACCATGGTACTAGCACAGTACCGGTACCGTCATATGTGGTACCGGCCGTACTTTGAGAAGCCTGTTCTGGTTATTATCAGGTGTTTTATCTTAATAATATAAAGAGAACACATCTTTATCTTTATTCCATACACAAATATGGTAGGTCGGCGCATGAAGGCTGACTGATTTTTTGCTATCATGAGTAAGCACAGTACCCACCTTTTGAGCTAAAACGTGGACGAGCCCCCCCCCCCCCCCCCCCCCCCCAACAAAAGCGACGGTGGTAACATATTAATTTAAAGGTATCTTAATAGGGGGAGTATGTTACCTTTTTCTTCTCCGGCATCCACCACAAATTCTTATCGTCTCCATACGGGTAAGAAAGTTCTTCCTCTGTATTTATATTGCGGTTGGCAAACATACACAAATAAGGAATTTTTCCACTTGGTGGAGACGCAATCTGGCACTTGCCACACCAAGTGGCGAATCGTTCACAAGGTGACCAATTTCTTTTGTAGATGTTTGTGGCGTCGTAGCTGAAACGAGATTAAATAGTGAAGCTATATGGGCTGAAGATCCATTAGTAGCTTGTATTATAATTCTCCTTTTGAGCAACCTGGATTCCGATCAGAACCATATTTGGTATGTGAGTCTGTCTAGCCATCTGTCCATCCGCTGTTTTTGGTTTCCGGTTGATAACTTTAGTTCGGGTTATTTTATTGGAACCAAATTTGGTGGGTGCGTTTTCCAGAACAAATTACAGGTCAAGTTCAAATATGGGTTTTGGCCCGATTATTTTTTCCGGAGTTATGGACCTTTTTCGACTTGGAAAAACTAATTTTAAGTCATTGTTTTGGTTTCCATATGATAACTTCAGTTTGGATCATTTAATTACAACTAAACTTAGTATGTGGCTTAGTCATACCAAAGTAAAAGTTCAAATTTGGGTTCGGCCCGATGATTATGGTTATGGACCTTTTTCAACTTAATTTTTATGCATATGTTTCCGGATGATAACTTTAGTTTGGTTTATTTTATCGGAACCAAATTTGCTATGTCGGTTTCCAGACCAAAGTACAGGTCATGTTTGATTGTCTTTTGTACAAATATTTTTTACTGACTTATAGTTCTCTTCGAATTAGAATTCTCAATATTTGAGGTTACTACAATTGAGTTTATTAAGTCGGCTTTTAGATAAGAGGTCACTGGCTGACCTGGAATCAGTTTGAATACTGGTTATTAGCGGTCACTACGTTGAATAGTAGTTGTTAATTGGTGAACAATGGGAAATGTAAACGCACTACACTATATAATGGGTCTTGTCGGGATATTTTACATATTTATTTTAATTCATCCGATATATAATAACTGAAGCGTGGTGACTGCAGTCAAAGCGTGGTGACTGCAGTCAACCACGTAATTATGTGTCAGGTGACTTGTACTTTCGGGAGTTTATACCTGTGTTTGGCAGGACCTGACTGTATATCATCAAATTTGTGTTTGGTTACACATTCCCCATCTTTACTGTCATTTATTCAACAAAACATCGTTATATTTAACACAGTTTATTGAAGAATAACAAGCACCTGATTATTATTTAGACAATCGGAAATGCCAATGTTGAAACCGGAGTACCGATAATCGGATGTGCCACAATCGGCCGATTCCGATTATCGGCTCATCACTATTGTATATAAACGCTCTTTAACAACGACACCGCAGATACGAACGCTCATTAACTATCACGCGATTAACCCATCAATCCTCATTGCGGGTGAAGGAGTGGTCGCACGGGCTCGCGAATGGTCCAATGACACTTCTCTGGGTTTTTACCCTTACACAGCAAGTTTGGGCTCAATCTGTTGAACTGTATTTGAGTCTATTAAGGATAAACACACATATATACGAATGTCTCAAAATATATAGTAGATAAAAATTGCTGTGGGACATTTTTCCAAATTTCAAGGGCTGCATCCAATGTGAAAGTTTACTTGGACATTTATTTTAGCATGCATCTTAAAGATACTTGTAAAATTGCATTTGATTTGTAATTCATATGC
Organism: Siphonodentalium dalli; assembly: GCA_032622095.1. Taxonomy (NCBI): domain Eukaryota; kingdom Metazoa; phylum Mollusca; class Scaphopoda; order Gadilida; family Siphonodentaliidae; genus Siphonodentalium; species Siphonodentalium dalli. The sequence continues at coordinate 155,035,396 of CP136066.1, read as the reverse complement.
CTCCATAACTTTACGACAAATTTAACTCCAGCCTATAGAATGTGCTAATGGATTGAATTTCACCATGTTATTTTTGCCTAATGACCCCAGAATGACTTGTTCCCATCTACATGACTTTTTAATATGTAGCTAACAAAAACATGTTACGCCTCAACTTTCCAATGTAATACCGCTAAGTAAATTAAATAAATGAAGTTGTTATGATGTGTATATCTACTTAATTTCATAACTATTTGTCTTTCGGGGGATTATAGAAATGGGCTTCGTCCATCCGTGCTTACATCTGACGTTTATGTGGCCAATTTTAAGAAAAATGGATATTTGGGCGGCTGATTTCCGTTATGGCTAGCCACATAACCGCGTTGAGATCAACCCTTTAAAATGATCTATTTGGCCCTATCAGTATATTTAATTTTTTGGTCACTTAATAGTTGGAAACAAAAAGTCCATAGATTTGAACATCCATGATCTGTCGATAGGAGGTGTTTAGACAGTTAGGCCAGAAAAAAAGATTGTATGTTTCGGTAACGAAGCGAAAAAATTAGGGTAGGTAGGTAGGGAATTTTTATTTTTTTATTTTATTTCGATATTTTTAATCCAGCTGCAGAAATATTGAACTACCTCGACCAAAGTGACATAACATGCCAACCTGTGCGGTGGGGAAAGTATTACTTGATCAGCACAGTGGAAATACACATTAAGATTGATAAAAAAAAATCAAACTTCATGCTTAAGTATGTTGTTTATTATTCACATACAACATTTTTATAAATTGGGCTATAAACTTTGGTAAGAAATTGATGTCACTACTCTTGGGCTCCAAATAAACATGCATGCACTTTTATTATTTTCTTGGGAAATTTCACCCCTGCACAGTACTTATTTGGGTCTGCACTATTATTCATTTTGAGGCTATTAAAATTGAAATCAACACAAACTTAAGATTTCTATATGATTCTGATGTCAAAATGATGAGCTTATAACTTTATGCATGTAAATATTCAAGGATATGGCATATATGTGAACATTTAAATATTGAATAAATCACCACATGACACCAACTATGTTGATTCCTATGCTTGACCTACTATAAAAATAATTTTCTTAATAATTTAACCACAGTTAATGTTTTGCTCAGACTTCCCCCTGCACTATTATTAGGGTCTGCACTTTTATTAACTTTCAATGGAATTTCCTCCCTACACTATTATTTGGGCCTGCACTTTGATTTGGAGCCCGAGGGTAACTTTTTATAAGAACCGCAATTATACCGTACTTTTATTGTGACGACTACATCCCATTGTCTGGGGGTAGCCAGAACGCCCACCGAGCATGCCTGGTTTTGGAAACAGTAGCTATAACCCTAACATATATGGTGATAACCTCTGTACATGTATATATACACACCCACCATGTCTGTTGATAGTGTTCCATAAGTCTCCCAAAACAAGACAAAGCAGGCAGGAGATCTACTCTCAGGAAATTAAAATTGCAAAATGTATGCCCATCAATCCACAACCCGTCACACACCTGGGGCTTTTGAGACAGCTGTCACTTCGTGGTCACTTTTCACAGGGATATATGTTAGAAACCACGTGTTTTGCACACTAAATAAAGATCATCAATATTTATGAGCATTAGTGGTCAAAACAGTAAAAAAAATAAAATATTTAGGGTCGGTCGATGTACGGAAACATAGTATTTTTTTCTTTGGCCTTATGTGGCTAGCTACCCAATCACGGACCTGTCAGTTTCTCCTATTCAACAGTCCTAGTTGCTTTTTTACAAGTTTTTGGGTTTCAATCAGCTACTTCTGCTATAATTCCTACATGTTCTGACTCCACAATCAGAAATTGTATCACTTTTAACTACTTGATAGCCACATAAAAGTTTATCCACTACTTGATAGCCACATAAATTTTGTAGCCACATAAATATTTCAGCCACATAACTCAATAGCCACATATCTCCCCAAATGTTGTTACGTCCCGTCCATTCGTCACATTTTGAGTACCTTCATGGTGTAATCAACTCCTCCTATAGAGTTTTGATCGTATATATTTGAAACTTCAAAGTATTGTTACCCACATATTGGAGATGTGCAACATGTATATAGATGACGGAAAAATTATTTTTTGACAAAGTTATTAACCCTTTTCGACTTAGAAAATTTCAACATTTTTTATAATTTTCTGTATGAGGGTACCTTCATGGTGTAATCAACTCCTCCTACAGTTTTGATCGTAGATATTTGAAACTTCAGAATATTGTTACCCACATATCGGGGATGTGCAAATTTTTTTTTTTACGGAGTTATTAACCCTTTTCGACTTAGAAAATTTGAACATTTTTTTAAATTTCTTTAACAAAGCGGCATCGACTTTCCACGTTTTCGGGGACACTGGTCTGCTGACCTTTTTTCAACTTAGAATTTGACCAATTTCATAACGTTTCGGTTTCCGACCGATAACTCCAGTTTTGATTATTTGATCTGAACCAAAGCTGGTATGTGTATTTCCCAGCTAAAACTACAGGCCAAGTTCAAATATAGGTTCTGTCTAATTATTTTTGCATGAGTTACGGCCATTTTTCGACTTAGAATTTGACTGCATTTTGGCATTGAAATTAGGGGTATATAAGATTTACTTCAAATGTAGGCTCAATTATTATTCTATTTTGCGGTAGTACAATTCGAAATGGCTAAAGGGCGTATTTTGCCACGCCCTAGCGATGCTCTTGTTTATGGTTGGGCCAACGTTTGGCAAATCATAAGTTACGTTGACCCAACGTTTAGCCAATTTATTTCAAAATATGTGCTTTATGTTAAAAGTATGACTATGTAATTGCTATCTGGTATATTTCTTTAAAAAACATTCTCGCTGTTAGCCTGGAAGAGGAAAAGCTCATTTAAGGATGTATTCAGCGCTCCAACCATACAAATAACATGTAATATTTATTCCTACTCCTAATACATGTCAAGAATGAGAATGAATTTTGCTGAAACTGAAAACTATATTGTTTGAGCTGTAGAACTAGGAGAATGTGTCAATTGTTAATTTATTCCGGTACATTATTTAGGCTAACTAAATACCAATGGAACAGTTTCTTTTGCACAATTATTACTGTCTTTTTAAATCCGGGATTTCAATTTCATTATAATACCAGTAAGTAACTAGGAAAAAGTGAGTTTAAATACTAGAAACAATAAAGAAAAGTTGGCATTGAATACATCACTGGATGACTTTTATATCAGATTATAAGTAATGAGGACTGTTTTCAAGTACTAATCGATTTGAGAATAATACAAATAAATTTAAAGTTTTGAAAATAATTCCTGACAAGGTAGTCAAATCTTTAATTTACTGTCTGATATCCATCGGAATATTTTGACATTATGACCAAACACGGCTTAAAATGTTACTGAACACAACCCAACTGATCATGGCAGTGATGGCACCATAATTACATGTATATGGTATGTGGTATTACAATTCCTTAATACTATTTAATGTGCTTTCAGAAATAAATCAACTAACAAATGACATTATGTAATATTGATAATATTTTAACAAACCATCAACTCATTGCCAACCGTAGTTGTTGTTACATGTGGCACATGTCCACTATTCAGCTAATTCTGAATATGGCATATTATGTCTCATTTCTGTCTCCAAGTTCGTAGATTGATAAACATTGGCAGTCATTTTGTTCTGGTTGTTGATATAGATTAGAATTAAGAATAGCACCATGTAGGTTCCAGGTTCCAATAAGCCATTCCCATATTGACAGTGATGTTGTCACATGTGAAAAAAGATGACACGTTAAATCCAGATGATATATGAACACATTTCTTGTTCACAAACAAGATTACACTTTAAATCCAGATGATCAATATACGAACACAATTCTTGTTCACAAACAATCACATATTTATGCACTTTCGACACTGTCGTAGAATGTCTCATTCCACAGTCCCATTTTCCAGCCGTTCTTAGCTCACTGCCATCATGCTGTCAAATTGAATGATTGGTTTGTTTATAGGTGCTTGGAAGTAATTCTGCTAGGGAGTGGGCAAACAAACAAAAACAATTTGCACCAATTGAAGGCAATGTTAATACAGGAACAAAAAGAAGTTTTTAAATTTTTAATGTGGAAGTGTCATGCTGTTTGGTGCTTTTCTATTTTGGAATTTATCGAATATTCAAGTTCATCTTGGACCAAGATAGCAAGTCCCGCTTCAAATATATCACACCCTTGCAAAAAATTGAAAAACATTTTCACCAAGCTGATCAGGGATATTTCTCACCAATTATTTTCTTCTTGACTTCATTGTCGAGGGGACATACATATTTCATCTAGGAATCCAATCAATTCCGCAGAAGTATCTTCAGATGTCTTGAAAATTAGTACAAGTGTAATTTATGTGAAACACTGTAAAAGTTTTCTCACTACAGGGAGCCTTGCATTTATAAGAGAATGCAGTGGCTTACAAGGTCAATGTAAATATTGTTGGGCCTATACATTCTCTTATATATGAGAGACACGACTCGCATATATATATGAGAATGCATTGGCACAGGGTTTTCAGGAAGCTCCAGTCGTGGAAGGGTTAAACATGGGGGGATATTGGTCCTTTTTCCCCAGACAAAATGTTTTTTTTTTATTTTAATCTCTGAGCCGATACCCGTGATACAATACAATCATGTAATAAATATTTTGACAATAGTTGTAAACAAAATTCATGAGAACCTGTATCCAGGTAAGTTAAAACTGATTGGCTGACCATTTAACTGCACAGTTTATATTATCAACTAGAATGCACTCTCTGGGGCTGCCTATACTTGCGCCCATCTCACATTTGGCATGTTTTGTGGTGTCTTACCAACAACAGTTTGAACCACGGGTGCTGGCCCCTCGTTTGAGAGATCGATAACAAAAATCTAGATATCAAATCTAAGTTCATCCATCGCTGAAATATTTGAGTATACGGACAGAATATCTCAAGTTGATCTATTACACTAATGATAGTCTTAGTAATACGTAGGAGTTGTTTGGCATATTTATAGAACAATATAGACATCGTTCTTGTGAAGGGTGTGAAGACGGTTGGTTGCCGATGATGCTGATATATATATATATTATATACCAATTGGGTTAAATTACTAGTTTGACTAGAATGATATCAAGTGTATGCCATTGCACTTCAGCGTCAAAAACAATCAAAGTAAATTACAAATACCGACACAAATAAAAAAAGACACGAGACCATTGGCTAGTCTTTGATTAACAGTGTGTCAATGTGAACATGTCCTTAGCTATTGATCTATACAGTCTTCGGGAACATATCAAAATGTCTATTGCGTTAAAGATGGATTATCTCTTTGTAAAGATGTATTATATAGTTACCGGGTATAAAATATTAGATCCGAGTCGAAGACCCCTTTCCGGAAATGCTTCTATCGATTAATATTAATTTTATTTCGAATATTTTCTGGTCTAAAAAGGTGTTATTCTTTAGCTAACGAACACTAGGGGTTACCGTTAACAGGGACCAGACATTTTATTGTGTAATATTGTCACAAATAAACGTTAATTATACTCATCGCTTATAAATATGGAATAAAACAATACAACTAATCAATCTGGGACATTTGACGGTCGGTACATAGCCATAGGAACAGCCTAATGCTCTCTATCGCTAAATGGTATCACCCGAATGGTCTGTTCTAAAAATAGACAAATAAACGGGCCCAATAAAATATTTGAAATAAAATCAATATTAATTGGTAGAAGCCTTTCCGGACAGCGGTCTTCAGTTCTTATTTATTATTGTATACCCACGCAACTATTTCAAATTTGTTATTTAAAGAGATAATCCATCTTTAATAATCCATATGTTTCAACATTCACATTTTTATGTGCAGTTGTTTCTCAATTGAACTACGCGCGCGACTGTTTGGCCGGACATGATTTATATGCACCAGGCTCTTTCGAAAATGTTTTGAACTTCAAAGAAAGTTTCCAGAAATATGTTCGCACCTCAGTCTCTGCGAAAAAAAAAATGATTCCGTGCGCATCTTTTAGACATGATCTCAACACATTTCCCGAGTTTCAAGTTACATAAAATAAGCTTCTAATGTGCAGTACTATTGCCCACTTTTATTTTCCATGCAGTATATATATATTTATAATAATAAAGCACGAAGTTGTTGGCAGATAGAATGGTTTAGCCTGCCCGTGTAATACGAGTCTCAGCTGTCTGGACATCGACGCAATCATGTCTGGTGTTTTGCGCGCGCATGTGCATTCTTTACAGTATGTACTTCCGGTGTGAAGTAACATTCGCGGAAGGCCAGATAAACAGACAAATAAACAGATCCGGACCGAAAACATTACTTGCGTCCAGCATAGACTGGCGCAAGTAATTACCGAATATGGTGAAAAAATAACGCATTAAGCTAAAGGTGACTATATTTTATATAATTTATGATAAATGTATAGTCTGGGCCAATTCTGAGAAAGCCTCTAGTTTTTAAGTTGGCTGCATCAATTATGTCATTAAAAGTGCAACCAAATCAGCTTTTTGTGCTCTTAAGAAACTTTCCTAAAATATAATTTTCAGAGAGTTCCTTTGATTACAAATGTCAGCTCATAAAACAAATTATTGTGGAACCTTATAAACTGAACAATATTAAATTTGTAATATTCGTAATATTAAAACTCGTAATGTTGACTACTAATAGGCACTCACCTTGCACGGTCACAGAATCCAGATAAAAAATATAAAGAGAGCAACCTTTAGTTCTCAGTCAATTTTGATCATGCACACAATCTGTACGAAGGCATACACATTTGTTGAGCAAAATTATGGAAGGCATAGCTAACGATCGGCCGATAAAGAGAGAAGATGTTTAACCCATACCTTGGCGATAACGATTAGCTATAACTGATAATTTGTCAAAGATATGATCACAGGAATCCAAATATCAGTACCCAACTTGAAATCAAAAGCTCAAATAATTTGTCATAAGAAGGGGCTAAAGTATTTGGGGTGGGGGAGGAGTAGTTCTCATAATTATGTCGCTATTCTACCAAAGGACCTCTTACTGCGAGATCCAATGGTTTAGTGATTTCGGAGTTCAGGAGTATAACTCATTGGAAACAAGTGAGATAAATCCCTATCTGCCACTTTTGACATGCCAGACTGCTTAGAACAACATAATGTATGGGATTCCATCTCAGATTTAAATTGTACTTGAATTACCACCCCCATCCATTCTCCCCAGCTATTTGTTTATCAAACATGGACAGATAAGATCATATCTGACATGTGTAATAAGGAATGCTTATATTGTTAGGTACATGGAAGATTAAGTGATTGATAACGGGTGTATGGTTTTCAAAAATGTATGCAGTTTATACAATACGAAAGTGTTAACTATATAATGATATACAGACATAATATGATCAGGATATGACCCCAGAATCAAAACAGAAAGTAAGTAGCCCTCAATCAAATGGTTTGACACATTACAATGTTTTACAAGTAGCTTGGAAATTAAAATCCATAACCTTCAATGTTAATCTTCTGAGCGCTCTCTGGCCCCAAAAATTCAATCAACCATGACAATATGAACAAATGGGAAAATAAGGTTTCTGGAAATATTAGCATCTACCATCTTGATTTTCAAAACAAGACATCACATACAATAGTCATGTAGATTTATCTGCCTGTTAACCTATTGCATAGATAAATCATAATTTTCAAATATAAATTTATCAGTCTATAAAAAAATTGATAGAAGTGAATAGTGTGCAAAGATAACCATAGATATGAGGAAGAGTCTATGTACATTATTATAGCATGTGTATATGGGAACCGGAAAGGGTTAATAATTTTCAAAGCAGATAAATGGAATATAGAAGACGCTTAAAACGGACAGGGGACCCTTATCACACAATGTAATGAATTTTCAAGGATAGGTGAAACAGTAGTCTCATACTGCCATTAATGAATTTGACAGATATGATAAACAAAAGAGATAGCCAACAATTGGGCTTCTCAGCAGTTGTTAACTTTATCTTCATCTAACCATCCACTCGAGCTGTGTACCATATGCCATTACTCAACTAATAACATATTTCACTTGGAATGACATCTAGTAAACCTACTCATATACTCTGGATATTGGATGTTCACATGGTAATTTATTGATATCATTACATTACATGTAACTATTTCAATAAAATTTTCAAAATAGGATATCACACATAATTAATGGTATAAAACTGAAATAAATGGTGTCAATAACAATTTTTTTATTCTAAAAAGTAAAAAAAAACAAAACAAAATTTTTTGTTTGTTAAATAGAGCAAGGAGTTCATTCTGAAAACAAATTCTATTTATTTTTCGAAAAAGGGTCATAAACTCCTTTAAAATTTATCGATCAAACCCATAATCGAACTAGATCTGTATTTTGGGCTGAGAAACTCGCATACCAAATTTGGTTCCAATCAGATAAAACAAAATTTGAGTTAAGGCAGTATGCGTAAAGTGTCTACGGATGGACAGACAGACAATTCACTTACGAACGACGAGTGGTCAATACTATGGTATGGGTAGACGTAAAAATTACGTCATGTGCAGGGATGGATCCAGGGACCTTTTGATACCGGTAACCGGTTTGGGCGCCCAAACTCCCGGGCGCCCAAACTCTAGACGACTATTTTTTTATTTATTTTTTTACAGAATGAAACAAAAAACGAACATACAAAATCATAAAATACACTACTCAACTATCTATTTTAATGGATAAATAAGTGAATCTTTCTTTTGGTAGTTATTTTAATTAAAATTGCTGTCAGAATGCGCTAAATTTTCAATTAAACTAATCGTTTTAGCGGTTAATTGTGTTGCCAATTTTCGAGGCATTGTAAGGGAGGTCACTCGGGATCCCGGTATCGTTAAAAAGTGGAACACTAAAGCGTAAACCGAACCGAAACGGATCAGATCGCCGCGTGTGTAGTCATTTTTCTGCGACGAAAACGAACAAAAGCAGGTGCTAATTATTATCACAACATGTTTGTAATTGAAATATCCTTTCAAATAGAACCCACAATTTGAATGTGTTTGTTTTGCCACTTACATACGTTTATTGAGGTTAGCCATTTTGGAGAATATAGACTAAGAGAAGAAGTGAACCAAATCAATACCGTTACCTATCTGTGTTTACTTCAAGGTTATAATGGCGGTCATTTTGAAATTAATAAAGATAAATTACTATAAGTTTCATTATTTCAGGGTTCCTATTGAACCAAATGATATCAGACCATAAACTTTGAACATTTCCAATCCCAATCATAACATAAAAAAATTCCCAAAGTTACTCTTGTGAAACTAATCAAATTTACCTCTCAGTCTCAGTAAAATTAAAAATGTTGACTCAGAGAGGCCCAGCTTCGCTCTCAATACATTGGATTTTCAAAAACTTTCCGGGGGAGGGCCCCCGTACCCCCCTCTAACGAAAGGGGGGCACCCCCTCCCGTACCCACCCCGCTCGGGCCTACAGCCCTCGGGATATGCCTCCGGCATATCATGGCCTGAAAACAGGTGTCCCCAAAAAATCCCTGGATCCATCCCTGGTCATGTGTGCCTCTGATATGCAGATCACATTACAATTAGATGCGCTTCATATTTCTTCACTAAACTATTGGCAACAGCAATGGCGGTACAGAATCTCCTTAAATTATTTTTTTGTAGTAAATTAAAAGAGAAAACTTGTAGCAGTCTGCATAAATGTTCCGAAAAATTGATGCTTTGAGAAACATATATGAATTTAGGTAATACATAGTTTCTTTCTACATAAATCAGCTAGTAAAACCGGTTAAGATAATACTGGTTTATGTCAAATCCAAGTTCATACCTTTCTATGTCAGAATGTAAGCAGTGTTGACCCACTCACCCAAAATTCCCAATAACTAAGAAAATATCACAATTGTGACAGTAAACTGGTTTATTCTATAGAAAGTATTTGTTCTGAATTCCACAAGAGCTGTCAAAGTAGTAATTTAAATTGAACAAATTATATCATTACAATATTTACATAATTTCACAAACGTATTAACTCGTACTTCATGTCTTGTTTGAAATGTACACAAATGGAAGTTATTCCTAATTACGCAGCATATTATATGCATAATTCAACATGAAAATTCAGATTAATTATACCATAATGTCCAACAAATATAGCATCTTGTATTAATTTGTTGGTTAAAATTAATTAAAACTGACATCCTGCCATACTTGATCTTGGCATAAAGTCGTCGATACAAATGACACTTTGACTTAAATGAGGCTAAAATAATACCTGCGTTTAGTCTGAATTTAGTGTGCCTGACATTTGCAAAATGAGGTCCCCAGTGAATAAATCTTGTGACTATACTAGCATCACCAAATTAACACTCTTGGGATCTCATTCTGCTTAGGCCTCAACTGCTATTGGATCAGATTGAAGTTCGGAAAGTTCCCCAGTTGATGTTCACCCATTAGTCACTTCAATATTTTATCTTCTACAAATTACAAATTAGGGGATATAGAAACTTCCAGAAAGGAAAAAGTAACTAACAAATGATACCTCCCAGAAGATTAGGCCTAAGCATACTGAGGTCCCTAAAGGGTGAATTTGGTTATGCTAACCCGCTGTTCAGTGTAGCAGCACTAAATTCACCCTCTGGTGTCCTCATTCTGCAATTGTCTATGACACTAAATTCTGGCTTGGTTTAGTGTAACCCTCGTGTCTCAACCATGTTATTGATTTTCAAATTTTTCACTTAAAATACTTTTCAGAAGGAAGCCCATGAGGAAATGAGGAAGCATGAAAGATAAATCATTTGAAATACCTGTAATTAAAAGTATGTACATAATATGAAGTATATTACAGGCCAGATTTTAATACAGGTTGTGTTGAATTATTTTCACACAAGTTAACGATCAATATTGAATTTGGGACTTTACTGGAACAATACACAATTGTTATGTGGTATATATGGTATTCATATATTTCCAAAAGATAGTAACATTTGAGAATTCTTATGAAGAATAAAGGGAGTTTTGGAAAGCAATCAGACCTGTTATCCTCAAAAAATATTTTCCGGGAGATTTTAAATAATTGGATTCCTTTAGCATTTTTTTATTTCAATAAAGAAACAAATTAAACAAATTTTCTTATCATCTATCACACAGAAACATGCAAGTTTCATAACAAATTAACAAAGTATTCTTCAGGAAAACAGTTACTGTGCAGTTATACATTTTATTGTCTCATTTATAGAGAAACATTGTAGGCCACGTATCAACAACCGTAAACTACTTTCGGTTTTATTTAGATATCATAAGATGTCAACTGTCATGTTAAAAAGTACAATTCAGGAACGGACTTATAAAGTTTATAATCTAGAACATATATTTCTTTTGAATTTTATCGTACCATTTTAAGAGACCACGAGTCCTTAAACTTTGAATCGTATCGTCGGCGTTTTGCCGGTCTTTCCACAGAATCAGACATTTCGAAAATATAATGTATGGTTGCCAATACCGAGACATATATAAATGACCATATTATGGGGTCATCCATAAAGCTCATTTGTAATCCAATATGAAAACAATCTGGCATAGTTAATATTAGTTATATAACGTGAGGTTGCTCATCTCATTCCTCCTTTGTTTATTAAAACATGTGGGTGACAATCCATTTATTGCCAGACTAGTCACCCGCGGCACATTGGCAGCTACTCCAAGCTATCGCGGTATTATTGCGTAACAGCAATGTCTGCACCGGACGCTAAACAATCGCACCCAGGTAGTCTCGCTTACCGCGTAAAAATGCAACGAAAACGAAAGTAACTTTTAATTATTTTTTCTTGAGAAGATTTTTTCAAACCGTGAGATTAAGAGGTGACACCGTGAGGTGCATGGTGAAACGGTAGACTCAAGGCGAATCCGGGAGAAGTAATAGGTCTGAAAGCAATACATGTATAGGGGTGTAACAATAATCGCGATACAAGTGTATCATGGTTCTTTATTAACCATATTGAGATATGTTGATGTATCATGATGTGCTTATTCCCTAACTTTTTGTACATTTTGTCAACTATGTGTACATGTACAGTTCCTTTGTGGCTTTCAATGGTAAATCTGGCATTCAACACTAGTGTCCCAATACAACTGAATTCACTTGTTTCAGTGTGACTATATTTATGCTTGTGCATGGAATGCTATTCTGTTAAAATGAAGAACTGACATTCTGTCATACTTGATCTGGGCATAAAGTAATCGATACAAATGACACTTTGACTTAATGAGGGTAAAATAATACCTGAATTTAGTGTGCATGACATTTGCAAAATGAGGTCCCCGGTGGATAAATTTGGTGACTATACTAGCAACCAAATTAACACTCTTTGTACCTCATTCTGCTTAGGCCTCAACTGCTATTGGATCAGATTGAAGTTCGGAAAGTTCCCCAGTTGAAGTTGATGTTCACCCATTAGTCACTTCAATATTTTATCTTCTACAAATTAGGGGATATAGAAACTTCCAGAAAGGAAAAAGTAACTAACACAAATGATACTTTGCGACCTCCCAGAAGATAAGGCCTAAGCAGAATGAGGTCCATAAAGGGTGAATTTGGTGATGCTAACCCGCTGTTGAGTGTAGCAGCACTAAATTCACCATCTGGTGTCCTCATTCTGCAAATTTCTAGACGCACTAAATTCAGGCTTGGTTTAGGGTAACCCACCTGTCTCAACCATGTTTTTTATTTTCAAATTTTTCACTTAAAATATTAAAATTTGTGACCGGAAGGTAGCGACCGTAGTTTTAATCTTAAAATTGTTAATCTTTTCACAATTGTTTTAGAAGGAAGCCCATTAGCACAGGAAAACTGAAATGAGGAAGCATGAAAGATAAATAAATTCAAGTACCTGTAATTAAAAGTATGTACATAATATGAAGTATATTATAATGCAGATGTGTTTGTTCACCATGTCATAATAAGTAACTAGTTGAAATTATATATAAATTCCCTTATAACCAAATTGGCTTTTGGAGTACATATAGTGCTCAGTCATATTAATTAGTGTCAGATGTGCATGAGAGAGCCAAAGATACAGGCCAGAGTTTAATACAGGTTGTTTTGAATTATTTCACACAAGTTAACGATCAATTTTGAATTTGGGTCTTTACTGGAGCAATACAGAATTGTTATGTGGTATATATGGTATTCATATATTTCCAAAGATAATAAGTTTTGAGAATTATTATGAAGAATAAAGGGAGTTTTGGAAAGCAATACATGTATAGGGGTGTAACAATAGTCGCGATACAAGTGCATCATGGTTCTTTATTAACCATATTGAGATATGTTGATGTATCATGATGTGCTTATTCCCTAACTTTTTCTACATTTTGTCAACTATGTGTACATGTACAGTTCCTTTGTGGCTGTCAATGGTAAATCTGGCATTCAAGACTGTTGTCCCAATACAACTCAATTCACTTGTTTCAGTGTGACTATATTTATGCTTGTGCATGGAATGCTATTTTGTTAAAATGAATTAAAACTGACAAATCCCACTATACTTGATCTGGGCATAAAGTCATCAATACAATGACACCTCAACTTAAGTTAGGCTAAAATAATACCTGTGTTTAGGACAAGTCTGAATATAGTATGTCTGTCACTTGCAGAATGAGGTCCCCAGATGGTGAATTTTGTGACTATATCCCGGATAGTGGGCTAGCATAACCAAATAAACAATCGGGGACCTCATTCGTCTTAGGCCTCAACTGCTATGGGAGACCTATGATCAGATTGAAGTTCCCCAGTTGATGTTCACCCATTAGTCACCTCAGTTATGCATTTGATCTGCAAATTAGGGGATATAGAACCTTCCCAGAAGGGGAAAAAGTAACTCAATACAATGTCAATTTGAGGCTAACACGCTGTGTGGGGTAGTATCACTAAATTCAACTCTGGTGTCCTCATTCTGCATGTGTCCAGACACACTAAATTCAGGCTTGGATTAGTTAGGGTAACCTCACCATATTATTGTTTTTCAAATATGCATTCGACTCATTTATTTTTTCACTTAAAATAATAAATATGCAACTGGAAGGTAGCGACCGTAGTAAGCCTGCTTTAAATGCAGTGAACAATAGTCTTTATTTTGTCAATTTATGCAGAGCTCTGAATTTAATAAATTTCCTTAAGAAGTGACCCACCTTTCGGTCAGTATTATGACGATAAAAAAAATATGGGCAGCTGGTGGAAATAGAAATGTTTACTAATTTAAACAAAAAGATGATAAACTGTAACAAGATGTAAAGCGTTTGGTGATTACTTGTTGGTAAGATAAAAGTTTTTTGTTTTTGTGGTTTACAAATTGTCTCCACAATACTGGAGTAGGGTCGGACGGGAAAAAAGTCCTAGTTATCTCATAATATCTTAACTATAATTCAAAATAAAATATACAACATGATTTTTATATACATAATTATTAACCCCCAGTTGAATTAATTCTAGCCAGAGCTAATCAAATCAGCCTGGATCATCTGGCCATGTTAGTTAATAACATTGGCGAACACATCGTCGTATGTTATTGTCTTTTTTGGGAAAGGCTTCCTTGTAACATCAATTTCATAATATCAAGTGATTGAGGAGCTGACCACTTGACTGAAATACCAATACAGACTATACCAGTAACAAGGTTCAAATGATCAATTTTGGCTAAAACCACACAAACTATCAAAGCACTAATAAATTCTAGAAATCAAAATTTGCAGCCAAAATATCCTAAGATGTGTCTTATTGGCAATAAAATTCCCTTTAATTTGACATATAACTTGGAATTTGTTTGATGAATAAAGTTGTAAAATTGGGCACAAACACATCTGATTAAATAAAAAAGGTATGGGTGGATTCGGAATGATTTGCGGAACAATATGAGCTTTTATAGGTTATGTCATCGCATTTAAGTAAACGTTAGTAAGAAATTATTGCTCAAAAACATTGATTTTATATTTATAACTAGGTCAAAAGCCTCTGATCAGACAGGGATATTTGCGACCAGATTTTCAGCAGTTTTAGGGACGATATCTCAACTTTGCTTCATTAAATTTCACAGAATGAAAGTAAATTTTATTGCCAATAAGACACATCTGAAAAATTTTGGTTGCATTTATCAATTTCTAGAATTTATTAGAGCTTTAATAGTTTGTGTGGTTTAGCCAAAATCGATAATTTGAATCTTGTCACCAGACCTATTAAGTTTTCAAAATGGCAATCCGGGAGATATTTGCGTGAGGTAGGCCTATGACCAAATATGCTCATGTTTCAAACAATTTTGACATAAAATGGGCCGTGTGGCATCACAGTTATGAGTATCCAACTGTTTGTTTCAGAACCGTTAAACAGAAAACATGAGACCTGTATAATCTCCCGTTTTGTCCACGAGTCTCCCAATGTTATGCCTTAAATCCGCGCTCCAACAACCTCCATATAATTTTACGGCTTGTGGAAATGCAGGTAATAGCGACATTTTTATGTTTTAAAAATATTATTAAGGAAGTATTATAGGCAAGTCTCTTTCCTAAGTCTTGCTAACGAGTTATCGGATGTGTTCTATTGTATCTCCGTATAGGCTCCTTAATTCGGGGAGGGTTTATTACATGCTATTAAATTACCTTGTCACGACTTACATTTCGAATATTTTAAAAGCAATTTTGTTGAATCATTACTCTAAAATCACATGCAACACATAGGCCTACTCAGATTTTGGATACACTAATTTAATAATTGTTTGAACGCTATTCGTCTCAAAGATTTACCTCAGACATTGTCATTCATGCTCACTTATGTAATCATAAGACGTGTTAATAAATATATTATCTATGCTATAACAACACCTTGCATGGAAATGAAGTGTGAAAATTAGTTAGTCCCAATTGACTCACTGCTGATAGTACTGAATGATGATGAATATGAAATTACTTTTGATGTTACGACATCTGCACATTCGGGAGAAACCAAAAGTTTTGTTGCTGACAAAGTTCTCTAGTTTTGGTCTGAATTGCTTTGATAACCACTTGACTGGATTCTTCCACTTCTTATGCATGGTGATGACAATTGTAACAGACAGTTTTGTACAGCTGGAGTTTAGCAAACCATCTGATTTCATCGTCTGTGTTCAGGAAACTTAGTGTTTTACCAAACACTGGAGTATTATTCTGAAACTGGACAATTATTGCCGAATTTTGAACATAACGTGTTCCACAGTACTCGAGTCGTTTAGCAACATTGATGCAGCTTGACATGTCAATTTCCAACTCCCTACATATTATTTCAGGATGGCTGAGGGAATCCACTCTTATCTGCCTAGTCTTCCCAGGATGGTAAAAGTATCGACAATGGTGACCAGCCATTTGGAGATGGACTGCATTATACTGATGACGGTATGCCAGGGTTTTGTAGATGTCTTTGAAATTGCAGACAGTGTGAGCACAGCGTTTAAAAAAAACTATTTTTCAATTCGTACCATGAGTTTACAAGTGGACCTGTTTTCCGAATTACTGTTGGAAAATGGATCATGAAGTGGTGTTTGGGAATTAATGGCCTTTCAGGAAAATTTATGGTGATCTGTTATTAATCCATCTAAAAACATTATCATACCCTCTGTGAATGATGGTGCAAATGATAGGTCAACTATGTGACTATGTCTGAAAGAAGAATCAGAAGCTCCCACAACTTATTATCTTCCTCCACATATTTCCCGAGGAAAATTGTTGAGAATCGTAGCAGATTCCACATTTGAGCTGCTGTTTGACCACTCAACTGGCCATCTTCAGTTAATTTATTTATTTCGCAAGGTCAGTTATCTCTGGATAACAGTAATTTGCTGAAAAATTCATTCATTTCCTGGTTAAGTTGTTTTAATGAAAATTTATGTTCCTTCATGATCAGTGCATAAAAAATCGTCAGAGTTCCAATGGAACAACACCTTCCAACATAGTGTGCATTGCATCATTTGTCAAATTGTTCAAAATGTGGAAGTACTGTAACTCATTAAGCATACATTCATGTTTAACACCATTTTCATGTTTGTCGGAGATTTTAGCTTTCTTTATGTCTATTTCACAACGGTCCTCATTTCAAATTCATTCTCTTCAAACTTTGTTTTGAATATTCATTTTCTTTGCATAGCACATTACTCAAAAGAAATCGGCTCTAAAACATTCTATAAAACCAAATATTGAGTTCAGTGCTAAGTTGTCGCATGATACTTGGCAAATTGTTCCAAGAACATTTTATCCTTGAACATTGATTCCAGCAGTTTCAAATCAAGCACAAGTCTCTTTTAAATTAGATTAAAACCATACTTTTTAAAGTCCAACGAATAGAATAGAGACAGCAGGTGGACATTGCCGAAGGATGATGAGTTCAATCAATATTTCAGTTCGTAGATCCACAAGTGACAATGAAAAGAAAGAACAACTGTAAAATATGTAGTCGTGTGTTCCTTATCAAAACAACAGCTTTTAAGTTCTTTTGAATTGAGTCAAAAATTGTATATATGACAAGATACTCGAGCAACAAAACTATCATCTGAAGTACCATTGGCGCTCTTAGACTATATTTTAACTTTATTTTCTTTGTGGTATCTGGGTCAAAACAGGAAGAAGAATCTTCCCATATCTGAGGCAAATGCGACCATTAACCCTGCCCCAATTCCATTCAATTGTATTTGTCCTTCACGATACAAATATAACAGAAAAGACATACACAATTAATATAACATACATTTCGCACACATTACCTTGGCAATGAAGCATGGTAACAAATATCAAAGATAAGTTCAAACCAATTTGTCAAGACATGCATAAAAAAAACATATAGAGTTGAAATAACATTAACATAAAAATACTGTGAAAATAAGCAGCTACAAACCTGCTAACATGCAGCCAGTCAGTTCCAACGATGAACACTGGGTTCTGGGTGTAGTTTCCGCTGAGGTCCCACTGCACTTTCCCTGCTACCAGAAGCATCATCATATGTTTGCAGGGAAGGTGTGTGCTGCAAAAATCCTCGCAGTTGCACCTCACATCATCATTACTCATCCGAACCAAGTACAATCTCTCCGAGTTTTCACTTTTTACAGTATAAACCCCATCGGTCCCAGAGAGAATGTGGTTCTCCCCAATTGATGTGTGGGGCCACATTCTTATGAGGCAATGCGAGAGACTTGATTTTGGTTTCTGGATAAGAAATGGTGGAATATCCTCATTGTATAATCTGCATATCTCCAGCATCTTGATATTGTTCTGCTGGCCCCGGTATCTGAAAATAGCTAAATATTTTCAGTTGCTGGAAAAGTTATTGAATCCATATCTTAAGCAACTTCTAGCAGTTGTCTAAAATATCATAACATGAATAAATTTCAATGAAAAATATTAATTTTCAGGTTCATGCGATCAGAAGTAACCTAAAACAATTTTGTTTGCAGAAAAAATTATTATTGCAGGCGAATTCACTATTTCTTCTAGTTTTTAGCTCAACTTGATAAAGTCTAGTTTGAGTTACAGCCCTTTGGTTGTAATTGTTTTGTGTTTAGCACTCATGAAAAGTTATCCAGGGGTTAATACGAGCAATTATCTACTGATTTCAATTATTTTTAGTATATTTTGAAAATGCCCATTGTCGGGGATATCTAGGACAATCACCGATAGAAAGATAGAGAGGAAAATAGAGTAGTAGAAGAGAAATATACATATGAATACGCTCGTCTGACAAGTCATGCCATCAAGGAGCGCACAGGAAAGCAAGCCAAAGCTTGCTTATTTCCACTGTGGTCCTTAATGGTAACCGACCACATGACTGACCAGGCCACAGCACAAGTTCTCATAAGGTCGTACGGTATTATTAATAGCATGATTCACACCATTAATAATATACAAAGTCAGATTCCTCAGTACCTAAAATTTTATCGAATAATTCCTGTTTTATTAGGTGATTCCATGTAGCCAAGTTGCAGTTAGGTTCAATATATTTTACATAATTATTCCACAATGTGATTCCTGTGTAGAAAAAGCTATTGTAACCAAATACCCTAACACGAGGCACAGATAATCTAAAGATTCCAGACCGGAGATTATATTTACAATGAGTGTTCGAAAATTGGAATCCATCTCTTAGGTATGCAGGAGCTTTCCCATCTGTTATATTTTTCATGATAGTCAGCTTTCTTTGGGAAACTCTGGATTCAACCGGAAGCCATTTAATGGTTTTAAACTCTTCATAACCTATATGTGAAAATCTATCCAAGCTCAGAACAAACCGGATTAATTTGTTTTGAAATATTTGTAGTTTATTTGTGGTAGTTGTACTCAAAGAGCTATACCAAATAGAGGATGCATAATCGAGGTAGCATTGAATTAATGAGTTAGCAAGTAGTTTCTTTGTGAAAGGGGTTAGAAAGTCAGCCTTTCTATATAAAAATTTGAGACGAGCAGTTACTTTATTTAGTACCTGTTTGGCCATTTGTTCCCCAGTGAGACTTTCATCGAGACAGGCACCCAGATATTTCACCTCCTTGACGGACTGAATATTGATACCATTGCAGCAGATTGCAAGTTCGGGACATTTATTAATTTTGCGTTTGGAGCCAAATAAGATGGATTCTGTTTTGCCTAAATGAAGTGACAATTTGTTGTCGACTAGCCAGTGGCTTAGTGATGTTAATTCAGTACTCAGCTGATCTGCTATCACTTTTGAATCATTTCCCGAGACTATCAAAGCTGAGTCATCTGCGTACAGTAGTAACTTGCAATTTACGGCTGCAACGGCATCGTTCACGTATAATAAAAACAGAAGAGGTCCCAATATTGACCCTTGGACACCACACGTGATATTCATAGCATGTGAGTGTGTTCCACTTATGTCAGTAATTTGGGTCCTGTCTGACAGATATGATGAGAACCATGTTAAGGTGTTATTATCGCTGCATAGAGCACTTAATTTGTCCAAAAGGATAGTATGGTTAACAGTGTCAAATGCTTTCTGGAGGTCAATAAAGACCATTTCAGTAAGCGATCCTTTATCCATGTTCCTTCTAATCGAGTCGATGAGAGAGATAAGGGTAGATTCGGTTGAGAAGCCAGCTCTAAACCCCGATTGATACTCATATAATAAATTATTCTGTGTTAGGTATTCTTCCATTTGTTTATAAACAATTTTCTCCAGGATTTTGGAAGCCAGATTTAGGATGGAGACCGATCCATATTTAGCAGAATATCAAGATTTTCTTGTTCCTCTACTACTCTAAGTTTAAATGAATTAGGCTTTACACCTTTGTCAGAATAATATTTGTGAATAAACGCACTACCATATTTCCCTTTGGCTGCAGGTAATTTGTCAACAAGTTCAGCAGCCACATTACTAAAAAAATATATTAAATTCGTTACCGACCAACTTCTTATCTGAAATAATATCATCCCCAATTTTAAATGAAACAATCCCTGAACTACCACGCCCCTTCTTTGATGGGGCACCAAGGTCTTTAAGAGACTTCCATAGAGCTTTAGAATTATTTTTGTTCATCTTTAATTTATTAGTAAAATAAGTGGCTTTAACTTTCCTTATTTGGTACTGAATCTTATTTCTCAAAAATGTATAAGTTTCATAGAATATACCATTTTGAGTCCGACGGAAATTTTGAAGAGCTTTATCCCTATCTCGAATATTCTGCAAAATATCTCCATCCATCCATGGCTCAGTTGGGCCTTAGCTCTTACCTCAGCATAGGGAGCTGAAATATCGATAGCAGAAATAAACAAACATTTGAACAACATCCATGAGATTGAGATTTAGGTATTGTGTTCTGTATTCAACTTCTACATTCCGTCACACCCATCCCCAAACTTTCCATCATTGACAGGGAATACCACCGTCGGCAACTGCTTGTTTATTATATGTTTGGAAACATTGACGTTTGGTTTCGAACAGAGGTATACGAGTATATATAGGCATACAATTGTGTTCACAGTAAATTCCACATGTAACTATTACAAACATGAACTGTGTCGATGAGCATAATTCTTTTGCCAGCCAATGACATTCGTATTGGTCTTATTTATCGGAATCTTTCATATGTTATATAAGGATTAACTGTCATATGGACTGTTTTTATGGAGATGTAACCGTGAGGTAAGTGGACATAACTTGTGTAAAACCAGTTATGACCACTTACCTCACGGTTACATCTCCATAAATAATATTTTCCGCGTTACGGAGTATAGAGGAAAATTATGTCTTCACGGCATATGCAGAGTTAATGGGTAAAGAACGCTTTGTCGCGTGTATATTGTCTGGTCAGTGGTTATCGATATGTGTGATTGGTTCTCAGTCGCTGGTGTGTGATTGTCATTGAGTGACCAGGTATGCGTGAAGGTCAATCTAGTGCCAGTTGTCGTCGCGGTCGGACACAGTTTTCTGTACCTGTTTGTTTGGTTTTCTTAAGAAAATAGTTCTTCTCAGACGCTTCATCTGTTAGTCAGCGTATATAGCTTGAGGAAAAATGGACAAACCTTCAGTGAAAATAAACATAAGAATGTAACGGGACACATTATGTAATAAATTCGGAGCTGGACCAATACAAAGCTGATAGTTTTAACAAACATGCATCAATGATCAATATTTGCAAGGGGATAAGCTGTTGGATTTCGAGAAGTTTTGGACCCTGAAGAAGATGTTACACCAGCTGTCAAATATCCATAAACATGGCATGAAGGGCAAGGTTTTGCCTGTGAAAAAGCTGATCCTTGTCGGGCTTTCTTATCTTAGTGATAGCCATCTCTTCAGTTACACAGATAAGTATTTTTAGAAACTATAGTTTCTCTAGAATCTAATGATTTTCGTTCTATGATCTTGGGAATTAAATCGGTCACGACCGACGAGAAATTGGTTCATAACAGCCTTTGGCATATTTGAATGTTATCTATCATACGAAATGACAATGTTATCCCATTTGTCAGAACCTGAGTGCATTAATCTTAAAAATAAAAATCTAGGTCCGACCGCCTAGCGTAGCACTTAAAGCTTAATGCGCTTAGTTGTTGTTTGTTTACCCAGTAGCGGGGTATGGAGTGAAGACAAATAGTCCACATGACAGTTAATCCTTATATTTATATACATTTAGCGAAAAAGCCACTTTTGTAAATGTATTTAAGTCGAAAAGTGTATCGTGACAAAAACAGCCCAAAATACCTAATAGCACCCTTGGCAAAAGTTAATAGGAACAATTTCTCTTCATATTGAAACCCGATGATGTATTAAGTCAATCCTGCGCGAGTCCAAATGCGCCCAAAACATTACGCGTTCGTCTTTCCAAACCCAATGACGTATCGATGGTGTTATGAGCCGTTGCGCATTCACCGAGAAATAACTGCAACTAGCCACGTGGGCGCCGACCAATCAGAATACTGGACTTAGTGATGACAACACTTAGTATGTAAATATATCGAAATATGAAATACAGCGAAATAGGAAAATATAGCGGAATAAAAAATGCAGCGAAATATAGAAATAGGAAATTATTTTTATTAACTAAAAAACGGAAATGTTTTAAAGAGCGTAACCCAAACCTCCATTACGCCCGCCCACCCGATAGAAGAATTTGACTTAAATTTCACTAGAGTTGATCTATTGTGGTGTTGCAATTTCTCATACAAATCTCCGTTATTTAGTAAAGGTACATTCTTTATAGAGTTATTACCCTTCAGATTAAATATGATATGGTCAATCGAAACCACGCGTGCCTCGTGTGGTCGCGTTTATATGCCAATAGCCATCTAATCGTAAACCCCGATTAGTTATCTTTTGGTAGTCAAGCGTGTGCGTATTAGGTGTCCCTCAAAATGCATTGATCATTATGTTATATATGGACCTGAGACCTTGGTTTAATCTAAGGCAAATTAAAGCACCATAGTATTCTCATATATATATTCACCCTCCTACATGTACCAAAATAGTGTTATTTAGGCTACTGGAAATAGAACAGTCTCAGAGTTGTATATATAATTATGAAAAAGCCATTAGGAAAAAAAATTGCAAGTACCGGGAAAAAAAACATTTTTCTGGGCTCCCGAGCCTGTGTACGGAATTTTTTGTCAGACCCCCTGTTGTCATTGTCATATGTCTGTTCTTAACCGGCCCCGATGATGTCCCCCGGACTATTAAAACAGCAGGTTTATTTTGGGGGATCAGATCGGATCAAAACAAAATATGATATGTGAGCTTATCAACTCAACAACACAGGTTAAGTTCCAATATGGGTTCGGTCAGCCCATGTTTGCCAGAGGTATGGCCCCATTCGACTTAGAATTTTGAGGTTTCCAGATGATAACTTTAGTTTGTGTCATCGGATCTGAATCAAATTGGGTATGTGAGGTTACGAGCTCCAAATACACGTCAAGTTCGAATATGGGTTCGGTCCGCCATTTTTGCCGGAGCTATGGTCCTTGTCAACTTAAAATATGCCGATTATTTTGCGATCAATTATGACATAGTTAAAAAAAAAGCTCTCCTTACTAAAAAGCCACTATTTCGGGGGACACGTGTCCCGCGACCTTCTATATTTTACTCGTTTGGCTCTCTTTAATGTAGACTGTTTTGCTATAACAGTACAGTCCCACATCCGACTTCCTCCAATCGAACAGATACACCACTGGAACTCATCTCACTGAAATTGATTAAACGGTCAAATAACGGGAAATGACTACCATAACAGTTGGCTTATTTTAAATTGAGTGTTATGAATTGGTCATGGCGATTATCATAAACTAGAATATACGATCATTGAACACTAATACATTTCAAAGATCACATTATTTGACAATTCGTCGCATGGAAACCATAAGATTCTAGATTTATCTCCAATTTACAATTACATCTATGTCATCGAGTGTGGAAGGTTCGCAATATGACGACAGCTCATCAAACAAGTCTATATAGAGTTCTTTGTTGACATCCATATTACACAAAGTTAATGCGAAAACGAAAGTTACAATACACTGTTTCCACTGTTCAGCAAAATTGATCTCGGTTTGTTGGGTTACCAAGAGATAACTGAAAATAAGTCAATGATTTTGCGAGACTGTTCATTAACAGAAAACAATCTCCGAATGTGGGCGGAATTCCGTCAGTGCCCAGTAATTATATAAGTTCCAATCTCTAGGTTGCGGAAATAAGAGTAGCAGCTGATAACTTGTTGAACGGTATGTATAGGAATTTCCGTTTGTGGCATTCCTGTGTGGACAGGAATGTTTCTAATATAATGAGATTTTTACATTCAGAAATTTCCAGAAACTCGATGCATCGCAATCCTGGCAAAAAAACACAACGTAGATATTTCTGACCATCAAGGTTGACAACCGTTAATCTGACGGCATGCATGAAAACTTAATAGTATGCTTCACCGTGCTATATATCGAAGTTTCTGAATGTTTGTGCGTGAGTCAATTCTATCTATATCCTCGCGTTCAAGGGAAAATTCGAAGCACCTCCATAATTCGTGTACTTCGCCTATGATTCTGCGAAAACGCTGGCAGGTTGGTGAAACAATTATCAGTAGCTCGAACAGAGTGAAAAATTTGAAAAGTTCAATCAATATTTCAGTTGGTAGATCCACAAGTGACAATGAAAAGAAAGAACAACTGTAAAACATGTAGTCGTGTGTTCCTTAGCTTTTAAGTTGTTTTTAATTGAGTAAAAAATTGTATATATGACAAGATACTCGAGCAACAAAGCAATATCATCTGAAGTACCATTGGCGCTCTTAAGACTATATTTTAACTTTATTTTATTTGTGGTATCAGGGTCAAAACAGGAACAAGAATCTTCCCATATCTGAGGCAAATGCAACCATTGACCCTGCCGTCCATGTCTTTATGAACGAAGCTGCCATTGTTAAAATTAAAACTTGGAGCATAAGGAAGACAGCTGACTATTTTGGGATTTAAAAAAATCAACTTTCAGATCATGACAAGGGCACATCTTCGAAAAGTTGGCGCACCTACCTGCCTATCAGAAGAAGTCGAATCTGACATCGTAAACGTGCTCTTGTTCTGCAGCCAGTTGGGAATCCCTTTCTCTATTGGATGTCAGACTTACAGTTATAGCATACCTAAACCGACGAAATTTCTCTTTCCATAAATTTAAGAACTATGCACGCAATTTTTTGAAACGCCACAGACAAGCTTTTCGTGAGAATTTCACAGATCACCAAGTTGGCCCAGCAACTATAGATTCATATTTTGAAAATCTTCAAAAATAATTACAGGAACATCTTCGAATATTGTAAATGATGATGAAACTAACCTGACTGACGACATTGGCAGGAAAAAGCTTATCGTCAAAAGGGGATGAGAATATCCTAAACGTTTTCATAATTCACCAGTCAGCTCCCTCATTGATGCTAGAAGCAAAAGCTGGCGGCTCTGTGCTTCCATATCGTGTCGTCTAAAAGACAAGCACATGTTCTTGGTCAACCGGAGGACCACCCAGTTGTCGATTATAATCTATGTAAAAGTGGTTGGTTCTACGTGGAATGTTTCGAAGACTGGTTCGAAAACGAGATTGTGCCATCTTAAGACGTCTGGATGGAAATAATGTAATAATTGCGGATAATCTTAGTCCATTCGAGTAATTAAAAATTCTACGGAGTTGGACATATCGTTTGTCTTTCGGCCTGCTAATTCTACACATCTGGCCCGGCCACTTGATGTTAGATCAGGTTCTGACATGCATCAAAGACGCAGGTCTAAACATGTCACCCAAATAATGTCATATATTCAAGAAGTTTTCATTCTTGGGACACACGGTTTCCGAGCAAGGTGTAGAGCCAGTCCCTGGGAAAATACAGGCCATATAAACATGGGCGACACTCCTCACCAAGGTCAAAGAAGTCGGTAGTTTGTTTTGGCTTACGTACATACTACCGGAGATATATTCGCAATTTTGCAAAACATTGCCGCCAAACCACTCCATAAATTAACTGAATGACACCAAGTTTGCATGGACAAAGGAATGCACAGACGCATTTCAAACATTAAAGGCAAGGCTTATAAAAAAAGAGCCAATCTTGAAATATCGAGACCTATCCAATCCCATTATCGTCCACAGCGCTGCATCCAATAACGCGATCAGGGCAGTGCTATCCCAAGTGCATGCATGAAGATGGTGAACATGTAATAGCGCTTACTATAACCTGAGTCTATCCAAACCCGAGTGCTCATATTTGTTTATTATGGAAAGAATTATTAGCCATCGTACATGTATAACGACATTTCATACATGCATTTTGAACACAAAGTAGTCAGGAGCGATCATGGAGCTTTGAATTGGCTTCGAAAGGACAAGCGGCCCGATGGGTTGACATTCTTGAAACATGATTTTAAAATTTAGCACCGTCCAGGCAAGTTACACGCCATTGCCAATTTATTTCTCAAACTATTCATTAGTCACCGGGGAATACCTTTATATGTACATACCAATCAGGGAAGACCGTTTGAAAGTGCAGTGTTTGTGCAAACTTTTGAAAAACTCGTACAACCTCATTCCACCCTTGTTCCGATAGACTTGTAGAACGCCCGAGTTGTACGCTTAAAGACATGCTCTGTAAATAAATATCACAAACTGATTGGGACACATACCGCTGATGTTTGCCTAACGAACGTCAGTGCATGACAGCACATGTTACACACCATGTATGATCATGATGGGCAGGGAACCGACATGCCGGTTGACCTTTTATACCTGAGGACAAATGGACGATGTCCGGGAGTACATTGAAAAGCTCCAAAATAATGAGGACAAAATACATGACGTAGTCCACAACAATATTAAACATGTGAGTGATAGACAGAAACGACACGACGTAAGAACACGCAGCGACGATAGTTAATTCAAACGTAGGCGACATGGTGTTACCGAGTCAGCCATGTGGGACGAAAACTATCCAAAATATATGATGGGCAATATACTATTGAAACCTTGACAGATATTCTGTATAGGATCAAATGAGGTGCACAATTCAATTCGAATGCAGTACACTCCGATAGATTGAAAAACATCAAAGGAATGGCGAAGCAATGGTTTATACTGGCCACTAAAATGGTAACTCGATCACAATAAATAGAAAGAGATATGCCAATATGGGCGCAGCCGATTAATCACGATTTACAGAACAGTATTTCTCTATTTCACAGATGTCAATACGAGCAAAACCTAGTAAAGATTTCAAATGCTGGTACTGCATTCGCAAATATATTATGTACAAAAAAAACAGTAGCTTGGACCACAAAGATGCGCACGGATAAACTGTAGGATGACCATTTTGATCATACAAGGTGGTCATGGGACAGCGGTGTGTGATGGCGTTACATCTGGAGAAACAGCATAATATCTACAGTTTTGTGTTGGAATTCTGCAAAATGGCACCGCTTGTTTATATTTTTTTACATAACTGTCCTCTACATATCTTGGGAGATTGAGTAAAGTCCAATATGTGGAAATTTTTCTATCACATTACGAATATCTGGTATACAGTAGGCATATACATTTACCATAGAGTCGCAGATTATTAGATATGTACGATAAAGAGCGCTTTTGACGATGACATGGTATCTCTTGATATTATATCAAGAATGAATGGGCACTTTATTCCTACCACGTTGAGGTGACTTCCCGACTTCCATATATTCGTAATGTGATTGGAAAATGTCCTTATTACTTTAGTGTTAAGGCCAGGTGGCCGAAATCTTCAAGAATATAGTGAGTTTTCATGTATTCCATATTTACCAGGAGAACTTCTCTACCTAAATCACTGAATGAATTCAAATTAAAGGTTTTAATTATGACAGTAGTAAAATTTGAAGCGTTGGTGGTGGTGTGTAAGATGGTTAAATTGGTCACAAGATGTTAAAACCACCATAAGGTCACAATAAAACAAAATGATAGATTTTCATCCAAGTTGACGAAATTGTCTCATCCAACTTGATGGTATATTTCCACTACAAACTTTTTGAACCTTCGACAGTGCACCCATTTCAATTGTGCATGGCAACTTCAATAAAGCAGAAACCATGATATTAGTTTATTAACATACAAGGTTTGTTAACAATGTGAATAAATTACTTCCCTCAAGAGATATCAAATCATTTTCATGTTCGATTGTTTATCGATATATGACATGGTCTAATCTAAGTGTGTTGATGTTAGTCGGGTCATTAACAGGCTACAATATTTAGTTAGGGTAAATAAAACTTTAAAATTGGGGCAGTGCGGATGACAACCTAGTAATTATTTTTATGTTGGATTAATAGAAATAATATTGAAAAACAGGCAGACTTTGTTCTTATTCCAATCATAAATATTGCCGTAATTGCATGTTATTTTCAATATGGTAGCTAGGTGAAATTCAGTGTATGTTAACACCGAGGTAAAATGTTACATTTGCAATGTTTATAATTATTAAACAAACGCTCCAATGTTTATAATTATTAAACAAACGCTCCAAATAGCCGACGGAAATCATTCACTGGTACCCGGGAGAGCATGTGCGAGCATGTATGTGACTTATGAAATTCGCGATAATAGCTGATGATTGTCAGAAACTTCACGAATACTCTGCTGATAAACACCACAATGTGCTTTTCGCGAAAACAACACAAATCAAACAGCATTTTATCTTACAATGAATGTGTGTAGATAATATCGCTGTTATACAACCATTATGTTATCATATTAGTTTAGCCTTGAAAATAATGTGGCTACTTGTCTTCGGAAAAATAACCCACCACAACGGCAACGCCAAGCATATGTAGGCTTTACCGAAGTTGTAACAAACACATGTCAATTGACAATTATTTTCCTATCTCAGTGCACCGTTTGTTCCATAAACCACCGACGATAGTCTCACATGTCAAATTTATTGTTTGCTGGATTGATATTTTGTATCCATTGTGGAATCTCTGTCTGCTCGTTAAATGGACACACTTTTCTCAAATACTCAAACATGGACATTTCATCATGATTAGATGAAACTTCTGAATGTTTATCAGATCGGATTAATACTCCGCTAAATTGGTCAAACTATTACCCTATGTCCTGTAAACTCCCCAAAGCACTGGCTCTTCGAGTACATATGCTTGGTATGTTTCTTTGTTGCTCTTATAAAATGTTCCATCCTCAAATATGCCAGAATTAAGTATCTCCCTTAGTGTTAAAACGTTGCAACAAAATTGACGTTTGACGTCTGCTTCCTCTTTTGAAAAATATACAGTTGTTGGGTAAAACACCTCTGTATTTCATATGTACGCATATTTTTGACGTCATATTGTATGCAATCAAATATATCATGACCAACATTAGTATGCTCAAACGATCACTCATGCTTGGTTTGCTGCACGCATCAAGAAAGCTCTCGTGTAGCACCCAAGTTCCAATACCTTCTTGGCATGTATACCTTTACTTTATCTTTTGATAACTTTTCCATGACGTGAACTTTTTCACAAAGTCTGCAGACGAAACATTCTTCAAATTAACTTCCACGACCATGCCATCAACTGAAAACAATAGAATAAACCACTGACTCACATTAATGACGCTAGGAAAGCACTTACATTATCATTGGTGGACCGAGTTTGTGAAAAGTTAATTTTACTCTTGGGAATTTCTTACTTTAAGCATGATCAAATTGGCAAATAACTACCATATCCCAAGTTATATGTATAACCTCGAAATCAGCATATTGACTTGATTGATTTCTAAAATGAGTGTCGATATTTAATTATGGAGTCAGTTAGATTTGAAAATGATAAATTATCATTGAAGGGTTATAAAGTGCTTAAAGTGAGCCACTGAATTCATAATTGGAAGAATTTGAAAATTACCAAGAAAAACACTGTATTTCAGAGTAAAGTGCCTTGAAATTTGTTGAGTAATGTCCTTGAATTTCATAACTCCTGGGAGAAATAATTACAAACCTTCAACATCATTCAGCGCATTCCTGCAATTCCCCAAGATATAATTTGTTATCACGTCTACCAATTGTAACACCATTTCTTTTCGGTCTCACTTTCCCATCGACATTCAACGTTGTGTGGAATTAGACTACATTCCTAAATAATACATCATAGTCTCAGCTATATGAACATTTGTGAATGAGACCAGATAGTCCTTGTTCGCATAACAAGCCTTCCTAACATCTGCATTCACGTTGGTCCTACCTATCCTGTTGCTTGCACACCTCATCGTTCCCAAATCACCCTCACTCTCTTCCTTTGTGTACAACTGTTTTATCAAGTTCTTGAATATTCATTGGTAAATGAAAACAATCGCAATTAATGAGACACAAAATGGTCAAAAATTATATCGCATCTGTTTATTCTGATCGCAAGCGCTTCCTCTCCTTTCTTAAACGCATCGTGAATAACTTACTCATAGTGATACAGAATGTGAACAACATCAGTATAATTCTGCTCATTTTAAAATAGTAATGGTAGGATAATGAATTTTAGTTGTGTTATTTGAAGGTGATGATGCTGATTTTTCTGAGCCATTCCTTGAAAATGTGTGGCGCTGGCATGAATCTTGCAATTGTTGAGGATACAATTCTGCCGTGCATAATGTAAATGCGATCCCAGTCTCAATCTGAAAGCAAACATGTTTTCTGCTGGTTGAAGAATTCTATCATCTGATATGTTTTCTTGTCTGAACATGGATTCAATATTGAGCTGTGGAATAGACCAGAATTGTGGAAGTAAAAGTATTAAATAGTTTGCTTTTCCTGTTCTACCTCTCACCCCGAACATTAATTTCAAGTTAACATTGTCACAAATAATCCCAAACCGACGTTTCTCCTTTTTAGCATCCACTAGTTGGGAACTGAATTCACTTGCTAATTTGATCAGAAGTTCCAGAAAAAAAACTTGAAATTGCACACAGCATTGACGATATGACCCTTGGAGTCCCACTCAGTTCCTTATTTTTAGTTTGAAGCATTATATAATATATTAATCCTATTCTTGGTGTGACCTGATGAAGTTTGTTAACATGCTGCTGAACATAAGGGTCTTCGACAATAGACGAAATCGAGTTTAAAATCCATGGAATTCCCATGAGAATGTCGTTCTTTCTGCATAAGGTAGCTGATATAGCCAAGTTTTCGATTACCAATAAAGGCTATTGATATTGTTTTCGTCTCCTTGATTAATTTTATAATGAAGATGTTTTGAATTCTGGAATATAGCTCTTACATGATAATACTATAATAACGCTACCCAAAGCAAGCGAACTAGTGACTGATATGCGTTCCTTTTAACGATTTCTCCACATGGCAAAAACCAGTCTACTCAGAAAAAGTTCCGTGCTAAATTTCATTGCATCCAAGATGGGATCGTCTGACAAAAGTTTTGAGGTAGAATATATTTTCTTCTCTCGGCAAGAATTTTCCAAAATAAATATAGTCTGGGTGGAGTCAACATTTCCTGCTTGACACCAACATCAATATATGCCTATAGATGTTGGAGTGATGTTTTAATGACCTGAGTCAATTGGAACTTAGAAGGAACCGTGCTGCATATTAATTTTTATTCAGCGTAAATGAATTATGCTGAACAGTGCATTAATATTATGTAGTTGTGATTGTAATTCAGTGTGAAATGATTTGTGCTTCAGAGTAAATATTTGTGCTTTAGTTGAAATAAGCCCTATTATGGTTACGGCTTCAACTTGAATAAGGAATACATGTGAAAAAGTCCTCATTTTTCTACTATGGTTTATCAGTGAGTGTATATTCGAGCAAATATGATCTAAGATGTAGTCCTTATTAGGATATATTTCTCAATGCTTTGGAGACACAATTTTCCATCTGAGAATATACAATGACATGTTATATGAGAATATCCCCATTTTACTATTTTAGACAGCCCTCGAATTACTTTATTTCTTCAACATCATTGCCTTCGAATTGCATGAAATTGTATGTTGGCTTCTAATACCCCTTTTCTGCAAACTTCCCTTTTGGCTTTGCCATAGTTAATTTTGAGGAATATTCGGCATATGAAACATAATATTTCTTAGTGGCAAAATTGCCATTTCATGGCATTGGCATGATAAATCTGTTTTCATAATGAATGAAAGGCTTCATCAGCTTTATGCGGAATAAATGTAGGGGTATCCCAAAATCAAATAAGAGTATGGGTGGCAATAAAAGTAGGGGTGTGAAATTCTCAAAACTTGATTTGGTTTTCATGAAAAGTCACTGATAAACACGTCAGCTCATAAGCCTCAACTTGAATCAAATATTTGTTACCCCCAAATCCAAATATATGGTAACTGAGGGGCACTTAATCGGATAATGCATCTTCAAACTAAAATTTAATTTCATCCTTTAAACCACTTTCTGCCATTGGCACTTAAATTGTATATCTGATCTTCAAATTAGCTATCTAATAATGTATAATTATGATTTCATTTGAGATCTTGAAACTGCTACATGTTTAAAGAAGTTCTAATTAGCTTATTATGTGGTAGCATTGTCACTACTTACTATTTTTAAACTTTAGACATATATAATAATTAAAACTGTGTATCACTATGGGAGGCCAAATTCACATTTATAATAATTGGGCTGAATCGCAATTCAATTGCATTGAAGCATTCAATTGCACTGTTCACGGTAAAAGCAGTCATCCCCGAAGTGCATTATTATTCATAGTATCAAAGGCTATCAGCTTCAGCCTGAGCGTAATTGAATTGTGCTTCAGTCCAGTCATTAATAATGTGAATTTGTCCTAGCTCCCATACATGTACCGGTATATATCTATCTTCTTATTTAAAACTTTTGTTATAGATTCAGATCTATAACATATTTTTTGTATTAATAATTTTAGAGTCAGAGATACAAGTCAACAGAAGCCTCGCTCTCTTTGGAAAATAATGTTTGGTATTTTTATAAATTTTACTTTACCGCTCTTGGTTGCTCAGCATGAAACTGGGCAACTCTGGTAAATCTCCTGTTCAATAGGTCTCCCCAGAACCTATCCCCCAACAATCTTTTAGTCAAATTCACTCCATATCCACACCACTTAAGTTTACAGTAGATTATTGTCAAATCAAATGCCTTGCCAGAGTACAGTTCCAGTAAAACGGGTTTGAACACATAATCAAAGGCTTCTTCTGCTGTGTGTGTTCCACCAGTGGATGGGCATCTTGGTAACACACGAAGTGTCACATTGCTATTAATAACGAATCTTGATGATATATGTACACACTTGTTCATCCCAAGTGACATTTCAATTGCCCCTTGTGTCTCCTTACTAGCTGTAGCAGTTATAGCTAGAAATCTTGGGTTGTGGAGATGAGGTCGAAGATGTGATATATCCTTGTATTCAGGTCGAAAATCATGTCCCCATTCAATAATACAGTGTGCCTCATCAACAATTACGAAACACCTCTCAAACTTCTTAGACAAAGCTCCAAGATGATCTGCATAAGAGAGAATGTCTTCGGGGTGGCCAATGAAGAATTTGTTTTTCTCTGCAATCGATTAAACTTCCCACCTAGAAAGGTACACAATATCTCCTTTCAACTTTGCACACTCTTGCTTGATGAGTGTGTTTAGAGGCACAATAATAATAACACATGTCAAATTTTCAACGCTCTTCATATAGGATGGTAATATTTCAAAAATAAGAGATTTTCCATATTCCGTTGGAAGAACAGCTATTACATCATTTGATGAAATTGCCTGTAAACACTGAATTTGTGTTGTACCTCTTATTAAAGCTGGCTAGGGCGATCTTTGTTTTTAAACTTTCCTGCAAATCCATGCCCTGGAAAGAAAGAAATTCAACAATATGAATCCTTCTTCCCACCATCGCCACAATCATATTCCACTGGAATGACCAAATGAAACTGCCAAAGGATTATTTGCTATACCGGTAGTTCTTGAAGCTAAATTTTGGGGTATCAGCATTGAGTCATTGCAATTTGTTTTAGATCATGCCATGAATCATACTATGAATAATGCCCATGGAGATCATATTCCACCAGAACAAAACCTTTGAAGTTTTAGCAGGTAACATTATAAAATCGAAAAAATAATGCGGGGAATATATTTCTTAGTTATTATGTCTTCCGTAATAATGTACCTCACTGTTGGTGAAGGTCCCAACTCGAAATTTTTCGATTTAAATAAATTTGTGATGAATTTTGCTTTGCTTCGCTTACAATTATGGAATATCTGCTGGCTAATTAATTCATTGTTTATTGCGATATCGGCTCACAAATATCATGGAAAGGCATGCAATTTTGAATTCGGACATTCACCGACAGTGAAGTACATTATTGAGGAACACATAATAACTGAGAAATATATTGCCCGTGTTATTTTTCGACTTTATAAGGAACCCTGTCAAAACTTCAAAAAGTTCCCAGGCAAGGTTTTGTACTAGTGGAATATGAGCAACGGGCGTTAGCCATAGTAGAGATTCATGGCATGATCTAAATTTGTTTATGAGTAGAATCTGGTGTGAAATAGTTTCATGGATGTTACGAGCAACTTTCACTATACAGACCATTTATAATAATAACAGTATTAACAACATGCATTTGTGCCATCAATAGCTCGAAGACGAGTATGACTCGCCACACAGTAGCATTTCAACCAGACTCTGCTCATAAATTGACATGATTTCATTTAAATGACTCAAGTCCAATGGCTAATGGTATTGAATAATATTTTGGTAATTATCGATAAATGAGGTTTGATGAGCCCTTTAAGTTTAACTTTAGTTTAAGGGAAATAAGTCAGACAATCTGAATCTACAATACATCATACATGTATTTAGATCATGCCATGAATCTCTACTTTCGCTAAGGCACGTAGAGATTATATTCCACCAGTGCAAAACCTTGGAAGTTTTGACAGGGAACCTTATAAAGTCTAAAAAATAACACAGAGAATATATTTCTTAGTTATTATCTGTTTCATAATAATGTACTTCACTGTTACTAAGGTGAAGGGCCCAACCAGAAATTTCACGATTGAAGTGAATTTGTGAGCGATTTTGCTTTGTATCGCGCATACAATTATGACACTTTTCCAGGGTAATTAATTTGACGTTTATTGTGATATCGGCTCACAAAAGACAGAGAAAAGCATACAGTTTTCGACTTCATAAGATTCCCTTCAAAAAGTTCCCAGGTTTTGTACTAATGAAATATCTTGGTTTTTCCCCTTCTTTACCTGGCCATATTATATAATTTATTCTAATAAACTTTTCTTTGAGCCCACTGCTATATATATATATGTATATTTATAAAACTGTGCTTTATTTTTCTTTTGTTGCTGTTCTACTATTCCCATGATACTTGTTTGCATTTACCTAGGTCATGCCATGAATCCCTACTCTGTCACGCCCGTCAGACAGTAGAAATTCATGGCATGATCTAGCATTTACCAATCAAAAAATCCAACTCTTAATTTTATCATTCAGTCCACAATTCATTCCAATCTATCAGAATAATGATCAAATTAAAGCCATTTGTAATCAGCACATCCACTGATTAAACATATCATTGAGTAAATTAACACGCATGACTAATCTGCCGTATCCACCCTCGGCGAGGGGGACTTGCTGCATTTATCGGAGACTTGCTGCATTTACCGGGGACTTGCTGCAAATACATGTAGTATAACCGATCTCTACTGGCGTTAGCCAACGTAGAGAATTTTAATGGCATGATCTAACATGTATTTTTTTTTAATTACACAAACTGTCCAGACAATCGTATTAACCACAAATAGGGGATGAATAATTTCAAATCTTATACGAGGGTACATAGCCATATGCTTAAATTCCCATGTGAACATTCAGAACATACATGCATGTTGGCTCGAAAATAGGATTCCAAAAATGAGCAGTGAATGAGTCAATTTGAGTGCCCATCATAACTCGTCAAACATTACGTTACAAAGGTCGTTTAAACTTTCCAATGGAGCCTTGAATTTACTTATAAATTTGTTTAAATGAACTCACATTTATCATTTAAAAAAAATTTATATACGCGTGTCTATGAATACTTTATTTGAAGTTTGTGTGAAAAATAAACATGTTGTCTGTTTCCACTTCCGCATGAAAACATGTCACCCTGGCAAAGCGCGGGATCGAGGTCGAGGGGCGGAGCTTAATCTTAAATCAAGATGGCCGCAGCTGTTAGACATCTATTGGAACAAGACGGCTGTCAATCAAGACTGCCCCGTTCCTAGGAAACCCTAAGTACGAACACAGACATAAGAATCACACAACACGCTCATGTCTGGATACAGACATAAGAATAACACTCACGCTCTTTATCAACGACACTTCGGATACGAACTTTGTGTGAAAAATAAACATGTTGTCTGTTTCCACTTCCGCATGAAAACATGTCACCCTGGCAAAGCGCGGGATCGAGGTCGAGGGGCGGAGCTTAATCTTACATCAAGATGGCCGCAGCTGTTAGACATATATTGGAACAAGACGGCTGTCAATCAAGACTACCCCGTTCCTAGGAAACCCTAAGTACGAACACAGACATAAGAATCACACAACACGCTCATGTCTGGATACAGGCATAAGAATAACACTCACGCTCTTTATCAACGACACTTCGGATACGAACTTTGTGTGAAAAATAAACATGTTGTCTGTTTCCACTTCCGCATGAAAACATGTCACCCTGGCAAAGCGCGGGATCGAGGTCGAGGGGCGGAGCTTAATCTTAAATCAAGATGGCCACAGCTGTTAGACATCTATTGGAACAAGACGGCTGTCAATCAAGACTGCCCCGTTCCTAGGAAACCCTAAGTACGAACACAGACATAAGAATCACACAACACGCTCATGTCTGGATACAGACATAAGAATAACACTCACGCTCTTTATCAACGACACTTCGGATACGAACTTTGTGTGAAAAATAAACATGTTGTCTGTTTCCACTTCCGCATGAAAACATGTCACCCTGGCAAAGCGCGGGATCGAGGTCGAGGGGCGGAGCTTAATCTTAAATCAAGATGGCCGCAGCTGTTAGACATCTATTGGAACAAGACGGCTGTCAATCAAGACTACCCCGTTCCTAGGAAACCCTAAGTACGAACACAGACATAAGAATCACACAACACGCTCATGTCTGGATACAGACATAAGAATAACACTCACGCTCTTTATCAACGACACTTCGGATACGAACGCTCTTAAACTGTCACGCGATTAACCCCACAATTCCAAGGACGGCGGGAATGGAGAATGAGTGCTCAGAGCTTCTCAAAAGCAATGCGACGACACTGTCCGTGGATTTTTATCCTTAGATATAAAGTTTGAGCTCAATCGGTGGAGCCGTTTTCGGGTCTACAAAGCCTATATATATATATATATATATATATATATATATATATATATATATTATACATATATCTATACTAGCAGGTGGACCCGACTTCGTCCGGGCTGTTTCCCCTCTGCTTTTCGGCGAATTGCGCGATTTGACCTTGAATTGTCCATTTTGAAGGTCAATGTCAGGTGGGGTCACGATTTGACCCGGACAAAAGTACCCGTCGAAATCCATCCGGTTTTACCCGATTTGGCCTCGAATTGATCATTTTGAAGGTCAATGTCAGGTCGGGGTCACGATTTGACCCGTCCAAAACACTCCCTGGAAAAAAATACCACTAAGTATCAAATTTCGTCAAAATCCGTCTGGCAGTTTTCCAACACCAACACCCCAAAAATGGTGGAAATCGGCCCAGCGGATACCGGGAAATCGGCCCAGCGGATACCGAGATACCCTATGTATCAAATTTCGTCCATAAAAATCCGCCAGTTTTACCCGATTTCATTTCCACTCAAGTATATAAACGCGCCTCATTAATTATCAAGCTTCAACGTAAAGATAAATTAGCATTGTGTGGTAAATTTTAACTAATTATAACTAATTATTTTCTCGCCGTCAAAGTTCAACAATGTCGATGTTGTTGGCATTGTCGGCTTGGGGGGCACCGGTAGATTCGTACACGGAAGCCATTTCAGCTAAATGGATTCTTGGATGCGATTCCAGACCATAAAGATGATAATAATTTAGCGAACTTTTACCCACGGGGTAACTGTAAACGACTTGATCCTATGCGTGGTGTGAAAATACAACAAATAAATCTATCGACAATAGACCTAAGAATATCAGCTGTAACAAAATTTATATATCAGAAATTGTAAATGATATATTTTGGGATAGATACACGATTCTTAATAGCATGCAAATTGACAATATATATTGTAAATGTTATAATTTTGGGATAAATGCACGATTCGTAATTGCCTGCAAATTGACAAAATCTCTTACGTTCGCCGACGACGTATGAATATAGAGTTATCCTCCCTGCATCGGGTGACAATCACGCCGGATCCGGATATATGAGTTTTAAAGGTCACGTCGCACGGACAAATTAATATGCCTATGCCAGTCCCCGGCCGAAAGTACTCCCACATACCAAGTTTCATCGAAATCGGCTCGGCCGTTTTCGAGTTCACAGCGATCACACACACACACACAGATCTTCCAAAATATATAATAGATTTGCGAATGTCTGTCTGTCTCTCTGTCTGTGTTCTATAGAAATTCACAGGGGACCATCTAGATGATGCCAAAGGGGTCTACTAGGAGTAGCTTTTTACGAGAAAGATAATGGTCGTGGTTAGAATTTTCTAAAGTGACGCCGTTGTGGTCAGGGGCAGAAAAGGGGGAGGGGCAGAAAAATAATTTGTCGCCGATTGCCACCAAACTTATATATAATCATCCCCATAATATGAGGAATCTAATGGCGTGGTTTTAATATGGCAAAAGTCGCGTCAGGGGTGCCCGGAAGGGGGAGCAGATTTTTTTTCTGTCGCCGATTGCCACGAAACTTGCATATAATCATCCCCATGATATGAAGAATCCAACGGTGTGGTTTAAATATGTCAAATGTGGCGTCGTTTTATTCAGGGATGAACGGAAGGGGAGATCAAGGGGCACCAAAATTGATAAAACTAATTTTAGCGCCGATTTCCACCAAATTGATATATATTCTTCTTCATGATACAAGGAATCTAATTGTGCGATTTAACAACGCCAAATTGTTGTTTTTGGATGAGAGATTGGGAGGGGGTGGGCACTAAATTTGATAATAAGTCGCCGATTGCCGCCACACTTATACAAAATCATCCCTATGGTATGAGTAGTCTAATGGTGTGGCTTTTATCTGTCAAATGTGGCCTCATTCGAGTCAGGGTTGCATTGAAAGGGACAGGGGCACCAAAATTGATGCACAATTTTTTTAGCGCCAATTTCCACCAAATTGATACACGTTCTTATCCATGATACGAGGAATCTAATCGTGATTTAAAGACGCCATAGTGGTGCTGTTTGGGTGAGAGATGGAGAGGGGAGGGATTGGCACCAAATTTGATAAAAATTGTTTAGTCGTCGATTATCACCAAACTTATGAACAATCATCTCCATGATATCAGGAGTGTAATCGTGTGGTTTAAGGATGTCACAAGTGGGCCCATTCGAGTCAGTGGTTTATAGAGATGAGAGGGACACAAACAATTATATCTATATGTTTAGTGCCGATTTCCACCAGATTGATACATATTCTTCTCCGTGATACGAGGAATCTTATTGCGTGGTTTAGATACACCAAATTGATGCCCTATGGGTGAGAGATATGGGGACCTTAAATTTGATACGAATTTGTATACTCGCCAATTTTCACCAATTTCATATATATGCATCTCTAATCTCTAATGAGTCTTAGTGTGTGCACCTTGAGTCCGAAATAGGGACGGGAGGGTCACCAAAACTGATACAAAATATTTTTAGTACCAATTACCATCAAATTCAGACACGTTCTTCTCAAATAATACAAGAAATAAAATCGTGCTGTCTGTCTGTCTTTTTGTCTGTTTGTGTGCGTTCTGTATATAACTTCACGCGGTACAATCGAGATGGCACCAAGGCGTTCTAAGAGGGGTAACTTTTTACAAGGAAGATAATGGTTCGGGTTAAAATTTTCTAAAATGACGCTGTTGGTGGGAGGGGAAATTTTAAAAATATGGTGAAATAGTTTTGTCGCTGATTTCCACCAAACGAATACATAATCACCTTCGCAATATGGCGTTGTTCGAGTCAGCGTTGCATCAACAATTGATTTATTAAACCAAATTTCACCAAATTCGTACACGTTTTTCTCTAATGATATACCAATGAATTAAATCACAGTTGGTGTCGTTTGCGTCACGGATGGCGAGCGGATATGCACTATCATTGATAAATTGCTATTCGCCGATATCCACATATAAGTTATATACAGTCACCAGGCCATCTCCATATCATTTTAAGTAGTTGGGCGTTCACATTTCACAATCCCGACATATGGTGGCTCACATAAGTCACTTGAACAATTATATCTTCTTAACAGTCATATTTATATGGGAATGGCAATCAAGGCATTCACAGAATGAGCTAGCAAAAAGAGATAACTAGAAGAAGCATTAAACGTATATTTATCATTCTGTTGAAGAGATACATATATTCGTGCAAACTGAGAGACCTCGAACCGTCAGAGGATTACATATATATAAAAAAAAAATTTAGTCTGTTCCATTCAATACAGTTTCCACAAAAGGTTACAATTTGTCAAGAGATATGGAAGGCCTGTTCAAAAATAGTGGGCACAGTGTGCAGTCAAATATAGTTTCTTCTGATATACAAGAAAATGCAGTTAGTAGCACAAGACTTTTCAGGATCCTACCAATACTGACATCTGACAAGGGTTTTAGAACAGACTCATCGACTGACATAAACAACTCAAAATCTCGCTCTGTGTCTGGCACATGTAGCTGATATATGTGCGCAGAAACATTTCGTTTAAACTAAGAATATTTAGCCAATATATAGCGCTAAGAACAGAGGAGCACCTGGAAATTTCTTTGAAACATCTGTATCTTCAGTGAGATATGATAGCCAGGTGTCCTCGAGATCTTAGTCCAACCCACTAGATTGATTGATACATCTCAATATGTAAAACCCAATTATCTTTTATCGAACTAATGTGTTTATGATGTTCATGTATCATATTATAACGTCTAATGTATACGCAGTTGTAAATAAATAAATACTTCATTATTGGTGGAACGGATTAATCGCGATAAACAGAATGACAATTGACAAGGTGAGCCACCACTTATATTCCATGACTGTAATAATCATGTTTTGTGATGCTATTTGAATATACAATTTATGAGAAAACGTATAACACTTTAAGCAAGAGCATTCTCTATTCCCAACAAATATCCACAGCATACATTAACCTGTGCAACGCCGGGTAACCCTGCTAGTATATATATATATACGGACTTCTCAAAATATATAGTAGAGAAGACAACGAATACCATCTGTGCCTTTAATTACTTACATTTGGGGAAAAACAGGTAATATATGCGCGCATTGCAATTCATTAGTTTGAATGTATAGAGATACAATTTATCAGTAAAGAATTGCGATACATAAGTTCTCACAAGTATCAAACTAGCAATGTATCGCGAGTAATTGCAGTCCAAGTAGCTAAATTGTATTACCGGTGAGCACAAACTTTGGTAATGGGGATACCTGTTTGTGTAAACTACATGTAACTGTGTTTTTTTTTCTAGATCACCAAACTTGTTAGATGTGATTTGTGCCATTCGCTCTACAAACAAGGCATACAGTAATGCTCTAAGTAATCGACTCTTTAACCACAGCAGAATTATGGGTAACTTTTCAGGATTTACCCCGAGAGCTTTCTGATGAATGGCAACAAGCCATATTTCCGACTAAATCCTGAAAAGTTACCCATAATTCTGCTGTGGTTAAAGAGTCGATTACTTAGAGCATTACTGTATGTATCGATTGTGCCCAGATTTTTAACATCAAACACACACCATCAATTGAATTGATGTTCGTAAAATGCACACGACCCCTTTCATTCGTATATGTGCAATAACTCCTGACGTTGATTGCTACTCGCTTTAAACGACACGGTTTATTTTAACGTCCAAACTTAGTAAGTTTTAGCTGTTTTTTTTATTATTACACCGAATTGGGAAAGTGCTCTTTATTTTACCATGTCCGGAATACCCCAAGAAATAACGCTCTTTATTGTTCAAATCCTATCAGTTTTCTGTGTAATCATATACGCACATGTAATATAACATAGGGGAAAGTTGAGGGAAATGAATCTTGCATTACACGAGATGGTACCGTAGTTTATTATTTCAACTCAATAGAACGGGTGGGTGGTTCTAATATAAAAATAACGTATTTCAGCATAATCATTTTAATTCCATCAACTGGAGATCCTTCAATGTAACAAGTGTAAAATAAGTGTCGGGCAATTTATGCTATAAGAGTGCACTTTCAGCCAAGTGTACATATGCAACAGTGGCAGTAAGTGTAACATAAGTGTTTGTGGTCCGAATCGGCATCTCTGGTTTAGACTAGGTTTTAGTCTAGTCCAGGTTTTACTCCAGTTTAAACTAAGTTTAAGTAGGAGTCAAACTTGGTTTTACTGTAGTAAATACTAGTTTTTCTGGGTTTTAGTGTAGTTATTAGGGTGGATACACACATGCATGTAATTTATGTATGTAAAATCCATGTATTTGACATGGTCACACCAATCATTAATAGCATTAGTCGCCTGCGAGCGATCGGACAATTTCAACAGGCGAGACAAGTGAGCAGTTATAAGCCATTATCAAACTAACTGCTATCAAGAAATTTCAGGCCAGTCATAATTTCTTTCATGGATACCGAAATGATTAAATCCTGTCTAATATCTGTTGCTGTTTTTTC
Source organism: Siphonodentalium dalli (assembly GCA_032622095.1). Classification (NCBI taxonomy): domain Eukaryota; kingdom Metazoa; phylum Mollusca; class Scaphopoda; order Gadilida; family Siphonodentaliidae; genus Siphonodentalium; species Siphonodentalium dalli. The sequence goes on along the minus strand of CP136066.1, from coordinate 154,992,371 downwards.
ACGAGTTTTAATTCATTTCGAAAAGTGGATTTGAGTCCGTCGATTATATCCTTGATTTGTTTCTCGTCATTTCAGGGTCATCCAAAATAAAATAAAATGTTCAGAATTTGAAGCTCTTTTACGGCGATTGTGGTATACACGAGTGTTCATTGTCCCATTAACAATCCGATATAGTGCTCTCATGCCTTGAATAACAGGCATTGGAAATTAAGACAGACAATACCGGTTCGTTGAGATTCCTCGGATAGTTTCAGAGCGAGCTCATGTGATAACATTCAATTGGGATTCCCATGCAAATATCCATTACAGCGCCAACAAATTAATGCAGATTGAAAGAGTTGAAAGTAAAATGGGTGACACCCCCCCCCCCATTTTTTACCAAGAATTTACATAACAATATATGTTTCTCAAACCAAAGGTTGAACAAGTTCCTAACCGTCACAATTTTAGCTTGTACACGCTTGAATTATAACATTTTGGACCATAATCCATGATTGGGCAGGGGGCTGGTTCCCGAGAACTTCGAATAACTAAGGGATTTAGTTGAATGTATCAGCCGGGATTATCTGGGCATGGATGTACAATATGTTTAACTTAAATATTCCATGGTTGTAAATTTTGCGTATACATATATGACACAAGAGAGGAAAGGTGACGTAGTTGGGAACTCGTAGAGCAAGACAACCCTTTCCCCCCAAGTGAAGACACACATCAACACCAAATTTTAAAGCTGTAATGCTATGTTCATAAGTATATGAATAGCATAAATTGCTGAATATTAGATTAATCACTCGCAGCAAACAGACACGACAGAAATGACTGTCAACTACAATATTTACAAATCAGGAGTGGCTTCGTGGATTAATGGGTGGGGTCGGGACAAGGGTGCTACATGCCCTCATTCCACCCGTCGAGGAAATATGCAATGGTCAGTCCGGTAGCTTCCGGGATAATATAGCCCCCCATGTTGGTGATCATAGCCCCTGCGTTGGGGAAATCATGGGGCCATCACTGGTATAAAAATCAAGAGAAGACTGACAATGATTTAAACAGAAAGTCCAACATTTGGGTTATCGCGCGAACAATTATTTTAAGCGGCCTGACTACTTCGTTCAGTCAACGGCTCTCTGCACGTTCAGAGCTTGGCTCACTGTGGTCAAACATAGCCGCAATGATTGGGTTGTCAGCGGACACATATTACATGGTCTGTATGATCCATGTAAAACGACAAATACACGACATTTACAGAGATTACATGCATGTGTGTATCCAACCTAAACCCAGTTTTGTGATAAACTCATTTTTAGTTTGTGGAATTCGATCTCAATTAAAACTCGATTTTATTGACGTAATAAAGTTATGGTAATATTACTAATTGTTTGTGGTGAATTGGCTATATAATCATCAGTATGAGCTTCGGTATATATGATTTATACGTACCATATGTCTCGTCTCGAAAATATACCTTTGAATATACTTTGAAAAAAACATCAAAGTTAAACCACCCTACCCCAGGTTCTACTAAAGCCTAGTTTTGTGGGTTTAATTATTCGGTCGATTTCTTTCGCCCAGTACCCGGTATTGGTGTTGTTTCTTCGCGTATATGGGAGTGTTTATTTTGAATTGGGGGAGGCGTTTATGCTTGGGCGTTTGTCACTCAATGTACATGCAGGAGAGTCTTAGTGGAATTCGGGGAGGCGATGTCGGTACTTGTGAGATAAATTCTACCAAAATATGCGCCAGTGTGATGGATGATTTCTTGCTATATATGTTTGTTTGCAATTCGCTCGTTCGGATGTCGCTTTGGCGACTGGGAGCATGGAGGGATCGGACTGATCGGTTTGACACGTTAGACACGAACATGACTTTTGAAACTGATTTCTTATTCACAAAAAGGTCTCTTTCGGTCAATTTGACGCATGGGTTGGTGGCCCGCCCAAATACCAACAAGAGACATCCCAGCCCTCACCCGGTGGAGGGTAACGGCCACCCTGAGGGGGAATGGAGTATGGACCATTTTGGAGAACTGTAAATATTCCGGCCAATTTGATGGTATGGGTGGGTGGCCGCCCCAATAACCCATAGAAACACCCCACCCCTCACATCCGGGGGGGGGGGTACCACCGAGGGCGTGAACATGGGATATGGACCATTTTCGAGACCGGTAAGGATTTCGGCCAATTTGACGGCATGGATGGATGGCCCGCTCAAATGTCCCATAGAAACAGCTCAACCCTGGGGAACAACCACAGAAGGTGAAAATGGGGTATGGACCATTTTCGAGAACCGTAAGGATTTCGGTCAATTTGACATCAGGAGTGGGTAGCCCGCTCCAACTACCCCCTAGAAACACCCTCACCCGGGGGTACCACCCCGAGGGGGTGAAATTGGGTATGGACCATTTTCGAGAACGGTTGGTGGCACACCCCAAATGCTCCCCTAGAACACCCCAACCCGCACCCCGGGTCCATACCCCATTTTCACCCGCTCGGATAGAACCACCCGCGGTGGGGGTGTTTATATGGACTATATTGGCCGAAATCCTTACCGTTCTCGATAACGGTCCATACCCCATTCCGACATCCGGGTGAGGGTGGGGTGTTTATTTGGGGCGGGCCACACTTGTCGTAATATTGACCGACAGAGCCATGCTTTTTGCGAATAAGGAATAAAATGCTTCATACCCCATTTTCACCCCAGCAGGGTGATACCCTCCAGGGATGAGGGTAGGGTGTTTGTAGGGAATATTTGGAGCGGGCCACACACCCCTGTCCGGGTCGTCAAATTGGCTGAAATCCTTACCGTTCTCGAACATGGTCCATATCCCATCTTCACCCCTCGGTTGTAGCCCACCCCGCCCGGATGTGAGAGGTGTGGTGTTTATAGGGGTTATTTGATGTACCCTTCCCCGGGGGTGAGGGCTGGGGTGTTTCTATTCGGTATTTGGGCGTATCCCATTTCCACCTCCTCGGGTAGCAACCCCCGGGTGGGGGGGGGGGGGGGGGTTCTATGGTGTATTTTGATCGGACCACCCACTCCTGCTGCCAAATTAATTGGCCTAAATCCTTACCGTTCTCGAAAATGGTCCATACCCCAGTTCTCCCGGGGTGAGGGGTGATGTTTATGTCGGGTATTTGGGCGGGCCACCCATTCATGCCGTCAAATTCGCCGAAATCCTTTCCGTTCTCGACAATGGTCCATACCCCATTTTCACCCGTCCGGATGGTACCCCTTCCCCCGGGAGGTATGGTGGTGTTTCTATGTGTTATTTGCGGCGGGGCCCCACCCATGCCCTCAAGAGATATTTTTGAGTTCCAGATGTCATGTTCGTCCATGATATTGTACAACATATCGTGCATTCGTCGTGATTTCTCAAAGCGCACGGTTATTCGCCTGATTAGGAGATTAGATAGCGACAACAGGTCGCGTGACCGGACAATGCATTGACAAGTAGCGATAATAAACAGACATGCCACGCCTCCTATCCTTGCAATTGGACAAGTGTGGCCCACAGGTAACGCAATCTACCAAATCTATGTCGTCCCAGCGGTGGAGTAAAACTTGGTTTTACTACTAAACCCAGTTTAAACTGGTAGTTTAAACTAGGTCTGAACTGGAGATGCCGATTCGGACCTGTATGTTTAGTTCCAACTATGCAAATGAGGTTGTAAGTGTCATATAATTGTATGTTGTCAAATATGGTATAATTGTACGGTAAATTGTATAAGTGAATGGCGGAAAGTGTAGTATAAGTGTATATGTTTAAATGGGGTTGTAAATTTATTATAAGTGTACAACATAAGTGCATGTTGCAAACCAGATGCTTTACTAAGTTGGACATTAATTCCATATTCTTTGTGTACATTGACAGTGCTAATCTTGGTAGCAGTAACTGAGAAAGAAATAATTTTCTGGATATCCGTTATTAGCATTAGATGGGATTGAAAACATTGCACAATGATTTCTGATCAAATATATTTATTATAATAAATAGATATAAATTATCAGGCTTTTACCATTTTCCCTTTTCTGCACTTCTCATTATACACTTGAGGCATTTTACTTGGTGTCGCCTTCTTTCTCAATACACCCAACTTTGACAGACCCTCATGTTTTTGGTTGTCCACTACAAAAGCTGACAAAAACAAATAACATGCATGTAGGGAGTAATCAAGGGTAGATTTGATACCGGGAATCTGTATCACGCCCCAAATTCAGCTTGTATAGGTGTTATATCTGGAATTGGGGCGGACACTATAGTAAATAAAAACAATCAACAAATACCAAAACAGTAAACCATATCTCATGACAAAACATGGCTGCTGGTCACATCCCTCATCACCTAACATCATATGGACTTCGGGGTGCCCTCTAGATGGGAGCATCCTATTTTAACCGATTTTTTTAAAAACATGGCGGCCACTGGCCATTTGGAATTTACTCTGTGTATGACTGAATCTTTCGGCACACCCTACAGGCCACATCTCTCATATTCTGGGTGACCTCCAGATGGGAGCCTCCTATTTTGACAGAAATCTGTTTTTAAAAACATGACCGCCAGCAGCCATCTTGGATTGCAAATTTGAATCCATCGGCAACCCCGGAGCCCGCATTTATTGGAGAATTTATTTGAAAATTTACAGGCATGTTTAGAATCACCTGTAGATGGGAGCTATCAAATTTGAACAATTTTCAAAGAAAAACTAGGTGCCGGCAGCCATCTTGTATTTTACTCTTTGCATGACTAAATCCTTTGGCACACCCTACATATCACATAATTCATATGATGATCTCCAAACTTCATATGGATTTTCGGTGTGACATTTAGATGGGAGACTTCTATTTTGACCGAAATTTTTTGAAAAAACATGGCCGACAGCGGCCATCTTGGAATGTATTATTTGTATGACTAAATCATTTGGCGCACCCTACTGACCACATCCCTCACCCATTATCTCCAAACTACACATGGTTCGTCGGGGTGACCCCAAGATTGGAGCCTCCTATTTTGACAGAAATTCGTTAAAAATATGGCCGCCAACGTCCATCTTGGAATTTACTCGTCGTTTGACTAAATCCTTTGGCGCACACTACAGATCACATCTGTCGTCCGATCATCACAAAACTTCATATAGATTTTCGGGGTGACCCCTAGTTTACTTTCCTTCTTTATCATACTATCCATTGCTCTGCAAAACATGAACTCCTTTCCAAGTTGAGCTACAGTGTTGTTAGTTTATCGACGATAGTTGCGTCCCAAATCGAGAGGTAAATATTTACAATTGAGCGTAGTTCAGACCAAAGGCTCCTGTGGGAAAATACTAAAATATCAATATAGACTAAACCTGTGACTGGTATAGCTTATATTAGTATTTTAGTACTTCATCCAGGAGCCTGTGGTTCAGATGATGTTTTCTATGGAGTGGTTTGTCGATTTTCTCGAGATTTTCGGCGATGTTAGTAGAATGTTACATTCCTCCAGTTGGCACAGCGCCTGAATACCAACTTATCAGTTCCACGCACTCGAACGAGTCCATAATATGTCTTTAAAATTAAGGGAGATCAATTCGTTCACAACTTGCACATTTAACACTTTAAATTTTGGCGATAAAATGCTCTGAAGAAAACTCTTGTACTTCTACTATTATAGACCAGATATAATTATAGGATGCAATCAAATACATTCATGGTGGCTATTTTTCACATTATGTTTTCATGCTGCCAGGGTTGGTGAACAGAACAATATGGTTGGGGAAAAAACGGAAAAACGGTGGGTGGTTCCCAAAAATATGGCCAGACAAAAAGTACCGTATGCTTCTGAAAATACGACCCACTGATTTATCCACTTATTTGGATCCGTGGAACAGGACCTTGATAAGAAATGCGAGCATAATTTGCACAGTAATTTAACAATTTCTATACTAAATACGCATTGGTGAGTTTGTTGGACTTATTATCTGAACATTTCACACATATGAATCGGAATTCGGTTTATTTTCTCTCATTTGTCGTCTGTTTATTTTTCCTGAAAACCTTTCCAAATGAATAATAGACCATTCCAATTATACTTTTAAGTCTTTTATAACTGAATGGGAGAAACCATTTAGTTTAGAAAGGGCTAACTAAGTTCACTGTGTAGGAACTGTTACATCGGAAGTCGTTCTATCGCCGGTTTGTGATGGTTCCTGACTGATTTGTAACGGTTCCTTATGATCGAAATTATACATTTTCGCGACTTTTTGACAGTTAAAACACAATTTTGGAGCCATCTAGCTGATAATTCGATTAATATTTCCATTCCCCTCACAATCGGTGGCCCAAACGAGCGTAATAATAACGAACATTCCATTATGTGTCATAACGACGGAAATATATTTGTTTGGGTTCTCTCCTGATGGAGTCGGTTATCTCCCCATTCAATCGGTTTTATACGGGTAATACTAAGGCTGATATTTGGCAAGATAATGGTTCAAACTGACCATGTCGTGAAATTAATCAAGGATAAACACAACAAAATATGCATTAAGTTGAAATTTGCACAATTGTCATCAATTTCTATGAATTACACTGCCTTCCTATGCTTATTCAATAACCTGTGTTACGCCTATCAAAATTCACCAAGTCGCCAGCTAGTTTGCAGGCCCAACATTCACATGAATCAATAGCCGGTTAACTATAGTGTAATTTCATAGCGCTGGACTTCGGAAAGCGTGAGCATAGACGGGATATATAGAGTTATCTGTCTTGTATATTATGTTGTCTATTTTCGTAGACGCATTTTAATCAGCAAAAAGCCAAAAAATAAGACGTTAGAAGTTCGTTGACATCCATACATTGTTCTGATGACGCAATTTATGAAGTTTATGTTGGGCATCCGCTTGCTGGATGCTGATTATATAGGTTATGTGCTAGAATTCGTTATTTCTTTATCGCACTTGTTCTGCTGTTCGGGATAATTTGACCGGCAATAACTCAGGGTTTGTTCTAACTTCTAAGCCTCTAGACAGTGAAGCCATGCCACTCAGATTCCTGTTAAAGACATATTATGTACTTGTTCGGGTGCGTGAAACTGATAAGTTAGTATCCAGGCACTGTGCCAACTGGGGGAATGTACCATTCTACTAACATCGCCGAAAATATGAAGCAAATCGACCGTACCACACCATAGAAAACATCGTCGGAACTACGCTCGAATATAAATATTTATTACTCGATTCGGGACACATCTATCGGCAATAAACTAACGAAAACGATTTCGCCATCGAGAGTCACTGCATTTAATTACAATATGAGAATGACGGTGTGTGTTGTCAATTTGGATATAATATTTGCAAAAATTACTACTTTGAACAAGATTATTCTCCATTTATATTTGATCACCCAACCGGAGTGTTTCATATAACTTTAAGAGATACCTGATTACAACCAATCGTGCAATTAATTGTATCCACTCGCCTGTAAGAGGGAATAATTGTTTTATACTAGTAAAGGCTATCTTTGGTAATATTAAATAAAATAAATATTGGATGAAGTGAAAGCAAAAATTATTTGGTCACCCGCCTTTGACTTACTATAGCAGTCGACCCGAAGATGCAAGATCACCCCGGGGCAACTGGACTTTGACATGAGTAGTCACGCATCCTCAGGGATATTCCTTTAAAAGTATCTCAATCAGCCAATGGAAGTTTTACAAAATCATGTGACTATTGGTTAAAAGAGTACAAGTGAAGACGGTCCCATGTGATGTCGATCCCATATGAAGACCCAAATACGAAGACGACCTGAGAAAAGTCGGCCCGATGATTAGATAGGAATTGGTTATTGTTATTATTTTAAATGAGCACGGCGGACAATTACACTTTAAACGAACACATTAGTATCACAATGTGTGTATGTACATAAGGAGGGACTTTCCTCAGTCATTGTTGTAAAATCAAACTAAGGGAACAATTTCAACATATTGTTGTTGTGAAATTTCCAACCAATCTAGTGTAAGGTATGAAATTTGTAACTGTTGAAAAACTTGACCAAAGTTTGGGGAATACACCAATTAAGCACCGCTCCCTGTCCAAGCCCCACCCCTCCCCACCACGCATATCCCCGGCCACGCCATAACATATCAATGATTCAGTCGAACGTGATTTCATAAGATATGTTCATGTCTGGGTGACGAACATGCGTAAATATCCCTTAGGCGGGACTTTCGAGGAAGAAATATGTTGGTGCTGGCATCGAAACATTGTCCCACCTGGATATTTCAATAATGGCCCTGTATTAATTAAATGAATATAACATCTCATAATCTCCTGAGAGTAGATTTGTATTACCATTGGTATTTATATAGGCAGGCATGATTATGATATTATACCCCTCGGGACGTTCAATATTTTGTTTCTGCCAATTAATGTCACTTACTATTATTATTAGGTATTTATTATATTATTTCTTAATATACCTGTTGTATTATGTAAATGGCATAAGCTACAGTCATTATCTGGTTTAAAATGTCAGATACACAAGACAATATTCGGCACAAAGTGCAGAAATCGTTCGAATAAATCTTATATATAGAACGGTCACAGCCATGATTGGCTTGAGATAGAACACGTGTTGATTACGAGGCTACTGTTCCAAATTATCAACCTCTATCCGGATATTTTCTCAGCTATTTTACAGATGAATAACACGTGTATATTTTACACTCAGTGTTCGTTTTCAGAATGCATTTTATACGTCACCGAAAACAAACGAATTGCGTTTACGTGGCTTGATTTTCAGTGATAACATGTTGTTATTTACGCGTTAACTCGCTAATTCCGAGTTAATTGTGATCTAGAGTTCACGTTTCGATAATACGACACTTCTGCAGCCTCTGTTCATTCGGGGAAGTATAATACATTCAAGATATCTATAATTATGTGTGATTTTGTCCCGAAAATTATTATTTTTAATCATAAGGAACAGTAACAAATCAGTCAAGAACCATCACAATACCGGCGATAGAACGATTTCCGATGTAACAGTGACTAAATTAAAGAGTTCGGTTCGGAGATAACGATATTGATGATACTGAACCGTCAGTGATGATCGGGTTTTATATGTTTTGATCGAGTTGTGCGAATGATGGAAATATAGGCGTATGTCATTCTGTCTCGTGATGTAAGCGCGATAACTCTGAAAACTTAATGATATTTTGACAAAATTTGGCTTATGTCTTCCATTTTACTCATGAATGGCCTGGTGAGGCCAGGGTTGTTCACCTGGTGCCGTGTTTATTTCGCGACGCAATCTTGCACGACAAATTCAACAACATTGAACGTAATCCAATTTTTATCAGATTTGGATCATGGCGTTTACTTATGAATCTCTTGGATTTGTTCTAAAGCAAGTGTTGCCAGATTTTATTCAGGAGTTACGCCTCCTGGATTGTTTACTGATGGTCTTATTTCGCGACAAAAGCGCGATAAGGTTAACAAACGTCATCCAGATTTTGGCCAAATTGACCCCAACGTATACTGACAACGAAGTGATATGTCATGAAAATACGAATTGTAACATGTAATTAATAAATTAACAATATATATTCTAAATTGAGCCAGTGTCACCTATTAAAGTATATATCTGACCACAGCCTTCTATTAAAGTATATATCTGGCCACAGCCTTCTATTAAAGTATATATCTGACCACAGAGGCTTCTATTAAAGTATATATATCTGACCACATAGCCTTCTATCAAAGTATATATCTGACCACAGAGCCTTCTATTAAAGTATATATTTGACCACATAGCCTTCTATTGAAGTATATATATCTGACCACATATCCTTCTATCAAAGTATATATATCTGACCACAGAGCCTTCTATTAAAGTATATATATGCCGCATAGCCTTCTATTGAAGTCTGCATCTGATCATAATATTACCGGAGACCAAACGCTCACAAGATATCAGCACTATTTAATAGACGCAACCGATAAATTACCAAGAATCTCAATCTTTATAAAAAAAAAGGTCATCGATATATTCCGGAACTCTTGAGGCTACATTTTCTGACAAACAAGTTACCCCCTTCAAAAATATACACACATAATATTAATGTTTTTACACATGTACCAAAACTTTATAAAGAATGAGCCCAACGCCAATATAATAGTTTATGCCTTTCGCTGCGCTCTATGGTGACACCATATATAAACTCAAAATCACTAATCACGCATGTACAATGTCGCACTGAACAGCTCCTTATTTAAACTCTGTACTATTTGAATTTGTAACTATACCTCACACTCTGTAATATCTTCATTTGTTGATAGAGAATTGAATTGACCACAGAGCCTTCTATATTTGTGGAAATCTGCCGAACCATGTTACAGACCAGATTACAAATATTTGCCGCATATATATAGTTGTGTTTTACACATTTCACTATAAAGTGTTAATCCGTTTAGATTTTATTTGTTTCACATTTTTTTTACAAATGCGTTTCTCAAGGTATTTATGAGGTTGTCAAATAGCTTACACCAAATTCTTACAAATAAAATCTAACTAAAGTTTAAACTAAACGTCGATTTGATCCCTTTGTATGTATGTTTGTGTGTAGCAAATAACGAGATCGAAGGTCAGATATTGATATCAAAAGACTGTGTTACCCGGTTTCGAATTTTGAACGAGTGCTCATAATTCAAAATAATATTCATGACGAGATAGCGGTTATGATTTCGCTGCCAGTTAACGGTAACGATTAATGAGCATACTTGAATATAGGTTTTTCTTATAATAATATTTTTGGATGTTTTGTCAGGTATGTATACCTGTGTTTTATGTTGCATGAACGTGGTATCAATATTCTAAAACACAATATGTACACATGCATCTATTTATCGGGACAGACGTTGCATAGAATCAATCTTTTTTACCCATTTTTAAATTAATTTTAACAAAAAAGGGGGTATACTGTTTTGCGTCTCCGTTAAATCGTTTTGTTCGGAATTTCTGTTCTATAGTCATTCATCTTTGTTTATCTGGAAATGTTGGGGGGGGGTTTGTCTATCCGAGCAGATTTGTCGGACCTCGATTATTTCTGAAATTCGTTAAAAAAAAACATGGCCACCAGCATCCATCTTGGATTTCAAATTTGAATCCGTCGGCACACCCTACAGCCCGCATATATCTAAGAAATGTTGTGTAAATGTACAGGCATGATTAGGATCACCTCTAGATAGTAGCTGTCGAATTTGAATATTCGATTAAAAACATGGCCACTGGCAGCCATCTTGTATTTTACTCTTTGCATTACTAAATCCTTTGGCACACCCTACATACCACATCGCTCGTCCGATAACTGTATATGCATCTTCAGGGTGACCTCTAGATGGGAGCCATCGATTTTGTCAAGCCATCTTGGATTTTACTTTGCATGACTAGATCCTTCGACACAACCTACAGGCCACATCCCTCATCCGATCGTCACAAAACATAAGGATCTTCGGGGTGACCACTAGATGTGGGCCAGCAATGATTTCCGAATTTCGTTAAAACGTGGCTGCCAGCGGCCATCTTGGATTTTACTCTTTACATGACTAAATCCTTCGGCACAATCTACAAGCCACATTCCTCATCCGATCGTCGCTATACTTCGTACTGATATTCAGGGTTACCTCTAGATGGGAGCCAACGATATTTTCCAAATTTCGTTAAAAAAAAAACTCGTCGCCAGTGGCCATCTTGGATTTTACTCTGTTCGTGACTAAACTCATTTGGCACATCCTGCATGCCTAATCCCTCATCTAAACTGCATATGGTTCTTTGGTGTGACATCTAGATGGAAGCTGTCCAATTCCTCCGAAATTTGTTTTTTAAAACATGGGCGCCTGGATCCATCTTGGATTTCACATTTGAATCCATCTGCACACCCTGCAGCCCACATTTAGTTTAAAATGTTTGAAATGAAATTAATATCATTTACACAATACAATCCATCAAACTAGTTAACTTTCCTTCTTTGTCATTCTATTGACTGCTCAGCATAAAATTATTAACGCCTGCTCATTATTGATGGGGCCAATAGTATAATATTTTATTGCAATAACAGTTCAACGGTAGTTGAAAAACTTATAAACTTTGTCGCTTTTCAAAAAGTGACATGATTTTGTCGCACGTGATAATTATCGTGTCAAAGTACTATTTTCTTCATTATAAAATGAAATTTGTCTTCTGTCATTCTACGGAAATCGGATATTCACGGTTTTGACAGAAGACAACCAATTTGAAATATTCTAATAAAACTTGTGTTTGTCTGTCGGGCTATGTGCCACCAAACGGCTGGACCTCTGAGCTGAAAATATATACATATGGGTTAATTTACCCGTGAGTGTAGTGCGATAGGTGGCGTTGACGTCAACTGTCTTAAATGGGCGCTAATAAATAATTTAACTAAATACTTCATTATACCCAAAATGATTGGAATCCGATCGTTGAAAATTGATTCACATGGGTAAATCGACCTCATGAGATAGGTGCCATTTACCTCACACGACTTAAAGTGACTATAGTAAACTATTTTAATTAAATAGTTAATAATATACCAAACATGGATGGTCGCTGGAAAGTAGTACGCAGTGGTAAATTGACCCATGGGGTATCGTTGTATTGGCGCCTTTGACTTTAGATGAATTAAACGTTATATTATCATATATGAGGAATAAAGAGCGTTCCTTGTCAGCTCAGACGATATGTTGGAAAGTTGGTAGGCAGGGGTCATCTGACCATGGAAATATCATGGGATAGGCGCCTTTGACCTTCGATGACTTAATGTGGGGGGCTACTAACTTATATTAATATAGATGATCAATGAAAAGCGCTTATTATCAGCTCAGAAGATAAGTGGGGAAATTGGCACACATATGTAATGTTTTGATGACCAGATATCGACTTTTAAAAGAGGAAGACTAAAACATTGTTTTGACTTTTTGTCATGCTGGCAAAAATGCCAATGATCATATCTTACAAAGAGTGTCCATGCTTCCATCGCTCAACAGATGATAGATGGTAAAGAAGATTCTCTTAGATTTTGTGATCATTTCGACCTGTTATATGTGACCCGCCATATCAAATCCAGTCGTAAGTCGGGATTTTGTTTACCCTGTGTTAATGCATTCTCTTAGGTCGCCTCGCATATATAAAAGAATGCATTGGCCTAACAATTTTTTATCATTTTTTTAAAATAAATGTTTCTGACAATTTTTAGGACATAAAATAAAAAACATTCATTACCCTGCAGGGAGCCCCACACATATATAGAAGCATATAGAAGAGTGTCGTCTGCTCATGTTTGTCTGGGGCTCTGTATGGGTGAAATTATAAAATTGTTAAAGAATTCAAGAAAAAAAATTTAAAATTGTAAAAAATTGTTAGGCCAATGCATTCTCTTAGATATGCGAGGCGACCTATGGTCGACTCGCATATATAAGATAATGCATTGGCACAGGGTAAACAAATCCCGACTTACGACTGGATTTGATATGGCGGGTCACATATTACTTACCCATGTGTTTGTGGATTGGCACGGATGATTGTGATTGCAAGTATTTTTCATACTGAAATTTACAGGAGACCGTCTTCCGATACAAGGTTGGATTACAAATTTTGTGAACAATTATATGGCAGAGTATTTACAACTCTGGTGTACTGCACAGACAGAAAAACAGATAAAACCGATGGTGAGAATGTGTATGATATTTTCTGGCTGTATATGCCATTTTTTTAAAAGGTCGTGTTATGTAATCAGTCTCGTCCGTCCGTCTGTTATCATTTTGGTTTCCGACCGATAACTCCAGTTTGGATTATCTTATCTGTGTCTATTTCGCAGCTATAAATACAGGCCAAGTTCGAATATGGGTTCCTTCCAATTATTTTTTACATGAGTTACGGTCGCCAGTTGGGATAATTTGATCTGAACCAATGTTGGTATGTGTATTACCCAGCTAATGATACAGTCCAAGTTCGATTGGTCCAGTCCAATTATTTTTACATGAGTTACTTGGAGTTACGGTAATTTTTCGACTTAGAATGAGACCGATTTCTTAACATTTAGGTTTTTGATCGATAACTCTTGTTTTGATTTTTGTTATCTGAACCAAAGCTGGTATGTGTGTTTCCCAGCTAAAATACAGGCCAAGTTCGAATATGGTTCCTGTACAATTATTTTCACATGAGTTACGGCCCTTTTTCGACTTAGAATTTGACCGCATTTTGTCATTGGAATTAGGGGAATGTCAGATATTTCTTTGTCAGCTCAAATTTTTATTGTATTTTGCGGTAGTGTAAATTCGAAATGACTGAATGGCGTATTTTGCCACTCCCTAGCGATGCTCTTGCTTTTAATTGCCAGCCATCTCCCTGGATACATTATTATATATGAGAACGGGACCGCACACCTAATCTGTGTTTTTCTATACTATACGATTGTATATATTATTGGGCAATTAATCCCGATTAAAAAGTATTGTCAGTGCTATGTAAGACTGAATGCGAAATAATTATCTTTCGCCTGGTAAGCGGAAAATTGGCTTAGGAAATTCTGACTTATACAGTAATGCCCTGAATAATCGACTCCTTAACCACAGCAGAATTATGGGTAATTTTTCAGGATTTAGTCGGAAATATGGCTTGCTGCCATTCAATGTCTATATGTTTGTTTTTTTCTATTTTTATTGAGGAAATAAACAGAACAAGGTGAGACAGACATACATAAAGCACAAACAGTACCCTAACGATACATTCAGACATATAACATTCTTTTGCACGCTCATGCATGAATCATATAGTTGGTGTGGTATAGTTATTTTGAAGATCGTACTAGATTGTTATTCCTCTGGTCGTTGGGTGACACAACGTTCGTGCTCTTAATGAAGAATGCCATGTTTACAGTTATATTAAGAGTTAAGTTTGGCGCAGATAAATTCATGCTCGTTTTTTTTTTATGATCGAGTTAAGAAACGTTTAATATAAATTTGAGAGACAGCTCGGGTTTGCTATGAATATTGGTTACATATATTTTTTTATCAAGAAAATTAAATCTGCTCACATTCCTGTACTATATATGCAATAAAAGAGCGATAACCCATATCGTCGCGTTCCGTCGAAATAAGGATGGTAATCTGGACACCGCAAAACTGTTTGGTTAAGAAGCATGCGGGACATACCGTATACAGTGGTAAGATTTCGGATAATACGGATGTAAACACGGCATGTCACAGTGTCGCCTAACTTAACAACAATCAACTTTTGATGAGAACTTTTCTTATTCGTCCCTTTCAGACCTTCACACCCCAGCGCTCTTTTTCAATGGAATTCACATCGCATGGGCGAATTTGAATTCCAGTGGTATTATGTCAATTGACACTCTGCCCGGTTCGGTGTCAACAGTTTCTAATGAATTAATAACCAACATAACGTTAATAACTTGTTGCGCAAATTGTCATACCGGCATACCTGAATATAGTTTCAGTTTGCGGCAGGTTGAGATGATATTACAGAGGAGATTATGTAGTGTCATTATACAAGTGTTTTATTCTTCGCAGATTGCAATTCTTATGGATTATAGTGTTTCACACAAGTATGGAGTTCATATTTTGAAAGCGGAATAGTATCTCTTGTACTTGTAAGCAATCGTTGATTGTTATATCTACTATCTCATCTCGAAATTATGTGCATGTGAGGCAGTGATTCGTGTCGGGAATCAAAGCACTGGGCCATTCACTGAATGTTACACTGGTAAGTGACGCTAACATATAGTTTACCTTACCCACTGATAATCCCACCATGTCATACGTCACATTATGTAACTATACGCATATCATCTGGAACTTAAAGTGACATATACCTCACACTACCCGACCAATTCGCGGCCTTTTATAGTGAACTAAAGGGCCCTCTGTGTTTTACATAAAATAGAGGCATCTCAGTGCAATTTGGCTTTTTACGAATACTAACATCAAGACAGGGGTTTCTGGCAGCCTGTTCTCCCGAAAACAGCACATTATTTGCTTATAACATAACTTGTTTTAGGGCTCTTTGACATAAAACGAAATAACGGGTAACCGTCCATTATGAAATAATCACATTATGTACATATTTATGTACACATTTCACATTATAGGTCGATTATGTGGGTATTTCCGCGAGGGTATGTTGCGTCTGGTGATGCCCAATTCGTCTAGGCAATGTGACTCGCTTTTAGAGCAAAAATTGCCAGAAAAATAGTATGTACCGGTCCAACTCGTATATGGGTGGCTCAGACCCCAGTTGTGTTGGATTTCAACAGTTATACTCCGTGTATTCGGTTCGTAAACGGTGTCAATTGCAGAATGTCAACGTATAAGTTATACAGCGTATGTTTTATTCTGTCAACGTTCAGGTTAATATGTTATCTTAAATCAAAGTTAATAATTTGATATAAATTTAATTTATGGCTGGAGCCATCATTTAAATTACGTAATCAAAATAATTCACGGATAGTGGATGGGGCAACGCGTGGCTCACTGACTAGTGACTATACAATGATTTAAATGAGTATGTGGACTAGTATGCATATACTATAACATTTATTTGATACATTTGCTTGAAAACTGTCCAAAAATTACCCGAGAACAACAATTGGTATTTTCGCATTCCGGCTAATCTGCCATCCGTAACATTACTTCGAACTCAACAGACTTTCAAATAATGGAAATCTGGTTACCTCATTCAACGACTCGAGAAACCAACAACAACATTTGAGTACAGTATCCCTTTAAGTCTCCTTCCGCGTATTGCAGCCGGAGTGTCCGATATAAACTGTTATTGTATAAACTCTAATTCCCCAGAACTACTCAACATTTATTCAAGACCCGAAATCAGCTTTATCGTAAAACATCGAAATATACTAAGGTTCCGATGCACCAATCTATCCAGTTCCCTTTGTGAATAGTGTGCTGAAGTGGGGTCGTATATATACTTAGTACGTACGTATAGTAAACATCGTGATAGTTTACGTCCGTATATACTCCAACATATCCTCGCGGAAATACGCACATAATCGACCTATAATATGAAATAGATTCATAACGTGATTATTGGATTCTTATATAAGCAGATAATGGACTCTTACCCATTGTTTCGTTTTATGGCGCGGATCACATTGAAAACACCTGTTAAAGAGCGTACACCTAAAAAGTCGTGAGTTGGCTTATTTGTCTCATTGTCCGCACATAATCTGCTTAGAATCGCCTAATTATGAGTTAATAATGTGACCAAGATGTTCTCATTTTCAGCACATTATCGACTCAAAATGAGGAAATTCTAAGCAGATTATCTGCAAAACAAGATTATCTAAAACAAGTTATATTATAAGCAGATAATGTGCTGGTTTTCGGAAGAACATGCTGTATACCCGAGGACGTATAGCAGCCAACGGGTTAAGGCTCGTACGCCGGCGTCCTATCCCTAAAATGATATGGGATACGTAAACAGTATACTAAATAGGTGACCGCGATTTTTGTGGTTTGCTTCGGCTGATGTAGAACATAAATAAACACACAAATGTTGAGAATGAACATTTCGATAACTAAACAAGATTGTTATTGTTGGGACATAATTATATAGGGTGAATGGTATCCTACTGGTGAACTTCAACGTCAACACACGAAAGCCATGGTGTGTTCTTTGACCATTGACTGACGGAATCATAGCTAGTAAGATTGTTAGTAAGTGTGGCAGAGTTATTTGTCAATTAAGATGCCGATCCTTCCGATGGGATCATTATACCTGTTGTAGTGAACAGGGTATTTACACCCATCATCTTAAGAAACTCCGATGTAACTGACTGCATTACTCACCACACTGTGAAGTAAGTAGCAGTGGACATTATAGCCTGATGAAGTAGCCATTATGAGTAATATCAATTCCAGCCACCTCAGTTACACCCCCAGTTTAAAACCACAAGTGTTTACACACCTAAAAGGTATCCGTCCCATAAATACATGCACCGAATTAATTAAATTCGATGCGTTTCTGTAGCGTCTGGCTGGCTATCTATTTATTAGTAATTTTTTTAACAGATTATATATAATAACTGGAATGGACGAGGAAGCTGACGAAGTGGTGGAACCCTATGATGGGAAATTGCATCGTAAACAGGCGCTGCGACGGCGGGCGGGAGAGGGTCACCGCCAACACCACGGACAAGTGAGTCGGTTAATCGGGTTAACTCATGCATTAATTGACGTGATAATATAAAGACATAACTAATCCACTGAGTCAGATTTGCATTCGTAGCATTCTTCAAACTATACATTATATATGCAGTATTATATGTTGAAAGAAATCATGCTTGTTAATATGGCATTATTCCTTAAATTTGGCATCATGTCCGGGTGCCAGAAGAGTATATACAATGGAAATCATAAATCTGCTGTACGCACCAGGCACACCACATTTAGGAATCATAAAATGGCGAAGTCATCCCTAATTACGTATAGCTATCAGGGACGCCGGAAGCACCATGTAAATGGCAAGTGGGCAAACCAGTCAGGAGGGCACGTTTCGGATACACACGTGTTACTCCCCTGGTCGGGGCAAGTGGCCCCCACATGCCACCCTTCCGCGTCCCTGATAGCTATAATGTGTATTACCGTATGCTCGCAATTTCGGGTGGGTATATTGGCGATCACGGGAAGCATTACTGTCTCCCGACATTCCGTCGGAGGACTAGCGTAATGACCATGTGTATGCGTCCGGTTTGTCCAAGCCTGTATTCTAGTCATTTTCTGGTCAATTTTGTAAAACGTGGCATATATATCAATCAGCATTGGGAACCTGCAAATTTGAGTTCAATCGGAGTTTTGGCGGAGTTATTGCCATTTCTCGACATAGAAATATGTTATGTTTTTATTTTAGAGATATTGACCTTTTCTCGACACATATTTAGTAAATATGCAATTTGTATCGTAGATTGATTGAAATTGATTGGTATAATCAATTTCTCCTACAGCTTCTAGTATAGGGATCTGAATTACCGATAAATCATTCAAAACTGCCACCTTCGTCGGGGGACATTTTGGTCGGCGAACTTTTATTAGTATAGGTTATAACCCGCTTGTGTATATGTACAAAAATACAGACCAAGTTGCGTTAGCGCCGCGGTCTGTATTTCTCGTACAGATACCAAAGCGGGTTATGCCATATTTATAAACCGATTCACACCCAAGGCAAACATAATTGAGCAACTTTCAATATGGTTACTTTTCAATTACCATCCAATCAAAGTTAATTGAATGGTGAGTGGTGTTACATATTCCTATATCGTATACGTCAAATGCTCGTGACAGTGGGAGCACTGCCATCGTGATTATTTATCACTCTCGATAACCAGTTGTCTCCGAATTTAAATGATTGTCTATACAGATTCCTCAATGTGGTAATAAACTGTTGCGGATGTTAATGATAAATGATATCTTCACCTTGGTTCCCATAATTGATTTATCGTTCAGAGCATAGGCGGCAATGTCCCGATAGTGTTCGAACATTCCGACTCCGAAGAGAAACTATTCCACATTACCACCCCCCCCCCACACGTATGGGCCCTGGGTAGAATATGCCTGCCGCCCCACTACGAGGGGTAAGAATCCCCTAATGTGGCACCCTGTTTACAGTGTTGTGCACCCGTGAGGTGTGGCGTAGGAGTCATGTGGTGTTAGGGTGGCCGTGTCACACGAGGCATCGCCTTGCGGATACGCCTTAGCTCATGGTCCTCTTTGGTCAGACTATATCTCTTCAAGGCGGGTGGTTGAGTTTACCCGTCTAGTCACGCCTCTCCAGTATTTCGGATTATATTTCTGACATTTGTTTTATTTTGTTTGTTGTTTCTAGTCGTGTGTTCTGTTTTTTTTTATTCATTTGTGTGTTCTTTTGTGTCTTGTCTGTTAGCGTTTCGTCCCCGTGGATGTTAGATGTTTCAATCCCGTCACCGGGTCACCGCTTCAGTTATGTACCAGTCTTTGGCCCGACCACAATTCGAAGGGTAGTCCGAGGCGGCTATTGGGCTAGTTGTCGATTATCTACTTTTAAATGGCAACTCAAAACAAACAAAAACGTAAGATTGACTACCCGCTAAGTTCCACTGATGTTGAGGTCTATCCTCGATACTTAGTACTTGGTTTTGATCCGAATGTCAAGAGACCTTCTGTATTTGTGATTGATAAAACGCTACAAAGCATAACCGGACAATTAATGCTTTCAGACCGGCCAGGCCTGGCTACTAAGTGGCCCTCTTTTGATAGAATGTTCAACAAAAATTCAAGCTGACGCTCTTATGCAATTAACAAACACCAGTGTTGATTACTCATCATAAGACATTGAACAGTAGAGCAGAGCTGTGCTGAGAACTCGTGATATATCTGATTCTTCTGAGTCAGAGATATTGGCTGAGTTAGCACCACAGGGATTGACAGAAGTCCGTAGACAGTTGATGGACAAACAAAGTTCTTTTGAATAGTTATCTTCTTACCTTCAATCGGTGCGAACATCCATCGACATTGAATGTTGGGTATATGAAGATGGATTTAAGCACATATGTTCCGAACCCATTGCGATATTTTAAATGGCAGGTGTATGGCCATGGTCAGGGTCATTGTAAAAGTAAAGCTGCGAAGCATTTTTCATATACAGGTGCTAAGAAAATAGTTGGTCCACGACAATCCATTCTACAGGTCAAATGCTCAACAATCGAGTCTACAAAAAAGTTTGTTGATGTCAGCACTCAGACACATAGTGAAAACAAACGCGTCAGTAAATCACAAGTTGAGGCGACTGATGTTATTCCTGTTCCAGAACCTGTAGTACAGTAATGGATACAGCTTCTGCCGTTCAGACATTTCCTCCGAAATAAGCTATGCAAGTTTATCTGATTGTTCCAAAACAAAAATCGCCAATTGCTTCGAAATAAAACTCGCCAAAGTCACTCCAACGTTTCGACTCTCAGATTTTGATTGATTGGTTTATTGCACAAGTCACATAACAGTGAAACAGGCAAAACGTATTTACACTATGTACACAAATTCGGATATCACATTCATCATTGTTCATATACATAGAGAGGTACATCTTTGAGCTTTCAAAGTTTGACTAGATGCTTGATGAGAAACGATTAACTCTTAAAGACTAAAACAGTATTTGTGGATTGAACTTGTCCGTTGGGCGAAGGATGGCATTCTGTCTCATCCACCCGACAGTCAGCTTGGCGCATTGATAGGTTTATCCGCGATTCATCAAATATAAATACCTTATCAATGCAAAATCTGATATTAAAAGCTACGTTACAAATTCGATGTGCAGACTTGGTAATTTATTGTTATTTATTTGCTATGTATTATCTATTCTTGTACTATTTGTATATACGTTTTATAGTATGATTGCACAGTTTGGCCATTCTTAGATTTATATTGCTAACTCCAAGGGAAAACATTACTCTTCTGTGCTTTTATTTGTTCATAGCTCATTGTTACCGTGACTAAAACAGATCTGTGTATATTGCCTGGATATTCCGGGTACATGTTTGTGAACAGTTTGTAGAATATTCTCAATGATAATATTATTATAAAGTGGTTATTGTGGATTATACATTCCAAACACATGTGGATTTCGTTCAGGTAACTTCCAGCCACCCCGCTGCCTCCCGACAAGCCAACAATTATTGAGTAAACAATTATGTGTCCCATGAAACCCCCATGACCGCTACTAATGGTACAGAGTGACATATGCGATCATTATCATGTCGTATTGTTAGAATTTCACACCTACTGATCCTATCTCATTTTCAGCTAACTCTTCAAGAAATGCCAATTTAATGGTGAATTTTAGATCAAGTCGATAGTTTGGCCCCGGATAGATTCATATGAGAAATATCGTTGATGGAATGAAGCGATTTGATGGTCGAGGGGTGTGAACCGGTTTATAAGTCTGAATTAGTGATGATATATATTTCTCAGAGCGGGAACCGATATTTTTCGGGATCGAAAACTGTCATCTAAGTTAATCAGTTGGCCACATATTAAGTGTTACCCGACACAGTATAGCTGTAGCCACGCATGTGTAACGTATTACTGTGGTATTGCTATGGACTATGCACTTGGCCGGAAAGATCACGTGATTTTACGGCGCCAAAGCCACACGTGTATAAATATCAGCCCGATGTGTAGAACAACGTGTAAACAATGGTCGGTGGTGAAGACAAGCTACGACTACCGATACACTTAATAGGGCTGAATTGGTCATTGTCGCATGGTTTCGAGCAAACAGACACCCAGGATCTCTCAAACGTGCAAAAATGGCAAAAAACGTGCAAAAAAGACACCCAGGATCTCAAAGTATCACCAAACAACGGGAATTTAGATTAGTCGTCTGCTATATATTTATTAATATTATGATAATGAATATCTGTTTATGATCTGAGTGAAATATCAACGGAATTTAAATTGGCATATATACCGTCCGCTTTGAGTCTGACTGGCAGGACAGTTCCGTATTAATTAATAAATAGCAGACGACTAATCTAAATTCCCGTTGTTTGGTGAGACTTTGAGATCATTAGTGTCTTTTTGTTAATTTTGGGACATCCTGTGTGTCTTTTTGCACGTTTGAGAGATCCTGTGTGTCATTTTGCTCGAAACCATGCGACAATGAACAATTCTGCCTTAAGAGGCGTCAATCAAAATAAGATCTTCTCGCTCAGCCAAATCACATTCTCCCACTACAGGAGAAAGGGTTAGGTTGCTACGTTTTCACTTTTCGGCGAACAAAGACAAGGACCAGTCTATCGACAGAAATTCTATAACAGCTGCATCTAAATTTCTACTTCATGGAAGTAAAAGTACATTTTAATGAATGATTTTCGTCTCAAAGTTGATATAACTGCTAAGTGAATGAAAATTGTTATCTAGATGTCGTCTGTCATTGTTTTTACGACACCTCGTGTACGTTTATTTGCGCGTACAAAATGTCTCTTGTGAATAGACTGGTTCCTAGTCGAAAGCTGCAAAAATTTGAAAACGTAGTAACCTGACCCCTCCAGTCCCACTACATGCATTGCGTTCGTGGCTCATTCTGTTGTTAGAAAATTGGATTATTCCTCCTTGATGCAAGTTATTCCCGAACGATCCTTCATGATCTCCCATTATTTGTACGGAAACAGTGCATAGCATATGCAGCATATATATAAGATAAAGATAAACTTCTAAGTTAGATAATGGATTGGTAGGATACATATAGACATGATTTGTAGAAAAGTATCTTGTTATAGTGCTATGATCACTCAGCGAACCCCCACACCTTCACACACGCAATATCCACACAATGTAATAACGAAGTTGTACTCATGTTCACGGTATTTGTCGGGAGTATGTAATATATGATCATATATAACCTGTATTTGTGTATTTTCAGGCAGAACCACCAGAAGGCAAATCTGTGAATGTTGTGACCGAATCACATCAGACGGACACGCCACGTGAGTGTGGATAAATGCACATGCACATGTGACGTTCCTCGCCACCCATAGATACATGTACAATACCAATGACTCGATTGGAATGTTCTCGCCAAGTATAGATACATGTACAATACATATGAATCGATGGGAACTTCCTAGCCACCCATAGATACATGTACAATACATATGACTGGGTGGGAACTTCCTCGCCACCCATAGATACATGTACAATACATATGACTGGGTGGGAACTTCCTCGCCAACATACGTGTAGATACACATACAATACCTATGACTCGATGGGAACTTCCTCGCCAACATAGATACACATACAATACCTATGACTGGGTGGGAACATCCTCGCCACCCATAGACACCCATACAATACCTATGACTGGGTGGGAAATTCCCATTCAGATACCTGTGGAAAACTGCGTGTAAATGCATTTATCTTGTCAACATAAAGATCGCAAAATGTACAAAAGTTAATTTCCCATCACTCCACAATGCATAACATTCTGACAATCAGTTTGTCGTCGGAAAATAATAGGTGTGTATGATTAGTAGTCATTATTACATCACTGTAGTAATATTGATAATTCCATATTTTAAGAGAGCACTGTGGTTACACAAACTTCTGAATTGGTGCTGTCAAATATAGTGCACCCCGCATGTCGACGTTCAATGATTGGTCCACATGGTATATCTGTGTAGAAAACACACCCGTGGGATGGGAGAAAAGTGAAATGCATTTGATTGGATGATACCGTCCATTCGAAAACAGCCATGCCGCACAGCAATTGTTGCTCATTTACTTGTGGGGTGACTGACCGAATTATGCAGCTCATAAATGCAATTTAGACACGTTTCACAAGTGGCCATGTCACCTCACAAGTCCAACTGGTACTACCTTTTTTGCTTTTTTGTCTCTAAAGTATGCATCAAAAGGGGAGCGGACGGATGGACAAACAGTCAGACTGGATAACATATAATACCCCTGTTTTTTTTAAATGGCGAATAAAAAGGTAGATTTGCCTGGTTTGATAAAAAAAAATAAGGATGAGTGGGAGTATTGCCCCCCCCCCCCCCCCCCCCGTAGCGGTGTATTCATGCTCTTGTTTATATTTTGTGATAATTTCTCTGAGACCGTACAAACTCGTTTATGGAAAAAAGGAGAAAAGCACTTAATGATCTAAATGTAATAGGTTATGATTTGAACAGTATATGCTTTAACCTTTCCATGACTGGAGCTTCATAATTGTTTGCGAAAACCCTGTGCCAGTGCATTCTCTTATATGTGACTGAATATATAAGAGTATGCATACAATATTAACCTTGACCTTGTAAGCCAGTGCATTCCCTTGTATATGCATTCGAGGCTCCCTATGGGAGACTCGCATATATAAGATACTGCACTTGCACATTATATTTAATGCTGCACCAGCGCAGCTTCCGTTACGGAATGGCTAAGAGGCTACTACTGAAATGTCTACTTATAATATACACCTATCTGACGCCGGATAGTGAGGAGTTATTGCTGTTTATAAAGCCACCTATATCGCTTATATTGATTACCATACCTGTCTTATTCCCAAGCAAACGAGGGCACTTCTTTTGAAATCTGTAATCATAAACTATTAAAGTAAAGCTGGAATCGGCGATGGTGTGGCAAAGTTTCAAACGGCTAGAAAAAAATGTCTGGTAAACGATCATTCGCCCAGGTGCGTTGTGTGAAGTATCCCGTCTGCAGAGTGTGGAGCTCCATGTGGCTTTTATATCCAAATTGATATCTAAATCATCAAAGCACCACATCCACTCAATACGAACAATCTCATCAGTATACTCATTTCAAATGGAAACATTAAATCGCCCCCTTTTAACTTAGTTGGACAGAAGTCCACCTTGACTCTTTTTCCGGTATATATCGTTATATATATAATGAACGTTAAATTGACTTAATATACAGTAATGTCCTAAATAATCGACTCCTTAACCACAGCAGAATTATGGGTAACTTTTTCAGGATTTAGTCGGAAATATGGCTTGTTGCCATTCATCGGAAAGCTCTCACTGAGAGCTTTCCGATGAATGGCAACAAGCCATATTTTCGACTAAATCCTGAAAAGTTACCCATAATTCTGCTGTGGTAAGGAGTCGATTATTTAGGGCATTACTGTACATAACTCGTGTCTATATTTTAGTGCGTAAAATCAAAACCAACGAAAATATCTCCAGTCTCCACACCGGCTCGATCAATGGAAACATAAAATTTTATCTGAAACCATCTGCTGAAACCGGCAATTATAAAATACCAGAGGTAGTAGCACTGCTATTTATTGCCAGTTGGTGGTGCGCCTGCACTCACCGGAATTGACTGTCATCGACATGGCATATTTCCTTCAGAATTGCAGTGATTTAAAACTCATTTACAAGCTTTATTTTTAAATACACACCGGTGTTGGCACATTAATATTAATTAATATAATCATTTCGTCTCAAAATAACTTTATATGTCTTATATGATCTTATATGGCATGCACGTACTGATTTGTTTGAGTCATATAGAGAATTTAGAATGGTCCGTCCCAGATATTTCTTCAGCGTATTTTATACGACGAAATACGATTGGGGGGGGGGGGGGGGTAAAAGAAATTAGTATTTAGAAACGACATATATTTGTATCACTAGTTCAGTGAACCTTGTGCATGGGTAGTCTCCATAGATGACAAATTGAGGCCGAGCCAATTCAAATGCGTGATTGTGCACATTCCCATTTAAGAATAATATAAGAGCATGCATATTTTAACCTCATTTAGGATAATGTATACATAGATACAACAATGCAAGGGACAAATCCACAATTTGTGTTAAATGAAGAAATGTGACCCTTGAAATATAGCAACGATATCCAACAAGAATGGGTTGAGTGAGATTGATTGTTTATTTATAAAATATCTATAAACTTATGACAATAGTGATAATATCAAGAAACTGTATGGTATTGTACGGGAGCGGCATGGCCAAAATGGACCGTCTGCTTACCACCCCTATACATGTGCAACCAGGATATAACAAAATGAAATCGTGAACTATGCTAATGATGGAATGTACATCATACATGACACTTTATCTAGCCGAATAGTGTATTATATCCAAAACCAATTATGTGATTTACCTATGTACATGTATGCTGATCTGTGTAATTGAGATAAACAACAAAACATTCCTTCGCTTCCGCCTTCTCTGAGTGTCGGTATTAAAAAGGTCTTGGAAATCTTTACGTCCTCCCGCTGAATTGACACAGTGTATAACTGTCGATCACCTGTTTCTATCATGTACTTCCATGTATTTACGTGTTTATCGTTATGTTCTTATATCCACCCACATATATGCATGTTATATATCCATCAGCAATATAGCAATGACGCCCTGTATGGTTACAGAAATAAAAATGGCCGAAAATTTCAGTCTAAAGTCGCATACAATCAATATATTGTTGGACTTTTATAATTATACTCTCTCAATTGAATTGACAATCAACCTATACATGCAATAATGACGATGGCTCACAATAGTGAAAGTCACTTGACTCAAGAGGCAAATGTTTTGCCACTTAAAAATAACAGGTCTATGCCTTTAAAGCCACATGGCGGTTTGCGCTCAAAAATACCCTAATAATATTCGCTTTTGAAGTTTTCCCGGTATCAAAATTGGTCGATAAATACTTGAACTACATTTGGGTCCCAAATAAAAATCAGCCATATTTGCACGATATGGAACAGAAAAGAGCTTTCCGTGTTAGTCTATTCCTGATGTTGTAGAAATAAAGAGCGTGTATTTCACTTCTATAAACAGTTTGGTAAATGGCTGCAACCGTATAAAGTATTTTTCAGAACAGATATCGTGTATTTGTCAACCGTTATATTGTTGGACTTTTACGATATGCTGAATCTTTGGAAAACGAAAGTCAATTGACTCGACAATAGTTGAATGTGACCGGACTATATCTTTAAAGCCACATGGCGGTTTGCGCTCCAAAATACCCCTAGTTTAATGATATTCGCTTAAATTGATTTTTGTTCCCGTATCGAAATAAGTCGGTAAATACTTAACTATACCTTTCTACGAGCATTGTATGTCGCAGAAAGATGCATTGAATTCATAAAAAAAATATAACTTTGAACACGGTGTTTGGGTCCAAAAAAAACACAGCCATTGGCACGTCATGGGACAGAAAGGAGCGTTCCGTGTTAATATATTCCCGATATGGTAGAAATAAAGAGCGTTTGTTTCACTTCAATAGGTAAAATTGAAAACAGCCGGAAAATGGCTGTAACCATGAATTTCAAAGAATGTATGGAGCCGATATATCAATATCTCGTGTATTTGTCAACCTAGCTTGCAGCCTTATACCGCCTTCCAAATTACGTATACATAATTTAGACGTTCGAATGAGCCATGTCAGTTTAACACTTCCATGATTGGAGCTTCCTGAAGTTTTGCGAAAACCCTGTGTCAATGCATTATTTTATATGTGCGGATTAAAGGCCCACTTAATTTTCGAATCAATGTTTATTTTTGTTATAGTGACTTGATATACGGTTTTAATAACAATATATGCCATACAATATCATTAAAATACTATAATTCATTACCATTTGAAATGTCTTTGTCTCAGAAGATGCCCATAGATAAATAGAAAACAGCTTAAATCATACAAAGATAACCCCGTTTTGAATCCCAGAATGCAACAGAATTCAAACTAAAATGTATTTTCAATGAAAGGGGAACAACTCTATCATTAAGATTAAGAGTTATACCCCCTCCATTGAAAATAATACAATTTGAACTACAATCCAGATGAAAAAAAAACAAGTCAGTGACTCAACAAAAACAATATGTCCTCTGTTTATTACACCGGATAAGTTGATAATACAATATTTTGGAGCTTCCTCTTTCAAATGGTATATAATATGGCATATATTTTATATATGTGATCTCGGGGTTCGAAAATTAAGTGGGCCTTTAAGTAAGAAAATGACAAAAACGGCGACGCGGGCTCTCGCATATAGGGAAATACCATGAAAGACCAGTATGACAGTGCAAATATTTTATTTGGGTGGCCTGTTTTTTGTATATTTTGGGGCTAATGGTATTCGACTATATACCAGGTTATCTCATCATCCGTTTACAGGCGCAAAATGATTGATGTACCGACCCCATAAACTAGTGTATACAGAGTAGGATGATGTGTATCTCTATACAGCCGTGCTAAGGGGTATTACACCGACTGCAACCATCCGTTATACACACAAGCCACACACATGCGTCAGTGAACACTCGCTGTTGTTGGGAGTCGTTAGAATTCTTTCTTCTGTCAGGATCTTTCTATGGCATATATAGTGCGATAATTTACACCTATGGAAAAATAAAGTTCTAGTGTGTTACTTCCGGACCGCGATGGAATCATATGGATATTATTTGGAAACGTGTTTGTAATAGTGAAATAAAATAGTTACATATTTTTGGGCGACAGTTGAACTCAATTGTTGGAATTCGGCTTTTAAACCAGGTATGTCCATGTTATAAATACAATAGCATGACATGTATAATTCATTATATGCAGTCTACTTGAATTTCGAAAATTCTTCGTGCAGTTACAATGTCCCATTCCTATAACACGGCGCTACAGTAGTTTGTCTAATTTTGTATAGCTCTTCTTGTATTGTCTATAATATTGTGGATGTATATCATTTATTGTTACCCGAACCCAAATAAAACCCACAAAAGTGTACGTTACTCGAACCCACACAGAACTAACGACCTATCAGTCCCACAAGATTGTTACTCGAACCCCTATCGGAACCACATGATTGTTACTCGAAACCCTATTAGACCCACAAGAGTGTTACTCGATTTGATCAAAGCGCCCAATTCTAAGTTTTTAACCAGCTAGGCGACTGTGAATGCACATTAACTTGAACTCTTCTAGTTTAACTTGCAGCTTAACTTACAGATTGATTACATGTGTCTGTGTTGCGTCATTCAAATCTATATGGTATTTATAACATACATTTTTTAATTGAAACATTCTAAACTCTTAGTTATGACCATCAGCAGTATTTTTATGACAACCTTGTTTTATTTAGTCTTATTTAGTGCAATTACTTATGCTTCATATTAAATGATTATTAGGAATTTCCATGATACAAGATATTTACACCATTGAAATGTTACGTGTCCTTATTCGTCTATCTTAAATTTTTTTGTCTGGACCCAATAATATAGGCTGTGTCTGAGTTTTGGGTCCAATTCAATCAAGTCTCTAATGAATAAAATTTATTTAAATTTTTTTTACTCGAAACCCTATCAGTCCCACTAGATTGTTACTAGAACCCATATCAAACCCACGTGAATGTTGCTCGAGCCCCTATCAGATCCACAATATTGTTACTCGAAGCCCTATCGGGTCCACATAATTCTTACTCGAAACCCTATCAGACCCACAATATTGCTACTCGAAACCAAATCAGTCCCACAAGATTGTTACTCGAACCCATATCAGACTCACGTGAATGTTACTCGAACCCCTATCAGACCCACAATATTGTTACCCGAAACCCTATCAGACCCACAAAATTGTTACTCGAACCCATATCAGACACACGTGATTGTTATTCAAACCCATATCTGACCCACAAAAGTGTTACTCGAACACCTATCAGACGCACATGATTGTTACTGGAACCCCTATCAGACCCACAAGGTTGTTATTGGAACCCACATCAGACCCAAAAGATTGTTACTTTTAACTTACTTTAATCCACCATGTCAGACACACAAGGGCCATAACCAACCTTATAACAATGGGCACATATAGTATGGTTCTTATCTTATCGAGAAAAAAATTCTCCAACTCATCATTTAACTCCACTTCTGTAGACATGTTCTAAATGGTTATAGTGATACATGTAAATATACTGTATATGTCACCATTGGTTAATAGTATTCATACTGATACCATGTATGTATATATACATTATATGTTCTGCATATGTTGTGATAATGTAAACTCCGATTCATCTGTATTTAATTTATATGCAATTGGCCATAAGGTGCCTTATAATGTTCCTTATAATGTTCGTGATATGGAAGGCATTGTTCGTTATCTGTAATATAAAACTATGGCAAAGACAAATTCGGAGATAACACATAATGGGTAATTACGGCGGGAGAGAAATTTGATGGACATTAGTTTAGATTAAGATTTAGATTTATTTGTATAAGATATACCCATTAGGGCGTTATCATCACACATACCACTGAAACATAGCGATATAAAACAATAACGACAATAATACATTAACTATATGATGAAAACGATTGTGGTATTAAATACTGATATGACTAGTGAATTGGTTTGTTGAAACGTTCACCCTCCTTTGTACAACCATGCATTGTTCATGCAGCATGAACCATATAAGATAAAATAATTATGTTGTGTGGTCTCTCGTTAACTTATGTCAAATATTTTTCCAACAGTTGGAAATTCTATGCCGGACCCAACAGCAATTAGCATAATCTTAGAAACTTGAGACTGATAGTTAAGATAGTTTCTGTTTCCAACAAATATTTAGGGTAAAATTCGCTGGTTTCATACCAAGATTCGAATATCTCCCTATTTCCAATCGATATTATATACTGAAATGGCCATGAGTTGGAAACTTTTCCAACAAGGATAAAATTATCCGACCAGTTGGAAAGTTTAAGGGTTCAGGCGGAATCCAACTGAAAGGGGGTGTATGTGCAAATGATTTGGGATTTATTGTCTTCACATCAAAGGGTGCACTTGAAAATTCCAAGTTGGACGCCACAATAAAGACTCCGTAACCACCAACTGAAAGGGGGTGTCCAAATGAGTTGGGATTCGTTGTCTTCAAGCATAGGGTGCACTTGAAAATTCCAAGTTGGAAATCGCGATAAAGACTCTCTAGCTACCAACTGAAAGGGGATGTCAAAAATGAGTTGGGATACGCTTTGTTGTCTTCAAGCAAAGGGTGCACTTGAAAATTCCAAGTTGGATGCCACAATAAAGACTCTGTAACCACCAACTGAAAGGGGGTGTCCAAATGAGTTGGGATTCGTTGTCTTCAAGCATAGGGTGCACTTGAAAATTCCTACTTGGACACCACAGTAATAACTGTCTAACCACCAACTGAAAGGGGGTCCAAATGGGTTGGGATGCGATGTGTTGTCTTCAAGAAAAGGGTGCACTTAGACATTCCAAGATGGACACACCAATAAAGACTCTCTAACCACCAACTGAAAGGGGGTGTCCAAATGAGTTGTGATGCGATGTGTTGTCATCAAGCAAAGAGTGAACTTAGACATTCAAGTCCTTATAATGTCCCTGACTGCCGAAAATGGGGAGCTCTGCTCCGACTAAACCAAACGTCGATAGTGTATACCTACAACAGGCTCAATGCGCACACCAGAAACGTCAATATTTCGCTCCGTTTGTAGATTAACGTGTCTCGTTTTGTTGACAGCCCCGCATCATGTTTATTCTGTTCAGATGTTTGTATATATAGATCCTGTCAGTAAGATGTTCATGCCCACGCCTATATAGTTTCCTCAGACGCTAGTTTTTATCCTCAGTCTGGCCGTATTCTCATCCACTCAGGACGATCACACACACATTAATTCGAACAGCTTTCGTGCAATTGACCCCCAGATTCCAGTTATAGAGTTTCAAGATTTAGAGCCACCTGTTCGGCATCTCATGCGCTTGAAACAATAACAGACCTAGACACGATTAGTGTGAGGATGTCATGCCAGGTGTTCCTATACTGATCTGAGTTACGGGTACTTAGGATGTGATGATGGGGGTTGTGGGTCGTTGAAGCTCTTGTTCAACTCGCTACAAGTCTCACTCCGGCGCCCTATAAATCGCGAGCGGGATCTATAGTTCAAAGCACTTTTGATAAACAACTGTAAACTGATGGCAGGCATTTGGGATTCCGTTAGCATGTGATGTATATACATATGCTCCTTATATTTAGTGGAAACATATTTTCTCCGTTAACACACATCAAAACAACATTCCAAAAATATGCTTTGTATATTATATATAGTGTACATCCACATTGAGTCCGCGATAATAAAATATGCCTGGTATTTTGCCCGCAGGTTTATTACCGGACGCGATTTTTCACAATTGTCGCCTGAGATCCTATTATATACAACAATCTGCGCTCATATAACGCATTCATAAGATAGGTAGGTGTACTTATCTCACATCGGATTTCATACCTGGTTTATTGCTTCGCCTCACACACAATACCTTTCGTGTAACTGTCAGACTGTAAAAACCACTACATGCATCCTGTCATATATTGCGCAATGAGATTGTGTTGGGTTGTTAATTTCACGCTGACATTGGATTTATATATATGATATAATATATTTATGTATATATATATATATACTACTAGCAGGGTTACCCGGCGTTGTCCAGGTTAAAGTGATGTGAAATCCTCTTTGGATATTTTGTGGGAATAGAGAATACTCTAGCTCTCAAAATGTTACACGTATTCTCATAAATTGTATATCCAAATGGCATCACAAAACATGATTCTTACACATGGAATATAAGTAGTGGCTCATCTTGTCAGGTCGGAGCGATTATCATTTTGTTTATCGCGTTTAATCCGTCCCACCAATAATTAAAGGAGTATTTATTTATTTACAACCGCGTATACTTCAGACGTTATAGCATGAAACATGAACATCATAAATACATTAGTTCGAAAAAATAAAAGACGACAATTGTGTTTTACATAGAGATGTATCAATCAATCAATCAATCTAGTTTATCATATCTTCATGAAGATACAGATGTTTTAAAGCTATGTCCAGGTGCTCCTCTGTTCTGGTGCTATATACTGGCTAATCATTTTCAGTTTAAAAGAACTGATGTTATGCACGTATAGCAGCTACATGTGCCCGACACAGCGAGAGTTTGAGTTGTTTATGTTAGGCGATGAGTGAGCTAAAAAATTAATGAAATCCTCTGTATCGGGCAGATATATACCCTTGTCAGATGTCACTATTGGAGGATCCTCAAAAGTCATGTGCTACGGACTGCGTTTTCCTTTATATCATAAGTAACCATACTTGACTGCACGCTGTGACCACTATTTTTGAACAGGCCTGCTCAACATTTTCATATCTCTTGGCAATTGTGACTTTTTTGTGGAAACTATATTGAATGGGGCAGACTCAATCGAGTTATAATATATACATGAGCCATTATAATATGCAATCCTCTGACTATTCAAGGTCCCTCAGTTTGAATGAATATATGTATCTCTTAAATATATTGATATAAATATACTTTTAATGCTTTTTTCTATGTATCTGTGTTGCTAGATCATTATAGGAATGCCCTGATTTCCATCCCCATATAAATATGACAGTTGAGAAGATATAATTGTTCAAGTGACTTAATTCGGTCACCATTTGTCGAGATTGTGAAATTGGAATACCAAAGACATGGAGATGGCCTGGGAGATGACTATTTATAACTTTGTTGGATATCGGCGAATTGAACAATCTTATAAATGCTAGGGAATCTCCTCTCGTCATCCATTACCCAAACTACCCCAAATGTGATATAATTCATCATATCATTAGATAAGAAAGTGCATCAATTTGGTGGAATCAGTGCTAAATATATTTGTATCAACTTTGGTGCAACTCCCCTCATGCATGACTTGAATCGCGCCACTTTTGTCATATTTAAACCACGTCTATTAGACTCATGCATGCATTATATAATGGAGATGATTATATATAAGTTTGGTGGTTATCGGCAACTAAACAAATTTTTAACATAGTTATTACGCCCCCCCCCCCCCCATCTCTCACCCAAACGGCACCAATTTCGCGTCTTT
This sequence comes from Siphonodentalium dalli, assembly GCA_032622095.1. Taxonomy (NCBI): domain Eukaryota; kingdom Metazoa; phylum Mollusca; class Scaphopoda; order Gadilida; family Siphonodentaliidae; genus Siphonodentalium; species Siphonodentalium dalli. The sequence continues at coordinate 154,957,889 of CP136066.1, read as the reverse complement.
AAATCACACGTTTATATTCCTCGTATCACGGAGAAGAATAATATATCAATTTGGTCGAAATCTGCGCTAAAATAGCCCCTCCCCTGACACTAACAATGTCACTTTAGAAAATTTTAACCCGCACCATTATCTTACTCGTAAAAAGTTACCCCTGTTAGACCGCCTTGGTGCCATCTCGATCGTACCCTTAAAGTTATATATAGAACACAGACAGCTATTCGCAAATATTTGATTCATTGTATCATTTAAGAAGAACGTGTATGAGTTTGATGGTAATTGGCACTAAACATATTTTTATAAGTTTTTGGTGACCCTGCCGTCCCTATTTCGGACTCAAGTGGCGCCACTTTTGACATCATTAAACCACACACTTAGACTCATTATAGAGATGAATATATATAAAATTTATGAAAATTTGCGAGTATACAAATTCATATCAAATTTAGGGCCACCATTGCATATATCTCACCCAAAAGGCACCAATTTGGCGCATTTAAACCACACGATTAGATTATTCGTATCACGGAGAAGAATATGTATCAATCAGGTGGAATTCGGCGCTAAACATATTGTTTATCAATGTGTGTGTCCCTCTCACCCTCTAGGCACCCCTGACTCGAATGGCCTTACTTTTGACATCTTTGTACCACACAATTAGACTCCTGATATCATGATATTATTATTTGTAAGTTTGGTGCTATTCCGCGACTAAACAAATGTTTATCAACTTTAGTGCCCACCCCACCCCCATCTCTCACCAAAGCAGCACCGATATCACGTCTTTAAAGTCACATGATTAGATTCCTCATATCATGGATAAGAATGTGTATCAATTTGGTGAAAATTGGCGCTAAAATATGGTGTGTCAATTTTGGCGCCCCTCTCTCTTTCAGTGCACCCCTGACTCGAATGACGCCACTTTTGGCAGCTTTAATCCACGCCATTAGACACCTCATACCATGTGGATGAATTTGTATAAGTACGTGGCAATCGGCGACTAAACCAATTCTTATCAGATTTAGTACCCCCAATCGCCCTCCCCAAATCTCATCACAACGACACCAATTTGGCGTCTTTAAATCACACAATAAGATTCCTTGTATCATGGAGAAGATCTCAGAAGAATGTGCATCAATTTGGTGGAATTCGGCGCTAAAATTATTTTTGATCAATTTTGGGGGCCATCTCCCCTTCCGGGCATCCCTGACGCGAACGGCGCGACTTTTGACATATTTAAACCACACCTTTATATTCCTCATATTATGGGGATGATTATATATAAGTTTGGTGGCAATCGGCGACAAATGTTTTGTCTGCCACTCCTCTTTTCTGCCCCCTTACAACAACGGCGCCACTTCTAACCTCGCCATTACCTTTCTCGTAAAAAGTCACCCCTATTAGACCCCTTTTGTGCCATCTAGGTGGTCACCTGTGAATTTCGATAGAACACAGACAGACAGACAAACAGACATTCGCAAATATAGATATAGATATATAGGTGTATGAACGTTTCTATATGTATGTAATCAGACCAACATTCATAAAACTTTAATTTCGGATATACCCATACAGTAATCTAACCCTTCTACATTGTATATCAGATAATTTTCTGTCGAAGGATTATGTGTGTCGTGTATATACACGGTGATTTAGTTTTAAATGTAAGCAAGTTTATAAATAAGTAATTTGACAACATATAAAACGATGTCTTCATCTTATACAAGTAACATGAGCATATTAAAGGAATGTTTGCCAAATTTAATTGGGTGGAATCTATAATATAATTTACTGAATGAGCTAGCAGAAATAAAGAAGAATAATTGATGAATTCTCGATGTCCATATCTAAGCTATTTTCCTTATAAAATTTGATTCAGTCATTCGGAAGTTTGGAATGGACACTCGGTGACATGAGAGGTAAATATTAAATTGAAACTCCGTCGTCATACCAATACGGGCATATTAGTCAGGAACGTCCGTATATCAGTTACGATATGTGATATGCAGTATGAACTTTGCAGAGTCCCTCTATCTATAGCCAAATCCAAGCTAGATCATGCCACGAATCTCTACTCTGGCTAACGTCCATATAGATCATAGTCCACCAGTACAATTAAAGGCCATGCGGGAACGTGTTTATGTTCTGACCCCTTCTGACAGGGAACTTTATAATTGAACAAACAAGGCAGGTAATATATTTCTTTGTTTATATTTGTTCAAAGTTCAAAGTATGGGATGGACCCAGTTGCATGCTTTTTAGTTACTTCTGTGAGCCGATAATGCAAAAAAAAAACAAAAACAAAAACCTTTGAATTAATTACCCTGGATAAATCCACGATTGTAAGTGGCGCAAAGCAAAATCGCCCACAGAGTCCCTTAAATCGTGTAATCTCGAGCTGTGACCTTCGCTTACTGATGAATAAACTAACAAGAAATGTATATATTACCGAATTTATAACGTTCCCTAGCTGTCAAAACTTCAAAAAGTTACCATGTTTTGTACTGGTGGAATGTGATCTCTACGGGTGTTAGCCAGAGTAGAGATTCATGGCATGACATAAATCCCAGCATGCAGATAAAAGCATCCGTATGTGTCGACAGATGACCACACATGCATGATATATATATATAAAAAGGACGTATACTGGTTTCATAGTTGTCAGGGCTTAGGGGTTCACACCAGAAAGAGAAACTACAGATAGCATATAAACAAGCTAATTTCAGTACAGAACGCAGACTGCGTGGAGAGAAAGTGGGAAGTTCATCTGGTAAGCATTCCAACTGTGAACAATCCCAGACATTCACGAACCAAGGCCGAAGAAGATTACAACCTTAAAAAGTTTGTGTTTCCTTCGATAAGACTACTTCTTAGATATAGTTCTTTAGGCGCCAGATACAATACAATTACACTCCATTTGCGCCCCGCTGTTCGTTAAAGCTAAAGAGCTTGAACGTATATCATTGTTACGTGTCGTGTACTATTCATATGGTAGAGGTCGTGGGCTGTTAATTGTATTATGTTAGAGACATTGTGGGCTTATTTGTGCGTACACAACTGATAAATGAGTACACAGACTCTTATCTTCACTGGAAGAATACATAAATTAACTATAAGATTATCGAAATTTCTAACCACGTCAACTGTACTATTTTCAGAGAACAAACATCTGAACGATAAACACAGAGCAAGGATTCGTCAACAATACTCATTGCATACTAAAAATGACAATTTGTTCTGCTTATTTGATGTATGAAAATAACTAGTTTGGTTAAAGGGATACTGTACACTAAATCCGGCCATTTATGGGACCATCTCCTTTTATACTCAACAGAATATATGCAACAAATGGATGAATTTGAGCCATGGATGAGAGCAAAATACACTCATTTATCGTTTGAACGATACAAACACCATGGTAATTATAATGAAAATGAATTTATGACTCCATATATTCCGTTAAGTATAAAAGGAGATGGTCCCATAAATGGCCGGATTTAGTGTATGGTGCCACTTTAAGACTATTTGCTATTCACACAGCGAAGTGTTCCATACAACTTTAGGGGGTATTATTTATACGATCCACCCGTATTAATATTTGAATCGATTGATGTTTAGTTTAATCGACTAAATTCGACGACTTTTTTATGTGTACCCATACTGTGTGTGGTACACATAATGCCGACATCCGGATCAACCATCCGTCGTTCGTCCGTCCGTCTGTCTGTCCGTCTGTCCGTAGACACTTGCTATCCGAATCGATTACTCTAATGTTTTGTATCGGATTGTGTTCAAATTTTATGAGCATGTTTATGATGACACACTCCTCGCCTGTATAGTTTTTGGTATCGATCGGTTGATCAGTTTAGAAATTATTAACACTTTTCATCCGCACATAGGCATGAGCTATCCGATGCTATAACCAAAGTATTTTTGTCCGATTGTGTTCATATTTGATATGTAGGTTTATGATGACACAAACCTCACCTGTATAGTTTTTGGTATCGATTTGTTGATCGGTTTAGAACATAATTAACCCTGCACAAAATTATATCTGATGCATCTAAGTCAAACAATTTTCTTCTGATATGCCTCATATTTCTTACCTAGGTTTTTCTTAGCACGTTCTTCATCTGTATGGTTTTTGGTATCGGTTAGTTAACCCTTTCTGCTCTTGTTTTTAAATAGAATTCATTCAAGCTGTGTTGACTTAAATATTTTTCATCTGATCAGCACCAAATTTGGTACATACGGTCCTCACCCCGACATACAGATCAGGTTCGAAGTTGAGTTTGATCCGGTATATTTTAACAGAGTTATGGCCATTTAAAATTCAAGTAACTAATAATGTAATTAATGCCTGCATTGTGAGCTTAGAAGAGAGAAGAACTTCTCACATAACACAGAGGGTGTATTATTGGCAATTGAGTTATGTTTAGCTGGACACTAGATAGAGATAGATAACATGGCTGGCAGAGTCTGTTGATAAAACCTGTCAAAACTGTGATTGATGACTCTCTGGCTAGTTATGTTTTCTGTGCAATATTAAGTTAATCCCTTTGTTGAAATAGGTTCATGAGATTAGAGACCGACTTATTGTATGGGTTTCTAAATCCAATGACATTCTTTTTATAGACTTTTTGTGTTTATCAGTTCATTAGTTTGGGTAAGATTAACCCCATTCTATCCGATTTCATAACTCAAATATTTCCATTGATTATGTTTATAGTTCTTGGCATAGTTTATGATAACACACCCCTAACCTGCATAGTGTGGGTCATTTGGTTTATTTGCTTCAAAATATTAACATCCTCCACCAATCATGTTGACACAATGTGATAACTAAATATTTTTCACATGATCACTATATAAATAATTGCATCCATGTTAATGATGATACATTCTTCACCTGTATAGATTTTGGTATCGATTTGTTTTGAAAATATTAACCATAACTTTAATTATATATCCGCATTTTACATACATATCTTTCCAATGTTCAGCTTAGAAGAAAATTAACCCACCCCATTCCATGGTCATACAGTATGCTATCGAATGTAATGAATCTAATATTTTCAATCTGACCAATCTCATATCCTACCTCTAGCTATCTGAAAATTCAGCATTAAAACATTTTATATCCAATCATTATCAATCATTTATGTCCAGGTCTATACATCCCTCACTTGTATAGTTGTTCAGGTATTGATTGGTTTTTGAATGGGAAATATTAACCCTTTTCTCCCATCTAAATGATCCCATGAATTTTTAATATGCAGCTAACACAAAACATAATTAAAAAAATAACAATAATAAAAAAAACATAATATGTTATGTCTCACATTCCAATGTGATAAGCAAATAAATGGAGTTGCTATGATGTTTATCTACTTTATGTCTTAACTAGCTTGTCTTTAACTGCTATGGTGCTTCTCTCTGACTATGGATTGGGCATTAATTAGCTTTGTCACTCTATAAGACATATCTGTGTTGGAGTGACCTAATAGGTTGAAATCGAATGCCACATCCGTGTTCCTATTGTGTTTATGTGAGCAAGGTGCCCAGTGAGTCTGTTTCCAATTGTGACCTTAATAGTAAGGTGTGAATTGTGGAAACTTTTGCACTCATGAAAAGGTTGGTGTAAGGATTTATTAAAATAGCTAATCGGTATCGCCAAGGTATGTGTTAAACATCTGCCGATCCTGATCGGCCTCTCGATTTTTACGAGAGATGGTAAATTAACGATTCTATCATTCCTCTTATCTTTATAATGTTGGATGCATGGACTTCTCCAGGGACGCCGGGGGGCATTGGGCGGTGGCCCCCTTCCCATCAACCAGGAGGGGCAACGGGGACGTAAGTGCCCTGCGACAGATTCATAGTTTATTCAGATTGTTCAAACATTCCGAATCTTCAACTGCATAACATTCAATTTTACAATAGGTGATGACGTATCCAGTGCCATATGGGGTTGATATAGTGGACGTCGCTAGAGTGTCTGCGTTTGGGGTGTCCATCTTGGAATGTCCTACTGCCCCCCCCCCCCCCCACCTTGCAATTGAAGCAGATTGAAATCCGAGAAGTTCCATTTACACCTCCGCCTGGGTTGGAATTTTCCAACTGTTACCTCAAACTTTCCAAATGTTGGGAATTTCCAACATAACACCCCATGTTGTTGGTAATTTCCAACTGGTAACCATTTTCACCGAAAATAGGAAAATTTTCTACTTTTGGTTAAAAACAACAAATTTCATACTGATAACTTATTGGAATATCATAAAAATCCATCCAAGTTTTAAACTGACATGTTCAGCCAATGTTGTGTCAGACATGATATTGCCAGCTGTTGAAAGTTTTGGCCTAAGTTGGGACTCAATATTTTTTGTTTAATTCAATCACTGTATTCCTCAATTGATAGCGCAGATTTAAGGGGGGTAGCCGGTATCGGTCAACATATTCTTTGAAATAATGTGTGACATATTTAAAATGAATGGGTGCCATTTGAGTTGTGGCCAAACGTTGCACTTTGATAGAGAAAAATGATCCCACGTTACCCCATTTGACTCAACAAGGCAACAGGATCGATATGTCTCATTTACTTTCGTCAGCAATTTTCCAGTGTGATTCATTTGAGGCAGTTTACATCAACACCCCCTCCGATACCCACAATTTGTTTTTATTTTTAGTTAATGTTCACCAATTTGTGTGCACATTTCTTAGAAACATGATATACTAAACCCTTTTCAGACCTATATTCCTTATTTGCGCTTCAGTCGGTGTGAATCATTTGCAATGAAGAGCAATATATGATAATTATTACCCTAATTACCTGTAATTTTGCGCTTCAACGAAAATCATTGTTTGAAGCGTAAATAATTTGCATCGAAGCGCAGATACCGAACATTACCTCACTTCCATCAGAAGATGAATGTGTGACTCCATCTAATAGTTAATGTGGAGGAACTGGATTATCATTTTAGCTCAATTTTACAAATTGTCCGTCGTCCGTGTGTCCACCCAGACGACCGTCAACAATTTCCTTCGACACGCCCTATGCAGGCCCCATCCCTCATCCGATCTTCAGCAAACTTGTGCTATAGTGGAATGTCGGGGTTAATATTTGCCTGAAAGTCTGTGTAGAGTATGTTAATAGAACCAATTACCAACTGATCAATAAGTGTGTGGGGCACTGCTTTACTGGTTCAGAAGTATAGCGAATCATATGTTTGGAAGCAGATCAATGTCACATGGAAGAAGTCCTACTGGCCTGGAAATATATCGTATCACGGGGATGAGACCAGTCATGTGACTTGGGGAGAAGTTTGAGAATAAAATAGTATGTTTGTTATCGGTCGTGGCTTTTCGGTTATAATTCTCTAAGTGACCGAGTGGCCCCGCGACAGACTTCAGGCATATTCTCAACTGCTAGCCTTTTAAAAGTTGTTGTGGTAAATATATATCCATGCATTCTTTGATGTTACAATAAAAGATTGTGTATCTACAAAACTGTGTCTGGACCTGTTACCCAACGTGGAGAGAAGATTTACGGCCGATTATAGGACACATGTTTTTGGTGCAAACTTCATATGTAGCTTCATGGTGACCTATAGATGGGAGCTACCGAATTTAGATGAAAAATCATGGCCGCCAGGTGGCAGTCATCTTGGATTTCAAATTTGAATCCATCAGCACACCCTGTAGCCAGTATTTATGGACGGATCATTTTTTTATTTTGCAGGCATGATTGTGATCATATGTAGATCGGAGATATCGTATTTGAACGATTTTCGATGAAAACATGGCAACAGGCAGCCTTCTTGGATTTTACTCTTTGTCCGACTAAATATTTTGGCACATACAACATCCCTCTTTCGATAATCACCAAACTTCATATGGATCTTCGGGGTGACCTCTAGATGGGAGCCTCCTATTTTGACCGAATTGTTTGGTGTTTTTTTAAATTGCCACCATGCAGCAACCATCTTGGATTTCAAATTTAAATCCATCGCCACCACCTCGTAGCCCCATTTATTGGAGAATTTATTTGAAAATTTACAGGCATGTTTAGAATCACCTTTAGATGGGAGCTGCCAAATTTGAACAATTTTCGATGAAAAACATGGCCGCCGGCAGCCATCTTGAATTTCACTCTTTGAATGACAACATCTTGTGGCCACATCCCTCATCTGATGATCACCAAACTTCATATGGCTCTTCAGGGTGACCTCTAGATTGGAGCCTCCTATGTTGACCGAAATTCGTTGATAAACATAGCCACCAGCGGCCATCTTGGAAGTTACTCTTTGTATGACTAAATCCTTTGTCGCACACATACAGACCACATCCCTCATCCGATCATCATCAAACTTCATATGGATCTTCGGGGTGACCTCTAGTTTACGTTCCTTCTTCTTTATCGTTATGTTCATTGCTCAGCAAAAAAAATACTCTTTCCCCAAGTTGAGATACAGTGTCATGGACACTTTCATCATTATTTTTTTTGCCACTGGCAGTTCGAATCACGCTTAAATACACCAACATTTAACACCAGTAGCCTATATCTAAGTGATGTATTCAGATATGATTTACGCTTCAACTGAATTCGAAAAGGCCTCCCACAAACAAATTATATTTCTGGCAAAATTCATAATGATCATGGGAAATCAATTTTTATTAGTTACTCTATTCGCGTCGCTTGAAATTAAATCAAAGTTCAAAGCCGATGGTTAATAATTACGTCTAGGTCTATAGATTCTCGTTGAAATCGTCGGCATTACTGGACGCCTTACATGAATTCCACGAAAAAGCGGCCATGGATACCGATAATGGGTATTTGCATCATAAGCATGTCATCGGGGAATGTTGTTGCTTCTTCTGTATTTCATTATTACTATCCAATGAATATATTTTGGAATGGTCATTGCCCTCACTATACAATCTATTAAACACCAGATATTGTGTGACTGGGGATCAATGATGCGCGCATGCGCAGTCAACGCATATTTTCATATTTTGCCAAATAAGGTCAAATGAACCAAAATATCATTTTCAAGCAGCTCAAGGGTCATTCTAGGTTAACAGTGAGGCATGTGTGGAAATGTTATTTTTGTCACATTTCCCATATCACAATCTGCCTCAATTACCATAGTATCCCCTTTTTGCACATATATTTTAGTAAAATGACGGTTTAAAGGGGTACTGTACACACAGATAGGCGATTTTTTTATTTACTCCCATTGAAATAACTTTCAAGTTAGATTGTGTTCGTGTTATATGAGTTTCGTATAAACCAAATTTAGCGAAGAAAATATTGATCTTGGAAACAAAAATATTACGATTTCAAACTACGCGCCATGTTTTTGACCTTCACCGGAGAAGACGCAGCTCGCAGGAAGAACCGGAAGTTCATTGCTCACAGCTTTGATTGATGCATTCAATCTCTTCCATCGAACAATCTCACTCCCTATAAAATACTTGACGCTTTATGGCTCTTGTTTCTTTCTCCCTGTTTTCCGAATCGGTTATAACGGGCCTTCTTTTGCAGGTAACATGTTTTGTTTGCAACTCAATAATGTTCGCGAACGGCCGTCGATAAAAGACACGCAGCAGATGCGATTTCAAGAACGGTAACTCGTAATGGCATAATTCTCCATTTTATGACTCCAGCCATAAATGAATTTATATTAAATAATTCAATTTTACTTTTACGATAGCATATTACCCGGAACGTTTTCAGTAGACATCGTCGACTCAAATTAGTTATTTTATAATATGATATTCATATTAGATCGCTATTGTCACCGGGAATTTATTGTAATTGGGGTACAGTACCCCTTTAACCCCTACCAATAACCCGTTTCTAAGGTAAAAACAGTCGCATAGCAACCGTTGCCATGGAAAGTATTTTCGTGATTGCCCCCATATCTGAAAATAATACGTGGGACCTAATATACACATGTGCCAAGTTTTATGCTTTTATGACAATGTCCGCACTTGTTACACACAAAACTATACCTAAAAAAATCGCACGGTGATTCCGTCACGCCCGTTGTGTGATTCCGTCACGGCGAGCCATTCTCAGATAACAGGGACCAATACGGGTTTTACCTGTCGCACACCACTTTCAACATAAAAACTACCATTTTCGTGTTCAAAAATGTTCCTCTCCGGTTGAAACGAACCAGTTGTGATTTATTTTAAACAATGTGGATACAACGCCATGATAATTTTGACACCCTGTAGCGATATATATACCCCATATCCAACCAAAAGAGCCTGTCGCAAGCTCGGTTGGAATAATTTATTTAATCCTACAACTCATAAAAATGGCTACATTGGACTTGTATTGGGTTTGTCGACGTATCTGTAGTCGTGACAATGTTAGAACGTAGTTGGTGGCATAAATTTAGCAGGAACGGTATATTTTACACCACGATATGTTGTTGTCGCAAATCGTCGCGACAGATACGTTACCAAGTCAAAAGTTGCGCCTTGTCAATAAGTAAAATGTGTATCAGGTTTGCAAGTTGTGTCCATACATCCGTCCCATGGATGTATTTGAGTATGTAATATCGAAAACTTGCTCGACAATTTGTGCAAGAAATGCTAGCGATACATAGCCTCGGTCCACGGAGTGGTACGTTACTTTTCGACAGATACGTTACCAACATTTAGTGCCATATCTCAATAAACGTCTTAAACCTTGCCGATTTGTATTTTCTATCATATAACAGGTTCGGCTGGGATCATTTAACAATATAGTTTGGAAGCTTTTAGTATTCACCAATAGCCACAGCTGCTAAAAACGTTTCGATTCGACAGATACGTTACCGCGACAGATACGTTACCGATTATGCAATCGTGTTCGTAAGCCGAAGAAAACATCAATATGACTGTTAGGATTGTTTTAATTGACACAGTTAAATGTTCTATTGTTATTATTATAGGTCCTTAGGGTATATAATGCCACAGAAATATACAATTAGGCCTACGTGGTCTTTAAAAATTGCGTAGGCCCTGAGGGGGGGGGGGGGGGTGGGGTCGGACAAAAATTTGCAGACACTTGTTCGTAGGCCCAATAGAGTTAGTGGAGTAGATTAAGTCAAATTTTCAAGGCAATTGTTCAAATTGTGACCAAAGCATGAAACTTTGCACACATGTATATATTCACATACTTATTTATATTAGATACGGGGCCACGCTGAAATTTCACTTTAACCCCCCTTTTAATGGGTTTTCCTTATTTAAAGAGCGTTTCGTGATTATATAATTTATTAAATGTCGCAATTAATCTTACCATGAAATATGCGATTTAAAATTAGGCATATTCAGTAAGTATGACTCTGACAGATATAATGCCACATATTTAGGGTAAAATTGGAACTCCCCGTCCAAGATGGCCATCAAAATGGCAGCTGAAAGAGTAAATTTGACGTTTTTTCACTAAATATCTTCTAGATCAGGTTTTGCTTTATGGAACTGGTTCGGAAATGTGACTTTATTTGGTATTGTGTGTGTTAATTTATCATTAGAGCAATGAAATATACCATTCGTGTGATCCTAGTCCCTTCCAATCCCCCAATAATTCGATTATAGAGAACTCGGTATGAAATTTCAAGAAATTGACAGAACTGTGCGAACTAAGCGAGGCATACAATTACTTATGAATATTTGAACTCAATGGAACAAAAATTGTCACTTTGTCTGAAAATGGCTGCCAATATGGCAGCCAAAACCTGGAAAATGGTAAATATTTCCCCATCATGCCATGTAATCGCTTACAAGTTGTGATTGGCGAATACAATTGGCTATGCTGTCTTATGTTAACATTTCTGATGCACATTGGTTAAGTGTTACTAATGTAACCACTGACATTACGAGAATTATTGGATTTTTTATCACAAGTTTGACACAAATCAATATCGGCAAAAAATTACTATTCTGGTTTGGACATTTATTCAAGTAAATGGAACTATCTTTGGTATAAAAGATGTTTATTGTTCTTGATATGTCTTAATAAATGCGTCACACTAATGTGTTTTTATACAAAATTACTCAAGATGGCTTCCAAAATGGCAACCACATTTGATAAAAAAAAGTATTTTTTACATATATCCAGAGCAGTATTCTCTGTTCCAAAGAGTTAGCAAAAAAATGTAACACTTAGTGATTAACCATGTTTCTTAATCTACTGACTACTACATGTTTCATTCTCGTTGTCCCTGTACCTTCTGGGGCATGACAAATTCATTTTAAATGATGCACTGTAATATGGAATTTTGCTACTATATAGGTATACAAGGGGTGACTGTATGGTCATGTGTGAGGTGAATAGCTATACAAGGATTATTTGTATGGTTATTGAAGTGGTTTATGTGTATACTGATAGTAGCAGTATGTTCATCTGTGTGTTGTTTATGTATATATAGAGTGACTGTATGGTCATGTGTGGGATATACATGGGATATACATGAGTGACTATTGTCAAGGAAGGGTGTATATTTATACATATGATGGCTGTATGATCACGTGTGGGACTGTAGGTGTATGCATAAATAGGCAGTGATTTTATATATGCTTATGTGCAATGTGTATAGGTGTACATGGAATGACAGTACGGTAATGATTGTTGAAGTGTATATGCATACCTGGAGTATACATGGAGTGTCCTTGTGGTCATGGTTGTATATGTGATGTATAATCATCTCTGCCGTGGCTGTATTATCATTGGTGGATGTATATGTATACAGAGAATAGCTGTATGATCATGAATGGGGTGATTGAGTATACATCGAGTGGCTGAATTGTCATGGGCGATGTATATATGTAAATCTGGAGTGTACGAATGGTCGTGCGTGATATTGGTATATTCATTGGTGAGGTGTATATGTATACATGGATTGACCTTATGGTCATGAGTGGGGTGTATATGTATATCTTGAGTGGGTATATGGTCATGGGTGCGAAGAAAATGTATACTGGAGTGACTGTATGGCCAATGGTGAGGTACTATGCGCGGTATTGCTATATCTAGAAGGTATGTAGGGTCAATGGTGAGGTGTCGATGTATACCTGGAGTGATTCTATGATAGGCATTGGTGGGGTGTGTGTGTGTACATTGTATATATTTATTGGCTATATGGGTGTGGTCAATATGTACACAGGGAGTGATCGTATGGCCAATGGTGAGGTGAAGTTTGTAAACAAGGAGTGATTGTGTGACCACAAATGTTGTGTATGGGTATGCTACGAGTGCTGAATTGTCTTGAGTGGGGAGTATATTCAAGCCTGGAGTGTGTGAATGGCCATGTGTGCGGGGCATTTGTATATATACAAGGGCTGTATAACCATTGGCGATGTGCATATGCATACCGGGAGTTACTCTATGGTTATGGTTGCAGTGTATATGTATATCTTGAGTGGATATATGGCCATAAATGTGGCAAATATATATACAGGGAGTTATTGTATAGCCAATGATGAGGCGAATATGTATACAAGTGATTGTATGATCACGATTGAACGACTGTATAGTCATGAGTGAAGTGTAGGAGGTATATCTGGTGTACCTGAATGGTTGACTCATGGCTGTATAGTCATGTGTGTGGTTTACAAGTAAACCCAAGTGTCCTTGTGTGGTCGTGGGTGGGGTGTGTGTGTATAAAGCGAGTGGCTGCATGGTCATTTGTGTGGTGTTTATGTATATATAACATGATTGTATGGTCAGGGGAGAGTAGTGCAGTTGGACCTTTGGTGGCTATCACTTTCCATAATAATAAGCATATGTTAATCGATTGGGATGTAATTTCAGAGAGTTCTTCATCTTGGTGGCCTTTTATATGCACAATGGAAGAATCTGTTTTCCTGACATTAGTAAATCAATCTTGATGCCAAGGACTCAGAATTTGATGTTATTAAGCAGTTTTTTTACTCATCTCTTTGTTTGACTTTCTAAAAAGTCATCTGGTCCACCCGCCAGTGTTTTAAGTTGGCTATTTCTCTGTCATTCTAGAGTAATAGGTATTGAGACACCTATCCTGATAGACGTGTTACCTGGTCTGACATCCACTTACCTATAATGGTTGCACATGTTATTGGGCCAGAGTAGCCACATAATTATGCCAGTTCAGTTTCAGAGTTCTGCCCATTTGAAAATATCAAATTTTCTACCAAATTTCGTGGACATTTTGAAAGCCAGCTTGAGTATATTTTTCTAAAAACACTTCAGTGTTACGCATTTAAGACGGATAAAAACAATAAACACAAAAGATAGTTCCATTTTACTTGAAAAAATGGTGCAAACCTGAAAAGTTTTTGTTTTCCCGATTTCGAGAGAAAATTTCAATAATATTGGTAATGTAATAGTAATACTTATCCAAGATGCATCATAAATGTTAGTATTCAATGTATATATGACAGAACAGCCTATTTTATTCATCATCCACAACATTCAAGCGATTGCGTGGCACGACGGGACAATATTTACCATTTTCCATATTTTAGCCGTCATTTGACAGCCATTGTTAGCCAAAGTGACAATTTTGGTTCCATTGAGTTGAAATTTTCATAAGTAATGGTAAGCCTCACTTATTTTGCACAGTTCTGCTCATTTCTTGTTGAAATATGACTAGAATCCCAATGGCGATTTTTGGTGAAATTTCATACCGCGTTCTGTAAAATCAAATTATTGAGGGATCGGAAGGGGCTGGGATCCAACGAATGTCATATTTCATTGCTCCAGTGACCAATTAACATGAACAATACAAAATAAAGTCACATTTCCGAACCAGTTCAATTCAGAAGAAACTGGTCTGAAAGATATCAGTGAAAAAACGTCAAATGTTCCACTTACGGCTGCCATTTTGACAGTCATCTTGAACGGGGAGTTCCAATTTCGCCCTAAAAATGTGCCATTATATCGTGTTGAGTCATTCTTACTGTATATGCCTAATTTCAAGCGCAGATTCCATGGTAAGATTAATTGTGACATTTATTAAATTATATAACCACGAAACGCTCTTTAAATTTAAAAGAGGGGTTAAAGTGAAATTTCAGCGTGGCTCCATATCTAATATCAATTGGTATGACAAAATTCCATGCTTTAGTCACGAAGTGAACAATTCTTTTACTAATCTACTCCATTAGGTGGGTGTCCCGCGGACGGACCTTTATAAATACCGGTATTTAGAAATAGTTATTATGTTGTTCAATACAGGCCTATAACTATTTGGATACCTACTATTGAAGGGGTACGGTACGCCAAATGTTGTTGTTGGTTTCTATAGTCTCCGAATCGGAGAATAAGGTAACAATTTTTCTATTATTTCAAAGTCTGTTGAGTACGAAGTCATGTTACGGATGACAAATTTACCGGAATGCAAAAATACAAATTGTCGTTGTCGAGTAATTTTTGTAAAGTTTTCAACCAAATGAATCAAATAAAAGTTATATTATATGCATACTAGTCCCATATAATCATTTAAGTTACTGTATCGTCGCTAGTCAGTGAGTGGCTTGAGTGTTATCCCCGTATCATCATAATATTTTAAGCGATCGTGTGTGCGATCGGTTTAAAAATCCAGTATCCCTCAATTACTGTTTTTGATTACGGTAATTCGTAATTTAATTGACGCCATTTTATGGCTCTAGTCATAAATTCAATTTATATCAAATTATTAACTTTTAAATTATTAAATTTTAAGATAGCTTATTAACCTGAGCGTTTACAGAATACATCTTCGACTCAAATTACTTATGTTTCTATATATTATCGATATTAGATCGTTGTTGTCACCGGAAATTTAATGAAAATGGCGTACAGTACCCCTTTAAGTCGATAATCAGACTTTTTACAAACTATTCAATATTCAATATATCAGTGAAGATTTAAATATAGAGTGCATGCATGTATATAATATATTGATCTATCTGTTTGCTTTTGCATCCAATACAAGCTATTTTGTTACAAATATGTACCAAAGGAAGCAAACATACTGTGGCATAGTCATGTAGTACAATGCCAGTTTTGAAACTGAGAAAATATAATTTTCTGTTATATAGCGACAGATACGTTACCTAAAACTTGGCCGATGTACCAACGCGTATCTTGGGAAAAAATAAAGCTATTTCAGATAATTTTGGTTCCTTGTAAACCCCAGTGTGTGGAATCACATGTACATTGAAACATTTGTCCACGACGCTCATAATAATGGAGGACACACGAACTGTGTGTTATGTTTTCCTAAAATGGTTGAAAATAAGTCACGATTCGCGTAGAATTCGTGTATATATGGTCCATAAATAAAAAGTATTCCATACCAGATATGATTTTTCAGTCAATATATGCAACTTGTGGACTGATATGAGCATTACATCTTATTGTGCATAGCAGAAATCCTCTTAGATAGAAAAACCGATGTTATCTAGAATGATGCTGTGGTAACGTATCTGTCGCACACTGAAAATGCGGGTACCATCTTCATGGAGTCATATTTTATAGGAATATATCATCGATATGTTAACCACTTCTGTTAAATGTACAATGGATACCCAACTTCACAAATAAATAATGTTGACAACTGTTTACGAAAATTAATTTTTCGATTTTTTGTTGTTGCTTTGGTCCCGGTTACCTGAGAATGAACCGAGTTAACTAGTAATATACACACAAGTGTGTGACAATGCGGCTTTTTTCCTGCAAGTATAATGTATCTACTTTGCTCATTGAGAACTGTTTCCAGGTCAGCTTGGCTGAATGAGCAGGGTTCTTCAATAGTACGGACCTACCCTCATATTGATGGCACTTTTTTGGTGATTCCGTCACGGACACAATTTGACCCAGAGTGAGATGATACTTAAATACACATATAATTGTATATAACTAAACAACTTAGTATAGTATATGTACAATGTTTTTCATTTTAAGCGGACGTACCCTACTGGTCATAATTTTAGATTTTATAGGCCACAGAAAAGTGAAATTCCATAAAATTTGGTGATTCCGTCACGCTGGAATTCATGCTTATCGTGTCTGATCATGTCTACTTGTCTCCAGTTAAAATTGCTTTAAAAAATAAGCGGAAAAGAGAATGGAAAATAGCCATGGACTCCATGGAGGAGGTGGTGGTACCTCAATTCCGATAAGTCAGTCTGATCCAGTCTGTGATAAATGGACTTTGTTATATACAACCGCTTTACAAATGTCCCCACTGATTAAGACCAATTTATTTTTCGTTGAAAATGGCGAATATAATAGTGATCACAACTTTTGTAAGTTGGCCTGTTTCTCTCAATACTATCTAATTGCTCTTCATCTTTTAAAAACTAATTTACGAATCATTAACATAAAGTTAGTATTGTAGTGAATGGTTAATTATAATCCACATGTGTCGGTACGTGGTGAGTTACTTTTGTAAAACTTTTGAGGTAAACTGGTAAAACAAAACAAAAGTCACTGAACTTCTGAAGTTTGAACTGTGATTGTGAACAGGTCAGGGAAATGTGAAAATTCAGCCTCAATAGGTGAATTCAACTATAGATTATACTCTCCAGTCGGTAAGTTTTATGCAGCATGAAAAAATTGGGAAAATGCGCATAAAAAAGGATCTCTGTCTCTCGGTGCGTATAAAAGCCGAACACAACCGAACACAACCGAACATAACCGAACACAAGTCCAAATAATGGGAAATATAACGAATAAAGTTCATAGGCGTGTGTATTCATGTTCACACTATTAATATACGAAGTTTGGTGGAGTTCGGGCCAATAATAAGTGTTTTATTCGATATTTTGTAAAACGCGTTCTGTGTTCGGCATAGAAAAGCCGAACACAAGCTTCTCTCGTGTATTAGTCTATAACGGCTGTCTAGCTAGGTGATAATTAATATCAGATATATGGTCACTAAGCCGAAAGGCTTTAATTGTTGTTGGTGGCGGTCTCTCACCTATTGTAGTTCAGTGTTTTGACAGTTAGTTGCAATCAGTATTTGATGGCGCCTACTATTATAGAAACAACATGCTTTTGGTGGGCCCCGCCATGAAAGACAACGTACGATTGTAAAAACAATATTTGAGTGACAAGAAAGTGAGTTCATGGTGCAATATCCGAGAAGTTCTATATAAGAATGTGGTATATTATTTGGCAAATCACAATCTCAGCAGTATTTGGCATTCTGATCACGGTCTGAAAATTCTACAATGCCTAATTCCAAATTGATTTATCCATGTGGTGTTTGTTCCCAGGAATGTCACGAGATACGCAGCATCGGCTGCGATATGTGTGACCGATGGTTTCATGTAGAGTGCCAGCAATTGAAAATCAATGACTTTTTACTAAGTCATCGCTTGGTGACCAATTTAATTTATGCCAGAATCTTCGGCAAATTTCGACTGACGGACGTTTGACGATACCGAAAACCGCGGCTATTGCCAAGAAGCCATGTCAGACTAAAAGAGTAAAGGCATGCAAAACTAGATCAATCAACCCTAGCAAGCGTCAAAAGGTACATGTATCTTGGTGCAAAATAATTATTCCTTTCATATCACATTCCTGTCATATTGGCACATTTTTGAAAACGATCTTAAATTCCTGCATATCAGACTTTTAAAAAGATACAATACGAAACGCTCTTTATTCGTATTCAGACAATTCATTTCAATTCAATCGGTATTCGATGCATGTGTTTCTACAATAAGTTGAACACTGGCTTTATATCGGCTTCCACCATACAGCATGATATATACACAAAAGTTAGGCACGCATCAGAGCCATTTCCATCCACTGACTTCAAGGAGAACAAACTCTGCCCAAATCCGTTCCGCCGAGGACAGAATTGGCATATAAGTATATTGTATAGTATATTGTATAGTACTTTGAACATATACTATGATTGACATCAATTCCACCAGAATTCCCTGCACCATCACCAAGAGATGTTATGTCGCCAACAAGAACACTATTATATATAATTTTACAATGTTTACTTATTATTGCAATAAACTATTTGTTTTGTGGTTAGTATTATATTCTCCGAACCATTTCCGCATGAGTATCTTAACTCGACAACCGATTTACTACTTCTTAGAAGTCCGGCGTGCTGATATGTTCGCATTTGTCCAGTATGATCCATCTAAACTACCACATTGTACGAAATGACTTGTAATAATAAAGGGGGGGGGGGTAACATTTTAGTGAGAATGCAGACGAAAATAGACAACAAAACACGTTTTTTCTCGCGAATTAAACCTGCCAAATCCCTTCTGGCAGTTATTAATTATCACCTATCAGCGGATAATCTAATCCATGAGACAGAAGTTTGTGTTCGGCTTTTCTATGCCAAACACAAACGCGTTATACAAAACACCCAACAAAACACTCATTATTGAACCAAACTCCACCAAACTTCGTATAGTAATAGTATGAACGTGAATACATATGCCTATGAACTTTACAAGGTGGTCTTATATTTAGTAGACTGTATATAGAGTTATATATCTCAAACGCCAGCTAACGCCACATCTATGCATATCTATGTGTTAATTAATTACCGGTGACTGAGTGTCGAACATAAACTTGTGTTCGGCTTTTCTATGCCGAACACTAAACGCGTTTTACAAAATATCGAATAAAACACTTATTATTGGCCCGAACTCCACCAAAGTTCGTATAGTTATAGTGTGAACATGAATACATATGCCTATGAACTTTATTCGTGAAATTTCCCATTATTTGGACTTGTGTTCGGTTGTGTTCGGCTTTTATGAGCTCCCCTGTCTCTGAATTAAAATTTTAAATCATCATGTACCGGTACCGGTATATAAATGAATAATTCTGGTGACTGACAGACAGTCACGCTGAGCCTGATGGGGTCGTTGTCGTAATGTTTTATGCATAAATGCACACCGGTTGCATTTATGTATACATATACACACACCAGTCAGTCTCAGTCAGCGCCAGATTGAAATGTTGCAAAAAAAAATAGCTGCACATGTCTGCTTACTAGTAAAGGCACGGGCGGCGTTCGTTGCAGAAATATTCATATTTGTTCAAATGGCCATCAACAGAAGGAATATTAAAATTTATATAGTTTTGTTCATATGCCAAACATAATCGATGCATAAATAGTAGTGATGTTCCGATAATGAAAAA
This sequence comes from Siphonodentalium dalli, assembly GCA_032622095.1. Taxonomy (NCBI): domain Eukaryota; kingdom Metazoa; phylum Mollusca; class Scaphopoda; order Gadilida; family Siphonodentaliidae; genus Siphonodentalium; species Siphonodentalium dalli. Next base: position 154,937,746 of record CP136066.1, on the reverse strand, counting down.
GCCCATCGGACCGATTTCTGATAACTAGAGGCACAATCGGCCGATTTCCGATTCCGATGTTTATATATTTTGTGCGTTTGTTCCCATAATGGACCTATATTATACACCCATTGCATTCCATATCCCGGTATAGTTTCAAAGCCAAATACATAAAATTATATATATTATATAGTATTTCTGCCGACATCAGTTGTGCACTGGGCACCTTTGATGTATGCCGGTAGTTGCTTTGACAAAGCGATCAAAGGTGCCGATTCAGAGTAACGTTATCACTGTGAGGGGAACACTTGCACACGGTATAAAGGTCGTGATTGAATACTTGTTAGTTGCGACAATGTATGGAATGCGATCATTATTAACTAATTTAAAATGATGGATAATAATTGGTGTCATATTTTTCTGGGATTTCCCAAATTCCCATTGGTCACACCTTTTGTCTTTTAATAACTGGGAAGCTTTTATAGTTCCGCCTACTCAAATTTTGTTTTGCTAGACCGCGTCCGAGTTCAACGTGGAGCTAAGCATATTTCATAGCGTACGCCGTAACTTGTAATGAGAGCAACATTATAACAATGGCGACTCGCGGAGCGACAAAAACACGTGCAATTTGGGACTACTTCACCATATTGTCCCTTACAGACGAAAAAGCTAATTATGCCCCTCCTCACATTGGTCATTATTGAAGACAGTTCTGATCATGACTGTACTAATTCATTCAGTACCGGTACATGCTTCAAATTATTGACATAGCATGTGACGTCACAGCATGGCATGTGCTCAGAGGTCAGTTGTTGAATCTATTTCGTATCCACGCGATTGAACCAATAACTTCATATTACACGGGATATATCGGACAGGTGTATTGCCATGCTTATATATATAATCATACCAGACTGTTTGGACGATGCCAATAACTTCTTTTTAGGTTGTTACAACTGCGTTTTACATTCAATACTACGGTTGTATTGTGTACGTTTATTAAAGCATGCATATAGCGCTTAGATACTAGAATGTTTTTGTTTGTTTTGACAATCGGTAAAAGCCGATGTTCAACTGCGAGGTATGATTAATATCCGATGGGCTATTATCGGCCACTATCGGAACATCACTAATAATAGTATATTGTTATCAAGACGTATGATGGTGTACATAAACAAGAACCTGCTCATGTTACAGAAGTTTTGCTTCTGTTTACATAACACAGCGCAATTCTATTGGTTAATCACACACAAATTATATAAACGCTCTTTATTATTTCCATATCAGGAAAACAGTAACAAATAACACTCTTTATGTTTACCATATCCGGATCTAAACAAAAGCCAGGTTCTGTATTAATCGTTTTTTGCTTTTGTTTACATACCAAAGGAAAACTATTTGACAATAACATACTGTTTATGCCATATTTCTGATTGGTATAAGAACAAAGTATGTCTATATTTTACTATTCTTTCTGTTTATGGCGGTTTTTGACGGAGCTGAAAATTTTAACAGCATACCCACTGCCAACGCCGCCCATATCTTTAAATACTAAACTAATTTTCTTCAGAAGTTCTGGTAACTGTAAACGGCATACAACTGCATGGTTGTTTGATCGATGAACAGAAGAACACAAACTTACAAATATCGTTAACAATTCCACCCATCCCATGTGACTTTTGTTATGATTATCACATGAGGTCAATATTGTTTTCCGAAAATATGTGTTTCTCAGAAATGAAACCTGAACATTTTTCATTTATTCAATCTTAGACAAAATCTAATTTGTAATAGAATAGAGTGATTACAGTTACATGTATATCTTAAATTCCTAGATTACATGGAATTTCTTAATAATTTCTCCAAAAAAAAACGTGTAATGTTGCTACTAAAGGTTTTAGAATTAAAACAAAAGGCCATGACTTAAAAGCGGTGCTTTAGTTTTTCATGCACTTACAGTAACTTGCTAAAGAGCAGCATACCGCTCTTAACTTTAGCAACAACACTAGGCTGCCATAGCTAGCCTAAACTAAAGAATGGTATCTTGCATGAGTCAGAACATGTACTAGTACTACCGGTACATCAGGAAGACTGATCGGTATTTATTAGACCAATGAGTCTTATTAAGATTGAACAGTGGTTTGCCCTGACCTGTTTAGTTTTAGCCTTAGGCACCATAGACAAAAAAATCTAAAATGCGTTAATAAACACCAGCTCATGTTCTGTCAATGTCATAATCAATCGGCCAGTTGGGGCAGACTTCAAAATTGACATAGCTATATGCTCTATCATAAATTTTGGTGGTTCAAATGTTGTACTGGTAAAGTCTAAGGCATCTATACTGGTAGTAAATTTAAGGCTTTTGGAACTCCCTCTGCACCTGCTGATAGCAGACCTGAGCATGAATTTGCAAGTGGTTGCCATCCTGGTCCATGTATTTACAATGAAAATTGAGTGCAATTTAATCTTCACAACAATACCATCAGGGTTTGTGCTAGGTGTTGGGCGATTGACACCCCTATACCCACTGAGGGAATTTCTCAGTCAAGGAATCATTGCTTTTTAGCTCACCTGAGACGAAGTCTCCGGTGGAGCTATAGTCATCACTCCTCGTCCGTCGTCCGTCCATCCGTCCATCCGTCCGTCAACAATTCTTTGAACATCTTCTTCTAAAGTTCCATTGGACCGAATTGGTTCATATTTGGTGTGGATGTTCCCTAGGTGACTCTCATTCAGATTTGTTCAAATGAGGTCACTGGGTCAAATAGTTGCGAAAGCAGGGCCACAACTCTATTCCTTCATAGTAATTCTTATAACGACTTCTTTTCCAGAACCATAAGGCCTAATGGGTTCATATTTGGTGTGGATGTTCCCTAGGTGACTCACATCCAGATTTGTTCAAATGAGGTCACCAGGTTGATTAGTTGAGAAACCAGGGCCATAACTCTTTCCCTCCATAGTAATTCTTTTAAACATCTTCTTCTCGAATACCATCAGGCCAAATGGGTTCATATTTGGTATGAAGGATCATTGGTTGACTGGGGTTCAGATTTGTTCAAATGAGGTCACTGGGTCAAATGTGGGTGGGGCCAGGGACATAACTCAGAAAAAAAAAATTCAGATTAAACTCTTTAACCAAAAAAGAAAAGAATAGAAAAGAAATGATATATTAAAAAATAAAAGAATATTTAAAAAAACTGTGGAATTGTTTTTTTTTATTAGAATATTTAAAAAAAAAGAAAAAAAAAGTGTATTTAACTCCATGGTCAATTTAATATATATATATATTGTTTAACATTTTTTGATAATTGAAAAACTAATGCCATTACATTTCTGTAGGTTGTGGCCCCTGGCCCTTCATTCAAGTGCACTGCTTCTGCCACCCTGGCCTGGTCTCAAAAATAAAATTTACTCAAATTCTTGACAGAATCATTAATAAGAAGCATTTACTTTGGCTGTAACTGTATATATGCTGGGTATGCCGACACAATCATGTCAATCTTGATATGTTTATAAACATTCCTGCAGATTTGCTAGATGTCATTAATTCCCAATCTCTCATGTATTGTTCATATCAGGACTAATGTCATTTGCAGAATGAGGTCCCCAGAGGGTGAATTTAGTGATGCTATCCCACACAGCGGCCTAGCATCACCAAATTCACCCTCTGGAGACCTCATTCTGCTTAGGCCTCATCTTCTGGGAAGTATCTATAGTATCAAATTAACATTGTTGTTAGTTACATTTCCCTTCTAGGAAGTTTCTATATCCCCTAATTTGCAGAAGATAAATTCCTAATTGAGGTGCCCAATGGGTGAACATCACCAACTTCAACTGGGGAACTTCAATCTTATCCTAGGTCTGCCATAGCAGTTGGGGGCCCTAGCAGAATGAGGTCCCCAGAGGGTGAATTTAGTGATGCTAGCCCGCTGTGCGGGATAGCATCACTAAATTCACCCTCTGGGGACCTCATTCTGCAAATGACAGACACACTTTCACACTATTTCAAGGCTTGATTGTATAATACATTGTGTTGCTTGAGGCCAGGCATGCACAATGTAGGAACATACACGCTTTTTGTGATGCTATCCCACACAGCGGGCTAGCATAACCAAATTCACCTTCTGGAGACCTCATTCTGCTTAGGCCTCATCTTCTGGGAAGTATCTACAGTATCAAATTTACATTGTTGTTAGTTAAATTTCCCTTCTAGGAAGTTTCTATATCCCCTAACTTGCAGAAGATAAAATTCATAAATGAGGTGCCCAGTGGGTGAATATCACCAACTTCAACTGGGGAACTTAAATCTTATCCTTATCAGATTTGTGAAAATGGGATCACAAAGTCAAATAAGGGCAGAGCCAGAGACTTAACTATTTCACTGCATAGTAATTCTTAAAATATGTTTTGCAAGAACTATTTGGCTTATATAGAATGGAATGTTCTTCCTTGACTGCAATTCAGATTTGTTTTTAAATGGGGGGTGATCAGTAGTGTACAGTTGGCAATTTCAAGGTGGATTTTCACCAATCTACATACTTACAGTCTCTCTAGCCACATATCCTGTTTAAATCTACTTCTTTTAAAGTGATTATGAAAAGTGCTGACTGTTTTGGTCTCCACAGTCCCAGTCTTATCAGTCTTTGCAGTCTGGTGAGCGACCCCACAGTCATTGACTGTCTTGTTATTTTTAACAAATTGAAGAGTTGAGTAATGTAAGGGTTTTGTCATTTGGCACTGCATAAATATGGTGTCGGAAGGTACCCTAATTTTGAATAGAGAACATCAGGTTAAATCCAATGGTAGAGGAAACGTAAAATTTGCAATTGATTTCTGTGTCCGACTTCACTACTTTAAAAAAAATATTTGTACAGAATGAACTATTCCTGCTCAACCTTCAGCGGCTAACATGTGGAGCTGGTCAAAATAATCATAAATCAGAACAGAATGTTAATTGAGATCGCAATTGTGACAAAACCAGGCGGAATCAGACACATGGCTTTTAGCGATGACCACTTCGATATCTTTCAAATTAAGGCAGTAATTGTCGATGAAAAAAATTTTTTTCTGAAAAAATTTTCACCGGTGATCAACATTAGCTCAATTTAGCTGGCAAATAAAATTATCTTTACTTATCATTCCTTGTTGGGTTTTAATTAGTGGCAGACGTGCCGTTGATGTAGATGTGAATGTGGATCAGGTAGGGGAATATGTCGAAAGGGAAAATTTGTCTTGGGGAAAGGGACCCTAAAAGGTGAAAACCATGATACCGTACCGTAGCTTGGGGATGATTATTTTATTTTATTTAGGCAGATCATAGTATATATTGAGTTACAATGATACATGTACATACACTTACAAAAACATAAGATATATAATTTAATGTAAAAGTGTTCAGTAAAGCAGTGTCAAGAAATTTTGAGTGTCATTGAACGAATATTATTTTGAAATAAATTAAGCCTAATAACTCCTAAAATATTGTTCTGTAATTACTGTATTATATCAATCACATGGACTATGATCACCCCAAATCGGCTTACCCCGGAGTACCTCAGACAGGTCGATCACCTGGCCATACATAAATAATAATTGACTCCTTAACCACATCAGAATTATGGGTAACTCTTCAGGATTTGGTCCGAAATATGGCTTGTTGCCATTTACTGGAAAGCTCTCACTGAGAGCTTTCAGATGAATGGCAACAAGGCATATTTCTGACTAAATCCTGAAAGTTACCCATAATTCTGCTGTGGTTAAGGAGTCGATTATTTATGGCATTACTCAGATTACTGTACTTATATCTCTAAGGTGAGATGTCTTATGTGATGGAAGATACATGTAATTATACCCCCTTTAAAAAAAAAAGGGGGGTATACTGTTTTGCACCCGTCCGTGCGTCCGTACGTCCGTCCGATGTCTGTTCATGTCATAACTTGAACAATAGTGCTCGGATCTCAATGAAATTAGGTATGGATGTTCACTACTATGAGGACATTAAATAGAGGGTTCCATCGTTTTGTTAGGATTTTCCATTCTAGAGTTATTCATCTTTGTTTATCTGGAAATGTTGGATTTTTGGTCCGTCTGGTGTCTGTTCATGTCATAACATGAACAGTAGTGCTCGGATCTCAATGAAATTTGGTATGGATGTTCACTACTATGAGGGCATTCAATACAGGGTTCCACCGTTTTGTTCGGATTTTCCATTCTCGAGTTATTCATCTTTGTTTATCTGGAAATGTTGGCTTTTTGGTCTGTCTGGTGTCTGTTCATGTCGTAACTTCAACAGTTGTGCTGGGATCTCAATGAAATTTGGTATGGATGTTCACTACTATGAGGACATTAAAAAGAAGGTGCCATCGTTTTGTTCGGATTTTCCATTCTAGAGTTATACATCTTTGTTTATCTGGAAATGTTGGCTTTTTGGTCCATCTGGTGTCTGTTCATGTCGTAACTTCAACAGTTGTGCTGGGATCTCAATGAAATTTGGTATGGATGTTCACCACTGTGAGGACATTCAATAGAGGGTTCCATTGTTCTGTTTGGCTTTTCCATTCTAGAGTTATTCAAGTTTGTTTATCTGGACATGTTGGCTGTTTGGTCCATCCGATGTCCGTTCAGGTCATAACTTGAACAGTAATGCTCGGATCTCAATGAAATTGTGTATGGATGTTCACCACTATGAGGACATTTAATGGCACATTCAACTGTTTCGTTTTATTTTTTTGTACTATAGTTATTCATCTTCGTTTATATGAAAATGCTTATTTTTGGGTCCATCTGTCTGAGTATAGCAGTCATAAGTTATAGATATGCCCACACTAGTTAGTTTTGTTGTTAAGAGTGAGGTAAAATGGCTAATTTTGAATGTGAACTAGCAAATCCCCTGAGCAAAAGTATTATAAGGCCAATATAAATAAATTGCTTGATATGCATCTTACTTTTTCAGAAAAATAGGGTGGTAGGGCAAATTTTACTTTTATATTTTATTCTTTTTGACATAAATGGTGATGGACAGTTCCAGACATTGAAGCAGTATCTTGTTTTATATAATACACGGTGATTTAGATTGTCCAATTTTATCAAAATAGACTGATTAATGGGTCATCAAAACATACATCAAAACGTAATTTGATGGTTAATGCATGACAAAAAAGTTTACATGCAAATAAAAATAAAATTGAGGAGTGGACTTAAAATAGGGTCGGAATGGGATGTAAATCTAGCAATGTTTTTATATTAGCCTAACTCCTTGGCCATTTATTTTTATTTTGTTGGTTTGCTTAACCAAAAAATCTCCAGAGTAGAAAATAAATAAAATTTGCTGTCAACATTTATTTTATTTACTCCCAGTCTAGTATAAAAAAAACCAGTTAGTAATAATTATTGAGCATCAAGAAGGCCAGAATATCACATAAATAGAGGATTATAATGAGTCACAATTCGATTTGAGCCGAGCTTTAGCAATGCTCGAATAAAATGGAGTGGATGAGGTTTATAAATTTTTATATAGAATTGCGATGAATTTGAGATCCATTTTATCACATAATCACATTTTAGCAAGAAAAAATGATCTACAAATGTTTTGGGGTTAAACAAAAATTAATATTGAGTTCCTTATCACAACCAAAGAGGAAGTAAAGACACCTTCAAGAAAAATGATAGTTACATTTTAAATGTGTCTTTTCATGATGACAAAATTGTTCAATCACCCATGATTATCTCACAGTCAACACTAAATAACAATAAATAATAATAAATTTCCGGCATTAACATTGATATCATTGCACTACACGTCACTGCCCATGCCGGTAATTCACATGTTACTAAAAAATATGAGGCCGGATTTAGGGGCTAATTGTGTGATAAAACTATTTCCGACTGTATTGGGGTTAACCTACGAGAGATTCACTTGTTCACCAATCAGAGGTAGTCTTTCTGAACAATTGCAGCAGTAGCATACTTTGCTAATCATTTTAAAATATTCCCTAATGGCCTTAATTCTTTCACGTCTAATACAGATGCGTTAATTTGACCATTACGCCTAAAATTTATATGTATTACTAGTACATTCAATTTCAAATTTTGAGATTTTTGTTTTTATCTTCCCACCTGATTTTTTGAAGGAAAAAAAAAATTCAAACTCCTTCTCCTACCCTATCTTTAAAAATAAAGTAGTCCTCAAGAGTAATGCACTAAATAATTTTCCGATGAATGGCAACAAGCCATATTTTCGACTAAATCCTGAAAAATTACCCATAATTCTGCTGTTATTAAGGAGTCGATTATTTAGGGCATTACTGTGTAGCACTAGTCAGCAGTTGTCCTACTACAGTAATGCCCTAAATAATCAACTCCTTAACCACAGCAGAATTATGGGTGATTTTTCAGGATTATTCGGAAAAATGGCTTGTTGCCATTAATCGGAAAGCTCTCAATGGTAAAAAGCCATATTTCCGACTAAATCCTGAAAAATTACCCATAATTCTGCTGTGGTTAAGGAGTCGATTATTTAGGGCATTCCTGTACACCCAGTATTCCAAAATAGACTCATTGAGAAACAACGCATTTTATAATTTGTCATTTACTATAAATTCAATGTGTTCTTTCTGAGAAACAGCAATAGAAAAATGACAGATGATAAAACAGCAAATACATGATCAGAAATCTTTATTATTCCATAAATTTCAATTCTCAGAACATGAATAAAAGCATCCTCACACCTATAATAAGTTGTATGCCATAAGTTGGATAGAACAAACTGTTGTATCCCTGGTCAAATAATGAGATAATCCTCTTTAATAATACCCTATAACAATAGCACTTAAATAGGCTATTAATAGAGAATTAAGGCTAGTGTGGCCCTATCACACATAGGCAATGTACCTGTTATTGTTCAGGAAAACACTGTAACAGGTGGTACAATGTCTGATTTAATGACTTATACCATCACATCTGGATTTCATAAATATTGTCATTCTCACACTACTAGAGGTATTTGCATAACCCTGGCTGTTGCAATATTATTTTATGAACATGTCCATGCTTGGACATATATGGTCATATCACCTTGTTACTTAATTATGCTGACATGCTTGAAGGGAATGGTACATGTAGATATTACATGTGTCCAGCCTGCAGTTCAACTGTTCTGTCTGTCTAGCCCTAGGACCATGCATTTATGTCAGCGATGTGGGTTATCAGATTTCAGTGAAATGGATGATTTTATATGGATGTTCGTCACCACGAGGGAGTGTAAGATCCTGATTCTTTTCCATATTTATTATTCTTTGTTTATCTGGAGGTGTTTGTTTCAGTCAGTTTTTATCAGCCTGTTTTATAACATATTATGTTATTGGTCCATCTGTCCGCCCATCTAGTCATCTATCTGTCCGTTCGCTTTCGCTTTTTAGCTCACCTGAGACGATGTCTCCGGTGGAGCTATAGTCATCACTCGTCTGTCGTCCATCCGTCCGTCCATCCGTCAACAATTCTTTGAATATCTTCTCCTCTGGAACCGTAAGACCGAATTGGTTCATATATGGTGTGGATGTTCCCTAGGTGACTCTCATTCAGATTTGTTCAAATGAGGTCACTGGGTCAAATAGTTGCGAAACCAGGGCCATAACTCGATTCCTCCATAGTAATTCTTACAACGACTTCTTGTCCAGAACCATTGGGCCGATTTAGCTAATATTTGGTATGGAGGGTCCTTGGGTGACTGGTGTTCAGATTTGTTTAAATGAGGTCACCCGGTCAATTAGTTGAGAAACCAGGGCCATAACTCATATAATAGTAATTCTTAGAATGACTTCTTCTCCAAAAATATTTGGACGATTTAGCTAATATTTGGTACGGAGGGACCTTGGGTGACTGGGGTTCAGATTTGTTCAAATTGGGTCACTGGGTCAAATAGGGGCAGAGCCAGGGACATAACTCTAAAAAAATAACATTTTTGTATTTTGACCTTTGATATTTTTTTAGACACATCACAGCTACCCAACCCCACCCTCCCCCACCCCACCTCCTGTCTCTGCCACACCACGCTGTACCATACCATATTATCTCTGCCTAGTTCACCCCATTAATATCCTTGTTTTGATCACAGCTGTAGGAGTATCACAAAGCTGTTTTTGCAGTCGTTAAAACCTAATTATCTAAATGTCAACACCTCTCCTCAAGACATACTGGTAGCTGATGGTTTCATGAATGGAATTTAATCCCAGATAATGCACTGGCTTTCAAGGTCATGGGAATTTTGTTAAGCTAATGTAGTCAGGCATTCAAATAAATCATGTATGTCATATTCTCGCAGGGATGTCCCAACAGTGTTCGGGGGGGGGGGGGGGGGGGGGGGGGGGGTGACTGACAGATTTGTTCAATGAAATGTAATTTTGAAGCTCACCTGAGACGATGCTATAGTCATCACTTCTCATCTGTCACCTGTTCATCTGTCTGTCCGTCCATCCATCTGTCAACAATTCTTTGAACATCTTCTCTAGATCATAAGACTGAATGGGTTCATATTTGGTGTGGATGTTCCCTAGGTGACTCACATTGAGATTTGTTCAAATGAGGTAACTCTGTCAAATGGTTGTGAAGCCAAGGCCATAACTCTTGCCCTCCATAGTAATTCTTAAAAACGACTTCTCATGTACCATCAGGTTGAATGGGTTCATATCTGGTATGAAGGGTCCTTTGGTGAATGTAGTTCAGATTTGTTCAAATGGGGTCACCTGGTCAAATAGGGGCCAAGCAAAGGACAGTTTTCCTCTTAATATGCTTCCTTCACACGGACCATCAGGTTTATTTTACTGATATTTAGTATGAAGGGTTCTTTGGTGTCTGGGATTCAAATTTATTCAGATGGGGCCACCAGGTTAAATAGGGTGGGACCAGGGACATAACTCTATGTCTCTATAGTAATACTTAAAATGTCTTCTCAAGAGAGGTTGGACTATTTAGCTTACATATAGTATGGAAGATCCTTTAGTGACTGAGATTCAGATTTGTTAACATGAGGTCAACCCGTTAAGAAATGATGGGTCTATGGGGACTTAAGACTTTTGTGTCTAATAAAATCATTAAAATACAAAATTCATTAAAACATCTACCTTGGAACTACATGACTGATTAATCTGACATACATATAGTGTTTTTGGGTCCATGGATAATTGGGCTTTAAACATGTCTAAATGGTTTTATAAAAAGGTGCTTGTGAGATTGGAAATTTCCAACAATTGAGAAAGTTTGAGATGTCAGTTGTGAAATTCCAACCTAAGACTTGGGAGTCTGGAGCCCGGTCGGGAGGGGACATGTTGAGCTGGAGGAGGAGGGGGGGCGGGTGATCAGTAGTGTACAGTTGGTAATTTAAAGGTAGATATTCACTGATCTACATACATGAAGCCTCTCTAGCCACATATCCTGTTTAGATCTAATTCTTTTAAAGTGATTATGAAAAGTTCTGACTGTTGTGGTCTCCAAAGTCCCAGTCTTATCAGTCTTTGCAGTCTGGTGAACGACCCCACAGTCTTTGACTGTCTTGTTTAGTTTCCAGATATAACTATAGTAAGTCTGATCTGAATGGAATGAAATTTGGTATGTGGGTTTACTAGCACAAAATACAAATTTCAAGTACGGTATGGTGGTACCAGGAGCATCACAAATAAACAACCACTGAGCTCAATTACCAATGCTCTGCAAAAGATTTCAGGATATATTAAAGAGTCTGAAAAATATCTTGAAATGTGTGGTGTGAGTCACTTACCTCTATGCCTCTCTTATAATCTGAATTTATGTAGAATATTCAATAAAGTTATTTAATACTCAATTCCATAATAATATACAAACAGGAGTCTGCAAATGTCCAACTTGTCAAAGCAGGGCCCTTGTGGTAATACATACGTATATACAGGTGGAACACTGGAATTGCATCAATGTATATCATGAGGTGCAGTGCTTATGCACAAGAGGTGAAGTTGAATAAATACAGGTGCAGGTTATGGAGGTGGTGATGGGAAGGGATCAACAGAGTATACAGTTCTGGTTAAAACACAGACTCCACAGCTATATGTATGCAGTAGTGAGTCTGGGGTAATTGTGGGGGGGGGGGGGGGTTTCTATTACTACCAGCATAATAAGTCTCACCCAATCACAAAATCATCAGGAAAGCGATGTATCCTATCAGACGATTGTTGGAATGCCTTTACAGTGGTAGATTTGTCACATTGCTAAAAATATAGCTTAACCCTTTGAGTGCCAGGTCGATTTTTGTATCAACCCATATACCCTGTGCCAATGCATTCTCTTATATATGCGAGTCGACCAATTTTTTACAATTTTAATAATTTATTCTTATATTCTTTAACAAACTTATTTTGTAGGTTTAGGGCCGATGAGATCGGCCCCTGGCACTCAAAGGGTTTGTTGACCCTTTGAGTGCCAGGGGCCTATCTCATCGGCCCTAAACCTACAAAATAAGTCTGTTAAAGAATATAAGAATAAATTATTAAAATTGTAAAAAAAAAAAAAAAAAAAAAAAATGTTAGGCCAATGCATTCTCTTATATATGCGACGGCGACCTATGGTCGACTCGCATATATAAGAGAATGCATTGGCACAGGGTATATGGGTTGATACAAAAATCGACCTGGCACTCAAAGGGTTAAACATTGTCTGTCATACTGCATGAATTCATTGCAGAAATAATGTATAGCCACACAGAGCTAACTCTTGCTGGTTGTAATAGATATCCCCCCAAATACTCCAGACTCAGTACTCAATAGCTGTGGAGTCTTTAGAACTGTCAAGTATATAGTCATTTTTCAAATGTTGCAACAAAGTGAAATATGGTTGATTTACTTTCAAGTCAGTTCCTTATGCTGAGCTGTTTTGCCTTTGGCAGCCAGCATAGATCATGGGGCATGTCAGTGTGATCTGTGGTATCAATATACCTGTATGCCTGTATTCCGAAAACCATATACTCTGAAGGCCCGATATTCCGAAGACCCGATACTACGAAGATCTGAAGAAAATACTGCAACGCACAATAGTCCCTCCTCTTTCCGAAGTATTAATTCGCTGAAGGAGTGAAGGTCCAATAGTCTGAAGGTCTAATGTTCTGAAAGTCCAATACTCCGAAGGTCTAATTCTCTGTAGATATTTTACTCTGAAGAACAATTACTCTGAAGGTCGATACTCAGAAGTTTTGATACTCTGAAGGTGTTTCAGATGAGTAACATCCGGATTTCATATTCATTCTTTTAGGGATTGGTCTACCTATGATACTTTCAGTTGATTATTCATTCTGTTTGCTCGGAAAAGAGAATTATGTCATAAGATTTTAGACATTATTTTTGGTACCAGGTAATTATTTTTATGCTGTTTATTACACTTACTAAATCATGATATTTTGGTCAATTTACAGGTTCATCCTTGGATCTGGAACAATATCCTTCCCACAGTCATGTGATTCACATCAATGCCATTTCATCAGACTCGGATTATCGGGATCAACACAATGATCAAACTTCAGGATGTGAGCTAAATCATTCTTGTGATAGTGTGTTAAATGCAGTTTCAAATCAGCAAGTGGCTTATCACATTGATGGGTCAAATTCTGATCAACATATGGAAAGAGACCACGAAAACACGTTTGAATGTCAGAACAGCACAGATGCGTCACCATTAGCACTAAACTCCAGTCATGCACGGGCTAATTTCGAGGGAGCAGTTCCGTCATGGAGGATGAGGGAAAGATATTCACAAAGTGAGGATCCAAAATTTGGATATAATGAGTTGCCTAGTTATGAAATGCATTCGAATAATGCACACATAGTTCACAGTGTGGATTCTCTACAAAACGGAGATATTAATCATAATTTATCATCTACGGATAACTCCTGTGGCAGTGCGACCCCTTCTCCGGAACATGGCAGGTTTAGATTCACTGTCGGTAATGGAGATTCTGGTGATATTTCTCCGACACATCCTGTTTCCCCGACCTCAAGGACACATGGGACAGCCAATATAAAAAATAGGTTTACTCAAAGAATGCGACAAAGTACAAAAATTAAAAGCAACTCGCTACCTGCTGCATATCGTAGTGGACAATATACAACACATACTCACAGGGTGGTGTCTGAGCTCATAGAAACAGAGAAGAACTATGTGGATCATTTGATTGAAATAGTTGAGGTATGTATAATCGACTCCTTAGCCACAGCAGAATTGTGGGTAACTTTTCAGGATTAACCCTTTACCCAACAAAACGGCAAAAAACTCCCAAATAAAGCTTCAACAGCCTAAAATATCTTCGGTCTGTCTCAATAACACCATACAAATATGAATAGCATTGGAACCGGTTCATTGACCACATTGTGATGGTTACAGTTATGCCCTGTGCCAATGCATTCTCTTATATATGTGAGTCGACCATAGGTCGCCTCGCATATATAAGAGAATGCATTGGCCTAAAAAAAATCTTTTTTTAACACTTTTTACCATTTTTTCTTACATTCTTTAACAATTTTATAATTTTTTCTTACATTTTTAAACAATTTTTATAATATTTTTCTACATTCTTTGACAATTTTATCATTTTTGATATGTGTTAAGCCAATGCATTCTCTTATATATGCGAGGCGACCTATGGTCGACTCGCATATATAAGAGAATGCATTGGCACAGGGCTGTTCTGTTGGGTAAAGGGTTAAGTCGGAAATATGGCTTGTTGAGCACTATTCATCGGAAATGAATGGCAACAAGCCATATTTCCGACTAAATCCTGAAAGTTATCCATAATTCTGCTGTGGTTAAGGAGTTAATTATTTAGGGCATTGCTGCACAAATTTCATTAGTAGAGATTACAAATGTTGAGTTTGTTGTTTTCGGGATGATATATCAAATTAAAGACATATTATGGACTTGTTCGGGTGTGCGAATATCATAAGTTAGTACTCAAGTGCTATGCCAATCTGGGAAATGTAACATTCAACTGACATTGCTGAAAATTTCAAGGAAATTGACCACACCACTCCATAGATAAATAACTTGTCTTTAACTATGTTCAATTGTAAATATTTACATCTAGATTCGGGACGCAACTATCTGCGATAAACCAACAGAAAATATTTTGCCATCGAGATTCATTGTATTTAATTATTATATAATAATGACAGTGTCAGTTGTCAATATGGGTTAATATTTATAAAAAAACAAACTATTTTGAGCAAGATTATTCTCTATTTCTATTTGATCACCCTACCAGGGTGTTTCACATCACTTTAAGTTGAAACCTTTTTTGTACGAAATCAGGCCTTAAAATCCATAACATTTTGCGAGATTAAAATTATAGCATTTTTACAGTAAATCAGCTGTTTTTATGAGAATCAAACTTATAATCATGATTCTGATTCTCGTTAACATTTTAAGCCCTTCAAATTGAAGGGTCTGGTCATTTCCCCACCTTCACGAGTGGTCATTTTCCGACCCGGACATTTACCCACCCGGACGTTTTACCCACCGGGATGTTTCCCCACCCGGACATTTACCCACCCAGACATTTTCCCACCCGGACATTTTCCCACCAGGACATTTTCCCACCCGGACATTTCCCCACCAAGACATTTACCCACCCTAACATTTTCCCACCTGGACATTTCCTCACCTCGCTAAAAATGAAGAAGCAATATGTGAGAAGTTGATTGGCACCCAAACCCTTTACCGCGAACATCAAGCAGGGCATGTCATTGGATTGATTGGAATGCATCAATGATATAATGTTTGATTGCAATTTGTAATTCAGTGTCAGACACAGAAATCCCGAAAGACATGCCTCTCTGGAGTCGCCACCACTGTCTGCATAGATCTTTGGCCTTTTTTAGCTCAACATACTTTTGTAAGTTTGAGCTATTGCCATGGCTTGGAGTCCGTCGTCCGTGTGTCCATGTGTGCGTGTGTCCATCAACAATTTCCTTTGGCGCGGGCTACAGGTCGTACCTTTGGTCTGATCTTTATGAAATTTTGCATGAATGTTGACATTGACATGTAGATGGGAACGAGTCATTTTGGGGTCATTCGGCCAAAAAACATGGCCGCTGGTGGCCATTTTGGATTTCAAAATTCAATCCATTGGCGCGGGCTACAGGTCGTACTGTTCGTCTGATCATTATGAAATTTGTCATGTATGTTAATATTGACATGTAGATGGGAACGAGTGATTTTGGGGTCGTTCAGCCAAAAAACATGGCCGCTGGCAGCCATCTTGGATTTTACTCTTTGCATGACTAAATTCTTTGGCGAGGGCTACAGGTTGTAGCTTTGGTCAGAACTTCATGAAATTTGTCATGGATGTTAACAATGACATGTAGATGGGAACGAGTGATTTTGGGGTCGTTCGTCCAAAAAACATGGCCGCCAGCAGCCATCTTCGATTTTACTCTTTCAATGACTAAATCCTTTGGCGCGGGTTACAGGTCGTACCTTTGGTCTGACCTTTATGAAATTTGTCATGAATGTTGATATTGACATGTATATGGGAACGAGTCATTTTGGGGTCATACGGCCAAAAAACATGGCCGCTGGCAGCCATCTTGGATTTCAAAATTCAATCCATTGGCACGGGCTACAGGTCGTACTGTTTGTCTGATCATCATGATATTTATCATGGATGTTAATAATAACATGTAGATGGGAACGAGTCATTTCGGGGTCGTTTGGCTAAAAAACATGTCCGCCAGCAGCCATATTGGATTTTACTCTTTGCATGAATAAATCCTTTGGTGCGGGCTACAGGTCGTAGCTTTGGTCGGAACTTCAAGAAATTTGTCATGTATGTTAACAATGACATGTAGATGGGAAACGAGTCATTTTGGGGTCGTTCGGCCGAAAAACATGGCCGCCAGCAGCCATCTTGGATTTGACTCTTTGCATGACTAAATCCATTGGCACAGGCTACAGGTCATACCTTTGATCAGATCATTATGAGATTTGTAAAGGCTGTAGATGGGAACAAGTCATTTTGGGGTAATTCGGAAAAAAACATGGCTGCCGGTGGCCATTTTAGAATTTACTCTTTGCATAAATAAATCCTTTGTCACACCATAATCACCACATCCCTGATCCGATCATTATGAAACCTGTTATGAATGTTGATATTGACATGAACATCTAGTCTTACTTAGACATTTCAATAAGCACTTTTCCTATTCCTCCATTTACTGTCGACCATTAAATTATTCCCCTACCTAAGTTGAGCTACAGTGTCATTGACACTTTCATTAATGTTGAATTATTATCTGGGTGTTACTATTATTTTCAACAAACTGAAAGGTGGTAGAAATCATTTATTCCTTTCAATTTTTACCTCCTATGTCAGTGTCTATGTCCCAATTTCATGAAAGATTGATCTTGTTCTATGATAACAAATGAACACACTATAATCTTAAGGCCAAAAGATAATGATTTGAGTCTCGGACAATTTTTTTATATTTTTGTGTGCACATCGTAAGCATGGATCATGATAGCTTCCCTTATCTAGTAATAGTCAGAAAATGTATCTAGAGGGAACTTTGTTTTACATATACACTTGTTTAGTAGTAATCTGATATAAAAATTACATTGTGCTGCTAGTACATGTATGCCTATATGACATAGGAATCACCAATAATGTTCTATAAATGCCCCTGACTATTCACAATTGTTATTGTTGTCTATAAATTGACACCTCTCCATAATAGCATGTGATCCTAAATTTCCTCCAGTGCCTTTCAATTATTCTGGAGTTAAAATAAGTACACCAGACTATGATGATCAGCTAATCATTTTCTTCAATGTAGTTATCTACTTAATGTTCTACCAGTATGTCACTATGTATATACATGATGGTCAATCTTCACACATTATGCAGCTCAATATGTCCATGTATTTTGCAATTAATGCTAAATATGTACGGTATATTTCTAAGCATACAAATTATATATTTACTAGCTATAACAAAATGATTACAAGCCCTAAAAAATTGTTGCGTTGACCACCAAAGAGGATTATTATACTGGTAGCTCATTAGGTCGAGCGAAGGTGCACTGTTGTTGACTTCTGATATATCGAAAACTGTAGGGGTCATGGTGTGCAAGAGCCACAGCTTGCCTTTAAGATCAATAGACCGTGTTTGTTGTGTGTTTGGATCAGTATTACTGACATCCAAGATTTTCAAAAATCAATGAGCTTTCACTTATTTATAAGTTATATAAATATGATGTATTTTGTATTTTGTTTAAACACATGCATATTATATCCTAATTCGGAAAGGGGACATTGGCTGCTGCCATTGGAAAAAATAATGCAATAGGGGTCTAATTGGGAATTTTCAAATGGTTTAATGATACAGGTGGTCTTTGTTGTGGGTATAGCTGATAAAATAGTCACATCCGCTAAAACCACCATAAACAGAAAGAATATTATACCGTATAATAGACAGATGTTGTTCTTATACCAATGATTAATTTTTTATAAAAAAATAAATATCGCGTACATTTCATGATCAGACAGAAAACGTGTACATACTATAATTGTTCTTGCAAAGAGATGAATACATACCAAATAAGGAATTTACTATATGATACATGTAGCATTGTAAGTTGTAGATGCACCAAATTAGGGATTTTACAACCGACGTATAATGTGCGTGAATCTAAATAAGGAATTGACGCATTATCGTGACTCTGCTTTTAAACAATTCACTGTGCTTTTTGCGAGAAACTAAACAACACTCGACCTGAATTTTCTCTGACACGTGTTTTGTGAATAATATTGCTTTCATATCATCATTATGCTATACTATTAGTAATACTTAGTATTTGGTATATGAGTTCACCTGACCATTACCTAGAATGAGTTCGCAAGCCAGGTCCGACCGGATATTTTTACCGGAGTTATTGGACTTTGTTTATTATTTTTGTCGAATTTACCAAATAACAAATAGACGTCACAGGGCTCATTTCCACTTATTGGACTTTGTTTATTTTTTTGTGTGCAAATGGACGACGTCACAGGGCTCATTTCCACAAATCTCAATGGATTTCAAAGATATTTGGTATATGAGTTCACTTGACCAGTATCTAGAACGAGTTTTCACAAACCAGGTCCGGCCAGATATTTTCAGCAGAGTTATTGGACTTTGTTTATTTGTTTGTGTGCAAATGGACAACGTCACAGGGCTCATTTCCACAAATGTCAACGGATTTCAAAGATTTTTGCTATATGAGTTCACATGACCAGTATCTAGAACGAGTTCGCAAACCAGGTCCGGCCGGTTATTTTCAGCAGAGTTATTGGACTTTGTTTATTGGTATATTCATTCCCATGACCAGTACCTAAAATGAGTTCGCAAGCCAGGCTTTTTGACAAAATCCCACCTCTTGTTTAGCACATACTGAGAACGCAAACATTATTGAGAATGCACTTCCCCAACTGCACATTTCGGTGGGGGATACCGCTGTATGCGGCTGCTTGTTTCATATGTTATGTTAGTGGTACACTGTGTACATTCTGGCAGTGGACACAGATAACACACAATTGCTGAAATGCATATATGACATTAAACTTATAATACAGACAATGAAATGTTCTAATATGAATAAAATAGGCTTGCCAACTTCAATTAGGATAAAATATTATTGGGAATGCTGCAGACAATGGCTGAAGAGTCACACTGGTACTTTAGTTCTAATTAACTGAACAAAGCAGGTGTGGTGTACATCAGTAGACCTAATTAGCTGGTTTGTCATTTACTGCATTCATGGAATTAAGCCTCATTTAATCCTCATCGGGATATCAACTGAATGGATGATCATCAAATAAATCTTAGTTTTATTTTCATTCTTGGGTATTGAATCTAATAGAACATGCAAATAATTATAATTGTTTCTAATAATTGTTTCATAAATAGTATGCGTTAGTTTCAATGCATGTAAGAAAATTAAAACATTTATTAAAAATATATTTACATAAATAAATACAATTAAAACATAATATATTCCCAATAAGTTGGTGCACAACTTCATGATGAAACCTCACCAATACATGTAAATGTAAAATGTCTATGTGTTATTTCTTGCTTCTTTCTATTGTTGCAGTCGTTTCTTGTTTCCACGTTATGTAGTATGTTTTTATTCAATCAAATTTCATATTTTGATTTGATTTATTTCAGTATTTATTCCTATGCGATCAAAATGGTTGGAAACTAACAATTGTAATCAGATGTAATCGATAGTTATGTTCCGATAATCGGAATCGGCCATCTGCCGATAATATGCCCATCGGATATTAATCGTACCTCGCAGTTGAACATCGGCTTTTACCGATTGTCAAAACAAATAAAAACGTTCAAGTTTCTAAGCGAAATATGCACGCTTTAACAAACGTACGCAATACAACCGTAATATTGAATGTAAAACGCAGTTGTAACAGCCTAAAAGGAAGCTATTGGCATCGTCCAAACAGTCTGATATGATTATATATTAGCATGGCAATACACGTGCCCGACATATCCCGTGTTATTGGTTCAATCGCGTGAACACGAAGTAGATTCAAAGAAAGCTTTAAAAAGCTGACCTCATTACATGGGAGTTTCCCATTGAGCACGTGCAATATGACGTCACATGCTATGAAATAATTTGAATGAATTAGTACAGTCACGATCAGAACTGTCTTCACTAACAACCAACGTGAGGAGGGACATTGCATAATATATCAAAAGACCGTATATCGTCCGACACTGTCAACACAAATTTTAACCTTTAAAGGAATATACTTCAGTCCACTGTCCAAGAATATTTAAAGGAACATATATAGATGAATCAACTCAGATTCAACTGAAGGACACCAAAAAGGCTCCCGCACTGTAACTCAGTACTCCAAGTTTAATAGAGGCAAGTTCCCCCTCAACACCAAAAGCATTTCACATTTATCTGGATTGAGACGATTACGCTTAGCCTTGTAATGTCCCCTGCTTCACTGAACAAACGTTCACTTGCGACGCTCGAAGGAGGTGCACCCAGGTATTTGCTGGCAAATTTACTTAGCCCAGGGTATCTCAGTCAATTAATACTCCACCACTTTAGGGGGTGCTCGAGCTCCACGTTGAAATTGGAGATGGTCTTGCGAAACAAAAATTCAGTAGGCGGAACTATAAAAGCTTCTGAGTTGTTAAAAGACAAAAGGTGTGACCAATGGGAATTTGGGAAATCTCAGACAAATGTGACAGCTGTCACAGAAATTATTATCCATCAATTTAAATTTAGTTAATAATCATCACCATTCCATTGCCATACATTGTCGCAACTTATAAGTATTTAATCAAGACTTTTACACCACATGCAAATGTTCCACACACGGTCGTAACATGACTTTGAGTCGGCACCTTTGATCTCTTTATCAAAACAACTACCGGTATACATCAAAGGCAGCACACAACCGATGTGTTGGGGGGGGGGGGGGGGGGGGGGGGTGGGGAATACTGTGGTGACAGTGTGTATATATTTCTTTGATGTATACGTCTTTGAAACTATGCGGGATATGGAGTGCATTGGGTGTATATAGGTCCATTATGGGAACAAACGCACAATATATATTAACATCGGAATCGGAAATCGGCCGATTGTGCCTCCAGTTATCGGAAATCGGTCCAATAAGCTTTTTCATTATCGGAACATCACTAGTAATCAAAAAGTAATCGATTACATTTACTAAAGTCATTGTAATCGTAATCGATTACATTGGGGGAAATGTAATCAGTAACCGTAATCATGTAAATCAAAAGTAATTGTAATCATAATCGATTACATTGGCATGTAATCACCCCAACCCTGGATAGTATATTCTTTTGGAAATTATCATAATTTGATAAATGTTATTTCTAAATTATAACCTAAAATGAAGGCCGGCCGTCCCTTTAAAAACTTCAAAAGACTTGAAAAATTATATTACAACAACGTCAGCTGTCATTAAAGGGGACTGTACACTAAATCCGGCCATTTATGGGACCATCTCATTTTATACTCAACATATTATATGCTTGAATTTGAGCCATGGATTAGTGCAAAATACACTCATGTGCTCTATGAATGATACAAACAACATGGTAATTATAATGAAAATTAGTTTGACTCGAGACATACAAAATACCAGTAACATGAAAGTCCATAAAACAACTATCATCAAAAAGCACTTGAAAAAATAGATTGACTTTGTTCTTACTGTCATTATTAATATATTAATACCTGTAATACTCCAATTTTGCATGTCAAAACCCTCCAATTTTGCATGTCAAAACCATTGTTATGTAAACATTACTGTTATATACAGTAATGCCCTAAGTAATCGACTCCTTAACCACAGCAGAATTATGGGTAACTTTTCAGGATTTAGTCGGAAATATGGCTTGTTGCCATTCATCGGAAAGCTCTCCCCTACTGTACAGTGGAATTACTGATAAAAGCTCAAATAGTCCAATTGATAAGATACCATCGTTTATAATAAAAACTTGACGGTAAGAATTAGAAAAGGCCAAAGCATTGAAAATATTCTGAAAATCATATTCAGTCTAAAATATTTGAACTTACTACAGATTTAGCAATGTTTGTTGACAAATAGCTGAAAAAGTTTTGTTTACATAACAATGGTTTCAACGCCTGTAATTTCAACTATCAATATAGAATGTAGTTTTATTGTCAATCAAGACGCCCTGACCTGCAGAATAATGAATAAAAGTTCTAACAAAGTTTATCTATTCTCCATGTTCTTCTTAGTGGTGATGTTTTTATAGACCATTTACCAGTATATTTGTCTGCCAATGCCTTGGGACATATCAATGTCAGAGTTAAACATTGGAAGCACACTTTAATTTGTAATCTTTATGCCATAGCAGAGTTAACTAAACTTATGCCCTCCTGTGTATACACTGATCTGGCCAGGGTATGAATGAGTGTAAGATTAGATTTTACCTTTGTTTTAATGGGGGATATTTTTTGGTTTGTGCTGTATTTATGAGTATTTCCTGGCTGGCAGCCTATAATTGTACAGCTGGAAAGGTGGGAGATAAAATGTGGTTCTGGCTGTGACGCTCATGTCTTGCCATACAAGCATACTGAGATGAGTCACACTGAGATATGGTATGATAACCTAAAATACCCAAACTGCATGCAAACTTCTCATATATCAACAAGTTGGCTTTATTCACAGCTCAGTCACTCACAGTCAGAGTCTATCTGTTTCACTGCAAAGTTATTCCTACCTTTGATCATATCAACTTAACTCTTTCATCCCACTGGTTATGGCTAATAGCAGTACACCTTCCTCGTAGTTATGAAGTCCAATTATACCATCTAGATCGCTTTGCAATCGATGGCTATATTCCATGGTTATAACATTTCATTAGGTACCCAATAGTAATACATATCCAGAACCATCAGTAGTTTGGACTCTTGTTATAATTATCCAGGTGTGTAATACCTACCATATAGTCCTGAGTGGTTTACTGCTTTTCCTATGATAGTGAAGGTATATAAATTAGAGCCTTGCGAACCAATTCGATTTGGCTAGGTTCGCAAGCCATTCATAATTGGGGAAGTGATTTCCACATTTTCACTCTTGATATGCTCATACTCAATACAAGATTTGGTGCGATTTGGAAACTTATTGGAAATAGCCCCTGAACTGTCATGTGGATATGATAGGAAATTCTAAATAAAATTTATATTGATAGCAATTAAACTTACATGTAACGGACAGTTGTCCTTGATTCATATCTATTATTTTATACCCCGGAGTCTATAACACTTTCTGGGAAGATATAGACCATCTTTAAATTTAGAACACCAAGAGGTTATCAATATCAACATAATGTGTACCATGGTATGGGTACACATAAAAAGGTACAGTAATGTTCTAAATAATCGACTCCTTAACCACAGCAGAATTTTGGTAACTTTTCAGGATTTAGTCAGATATATAGCTTGTTGCCATTCATCAGAAAGCTCTCAGTGAGAGCTTTCCGATGAATGGCAACAAGCCATATTTCCGACTAAATCCTGAAAAATTTCCCATAATTCTGCTGTGGTTAAAGGGTCATATACTTCGGGCATTACTGTATCTTGCACAGTGTGAGTGTACCTTGTAACTTGATACATGGATGTAGTCATCACTGAGTCAGTCATCATAAATAGTCTGTAATAAAAAAAATGAGCTTTTTGTTAAATATTCAGGGAACTTGCATATCATTGAGGGCTCCCATACAATTTTAGTGGTAAACAAAGTTCTGATCACAATCATTTCCGGAGATAAATATTTGTTTATACAATGAATTCTCTGTATGCACTTTGATGAGCCTATTGTGTTTGTCATATGGCATGTGGGGATAGACTATTGAGCTTTGTGGCTATCTGGAAACACCCACCCAATTTACCTGGAGCTATTATATTTCAAATAAATGTTCTTTTGTCATTTGAATGGTAGATTAGGTCATACACATGTATTTGATATTGAACATCTGTATGTTTACTTTGGTGCAGTCCAGTTTTTATTATATCTTCATGATTGAACATGCAGTAAATATGCAGTAAACATGCAAAATATATTAACCTTTTAGTTATGGTCATTAAGGGGTTTCCACACCTGAGCTACTGGTATGTCAGGAGGTGGAAAGTTTAGATGGACCTAGAAAACCACAAGAAGAATCTATATTATCTGATACCATCAAGCATATTATATAACAATAAAAATGTCAAAAATTTTAAATAGATGACTTTAACCAGTTCACAATTTTTCAGCACACACCTAAGATAATTTTGAGATTCTTGAAGCAGTATTGAACTCAATTAAATTTCCAATCGAGGCTTTTACTAGTTCTTTTTACAGCATTTATTCATTTCCACTCAATTTATATATAGATGCTGAGAATGCCCTTCCCAAAATTTCCCTTCTAAAACTATGATTTAAGTCATCTTTTTGACATTTATATTGTTGTATAATATGCTTGATGTGGTCTTCATATACATGTAGTATAGATTCCTTACCCAACCAACCATATCACACATATTTATGATCCTTCTTTTATTAAACTTACAATAAAATGCTAAATACATGTAAGTTCTAGCCCATGCAAAGAATAATGGGGAATTCATGTTGTGATAAAGTTTGAAGGGGGTAATTGATTTAAAGACTACCATATATCATGTATTAAAATCAAAAGCATCAAAGTTAATTCCTCAATAAATTTTGTGAATACATATATATACATGTACAATTTTTTTCCTTTTGTGAAATATTCTAAGCTGGAGAAGATGAAATTTGTCATTCAAGTTACAACTGATATTGGTACTGATATTTAACACCATGGCAATTGAAAAGTGACGTCATCAACAACGAAAATATATATTTAGCACGCAGAGCAACAGTTTCGGCATGCAGATTATTTCGGCATGCAGAGTTTTATTACGCGGTGTTATTATGTTAATAAGAATATAATTATGCTATTCAATTTATGTTGGGTTATTTAGTGTTGACTGTGAGATAAACTCGGGTGATAAGAGTCGATTTGTCAACATGAAAAGACGCATTTAAAATGTAACTATATTTTTTCGTGAAGTTGTCTTTACTTTGGTTGTGATAAGGAAATCAGTATTAATTTTTTTTAACCCAGCCCTTTCGAGATCATTTTTCCTTGCTAAAATGTGATTTTGTGATAGAATGGATCTCAAATTTGTCACCATTCTATATGAAATTTATTAACCTTGCCCACTAAGTTTGATTTGAGCCTCGATCGCTAAAGCTCGACTCGAATCGAATTTAGTGCAATCGGTTGATGAATTTTGTATAAAATTGTGACTCAGTAGAGATCCTCTGTGTATACAATGACTTCCTATGCAGTTAAAATTTCCTTATGTTGCACAAGCAATTTATTACAAGACACAGTCTTTAAACAACTTACCGGTAGCAACAAAATAAAACTGGTAGCTCAATCTTCAAAAGCCTAGAATTAAATGGGTTTACTATCAACAGAGGTGAGATCAGTAGCATTCTTCTGAGTAATCTCATTTCATTCAAACGACAGCTCGAGACAAAACAGAAGATTTTCGAGTCAGTATACCTGATACTGCTTTGAAATCTGGCAAAAACAGACTAAGAACATATAGGAGTTTTAAAAAAAATTTGAGTTAGAACCCTACCTCATCCATACAGCTTCCCAAACTGACTATACAATATTTAGAGTAAGTACTGAGAGTAAGTAATAATTCCCTTGCTATTGAAAAGGTAGACACATGCAACCGAAGATGACCCCTTTACCATTAGGGCTGTGTGTTTTCTGAAAAGTCAGCGCTGTTGAAGATGAAAGACACTTCTTAATTGACTGCCCCCATTATTCCTCCCAACGAAATGAATTATTAAATCTAATGACTGATGAGTAGATGGAACCACTGAAGCATATATTAGATAATAACATAACACAAAATTGTGTGAAAATTTGCCATGTAGTCAAGTGCAGATAAAACATTACATAAATATTAGGCCAAATAAAATAATATCTTCGTTTCCGGTAACGGATGGCAAAAATTTAGGGTAGCGAGGGGGTAAACTTTTTTTTTTTTGGTTAAATTTCCCATAACGCACAAGGTAATAACAGCCCTTAATGTATTGTAGATACAGGTATTCTATGTATATAGTCTATCTGGACATAATATTGCAATGAACTTGCAAGGCACTATATATTATATTCTTTTATTTAAGTTGTTATTTATTATATAGCCTGGCAATAACAGGAGTCAGACCGCTCTTTGTTCAAATCTCGCATATTTGAGTGACTGTCTTGAAACTTTTGTCTTAGGGAAACTTTCACCACACCACTACCTTCCACATATTGGACACAAAAATAAGCTTCGCCTGATACCAGAACCATAGTACTAATTATTAGGGCATGTGTTTATTTTCACCAGAAGACACTGGACTCTATACATTTATATAAAATCAAAATGGTGCTGTTAATGAATAGAATTATCCCCCTTCTCATAACGTGAAACAATGAAAATATATTTTTTTTATTGGGAAACAGTAGCGTTTTTCTTACCAGTTCTTGGCGGGTATTAACTGATAGTTGGTGGGTAGTTAATGTTCATTTATTTGTGTAATATTACATATATGTGGTGCATTTCTAACTGATGTTTTATTGAATATATTATCAATATAAACATGTATGCAGTGAGTATATTATCAATGGGGGTTGCCGTTCCCGGCAAGAACATCGTTTTTTTTCTTGAACATTTTACAATTGTAGATGATGATCATGATAATATAATATGGAATAAAATAAAATTGTTAAAGATGAAGCTCATGATAGACATTATTAATTTTTAAACAAACTAAATTGATGATGAAACGAAACATAAACAATACACTGTATTTGTGCTGATGCTGGTGATAGAAAAACGGCCTGGTTTTTTTTTTCGTGATTTCGGCTTTATGCATATATTCGGTTAATTACATAAGAAAAGCCATGCACTGACTATGCAATAAAGCTAAATTGACTGCATGCTAACTATAGAGGATCTGACATGGATAATCTTGGGTAATTTGAGGAAAGGGTTCTGGGGCCCATGCAATTAAGAAAAATAGATATCGTAGCAGGGTAAATTGGGAATTTTCGAATTGAAATAATGACACTATCAAATGAATTTTAAAATTAAGATGTTTAAAACTTAATGAACTAATGAATAAAACAACTGCACATTCCATCTCATACTATAAAGTCTGTGAGAAAGTACCTCTATAAATCTGATACATGACATGTATAAACCAGCTCATACTAAGGTACCTCTATAAATCTGATATAGACTTTATTCTAGTAAATGCCATGCAGTGCCAAAAGATTCAGATTGGCCCCAATATATCCCAATCTGAAAGCCAGGTTGAGGGTTTTTGGAATGTTAATGGGTTCACTTATACATGTATATATCCACAGAGGTTTGTCACCCATTAGGCACCCATGTGTGCACTGTAATCCATGAATCATGTAAAAACTGCACTGGTTATCTTAGAGTGGATCTGGTCAACCATGGAACTACATGTAATCTGTAATTGTTTAACCTGGCTTTATTTTCAGGGATATATGAAACCACTAGCTGCCGACAGAGTGATCAACATTGAGCAGGATAAAATTGACGGTCTCTTCAGTAATGTCACAGAAATATTACGTTTCAGTGAGGCATTTTATGAAGAGCTGGATATGCAACATGAAGATCCCATTAGAGTCGCTCAGTGTTTCCTCCGCAACAAAGATGGTTTCAACATCTACACAGAATATTGTACAAACTATCCCAAGTAGGTACATAGATTATCTACAAATTTATTTAAAATTTATTACCTGTAGATACAGGTAGTCTGCAGTCATGGGTTCTTGTCTTTAGTCTCACAGGGTTTCTAGAAGCGCGTATAAAAAGGGGCACAAGGTGCTTTTTATACGCGCATCTAAAAACGGGACATATTACATGTATATTATTGATCTGTCCCTCCGTCTGTTTGTCCATTTGTTTATTTCGTTTCCAGATGATAACTTTCAAATTTTCACCCGAGTTACGGCTCTTTTTATTGGAATTTGCACTCAATTTTTATTTCCGGATGATAACTTTAGTAAGTCTGAAATGAATGGAATGATTTGGTATGTGAGATTACTAGCCCAACAGAAAGCTCAAGTTTGAGTTATGGTTCTGCCCACCAATTTTCATGAGAGTTATGGCCCTTTGTTGAAATTACCATGGTGGTATTTTGCCACGCCCTAGTGATACCCAACTGAACATTAATGCTAACGGTCTTTGCCCAGGATCTCCTGATTCACAAAATGCCGTATAAATTTGCTAACACCAAAGACTACCCAGGACAATTGTTTTGTATGTAACTATATCAAATCTTGCATTGACAATTAGCTAGCATCAAAGAGAAGACCTAAAAAAGTATATAAATATATCCAACATTACGCTTTCCAAGCTACAGTAACGCCATAAATAATTGACTCCTTAACCAAAGCAGAATTATGGGTAATTTTCAGGATTTAGTAGGAAATATGGCTTGTTGCCATTCATCGGAAAGCTCTCAGCGAGAGCTTTCCGATGAATGGCAACAAGCCATATTTCCAGCTAAATCCTGAAAAATTACCCATAATTCTGCTGTGGTTAAGGAGTTGATTATTTAGGACATTACTTATTTTCTTCAAAATACATAAAACATCATATATACCATTCATATAACTTGCGTAAGTTGAGAATGTAATTTGAATTCATTGTTATATACATATGTATGCCTTTTATGTAATGCCTCTGGTAGGAATCCAAACCCATATGCATGCAGGGGGAGTAATTGAGACGAATACCAATATTCCAATCTGACGAATTTATTTTCGCCTCTTAATGTTGACAGATGTAAAGAGATGTAACAAATACCCACAGAATAGATGGAGATGGATTATTCTTTAGATAAACCTGTATAAACTTATTTTTCATTGTGAATTGAATAATCTCTTAACCAGATATAGGATTGTGGGTGTAAAACCCTATATACAGATTACTTTATAAACTAACCCATTTAGATAAATGTTTCCACCTGAACGGAATACTATACAAATTAACCTAAGTTAGTACAAAGAAATACGTATTTATAAAATACTTTAAAAGCTATTTCAATGTTTACAAAGAGTTATTTAATCATGAATTACAGATGTGCTCAGAGTTCTAACAAGGATGACAGCAACCACAACATTTCTTGTATATTTTTAAACACACATTAGCCCTGTAGTCGTGCATGGCATGATAGGATAATTAGTGAACAGCTCCAATTTTTTCATTGTGGATGGTATAAATGCGGCCCTGTGGAAATGGAAGCCAAGGCTACAATTGCATAAAGTTGACAGATATTAATCCATATGAGGTGAAACAGTTTAACAGACGATTGCTTACAGTAATGCCCTAAATAATCGACTCCTTAACACAGCAGAATTATGGGTAATTTTTCAGGATTTAGTCGCAAATATGGCTTGTTGCCATTCATTGGAAAGCTCTCACTGAGAGCTTTCCAATGAAGGGCAACAAGCCATATTTCCGACTAAATCCTGAAAAATTACCCATAATTCTGCTGTGGTTAAGGAGTCTATTAGTTAGGGCATTACTGTATGTGACAGCAAAATCACTGAGCAGTGGGCCCACTAATCAAAACATTCTGGATTGTTATAATTTCATCTTTGCAAAGCCTTAATTGTAGTATGTTTCACATATATTCAATAATTTAATGGTCACATGATCAACACAGTTAAAACACCTGCATATGATTCATGGTGTTCCTGCACTTAATGGGATGCCATATATGTGCATACCTCTTTGTTTATTACAGTGATGATTTACGATATGCTCGTGACGCCCAACACATTACTGTACAAACCAACCTGGACTGCTGCATGAAAAGTGCATTCTCCTGTATCACTCTTAAAATAGCAATGAAAACACCAGTTGAACTCTGAATTCACCGACCATTGAAGTGGATATGATATTCCCTTGGCTTTAAAACTACTACATATAGCATCATCACCCTCAACTTGATTTGTGCCTTTTGTGGGAAATCTACATCCTCTTGTTCTGAAAAACATGACGATATTACCAGTTTGGAGACGACAGTCAATTTTGCATGAAGATTTTTCAATGCTTATTCTCAAAGTTAACTTGAAATATTATGCGCAGTCAGATACAGTAATGCCCTAAATAATCAACTCCTTAACCATAGCAGAATTATGGGTAACTTTTCAGGATTTAGTCGGAAATATGGCTTGTTGCCATTCATCGGAAAGCTCTCACTGAGAGTCACGTAAAGTTACCCATAATTCTGCTGTGGTTAAGGAGTCAATTATTTAGGGCATTACTGTATGTTTTGATATCCCTTATAGCAAATGATATGAATTGTAAGCCATGTACGTTAACCCTCTCTATACTGAATGGATTCTTCCATCAGTTATAAAAGCATATATTGGAATGGTCTATTATTCATTTGGAGGGTTAGAACAAATAAGCAGACGACATACTGACGAAAAGATAATACAAGTGTAGAAGGTTTCATATTCATTGGAGGGAAATGTTCAGAGAATAAGTTGAACAAACGACCTATGTTCATTATAAGTCATTTGTTGGACTTATTATCTGAACATTTCCTAATGGAACTACTCGTCAATGAGTATTTAGTATAAAAAGGGCTAAGTCAAGGTTGAAGATCAGCTTGTACTGATGGTAAAACATTCTGTTAACATTTTTTTTTTTGTGTGTTAAAGAGGCCCCCTATTTGTGAATTTTCAAAAAATCTCAATTTCAAACTATTAATTTGAAGGAAAAAATCATTTTCCTGTAAAACCAATGTATGCTATAGTACTATAACAAGACCTGTGCAGTGTTCACCCTCACCATATGAGAGATACAGTAATGATCTAATTAATCGACTCCTTAACCACAGCAGAATTATGGGTAACTTTTCAGGATTTAGTTGGAAATATGGCTTGTTGCCATTCATTGGAAAGCTCTCACTGAGAGTCACGTAAAGTTACCCATAATTCTGCTGTGGTTAAGGAGTCAATTATTTAGGGCATTACTGTATGTTTTGATATCCCTTATAGCGAATGATATGAATTGTAAGCCATGTACGT
Organism: Siphonodentalium dalli; assembly: GCA_032622095.1. NCBI lineage: Eukaryota > Metazoa > Mollusca > Scaphopoda > Gadilida > Siphonodentaliidae > Siphonodentalium > Siphonodentalium dalli. Next base: position 154,906,044 of record CP136066.1, on the reverse strand, counting down.
TAACCCTCTCTATACTGAATGGATTCTTCCATCAGTTATAAAAGCATATATTGGAATGGTCTATTATTCATTTGGAGGGTTAGAACAAATAAGCAGACGACATACTGACGAAAAGATAATACAAGTGTAGAAGGTTTCATATTCATTGGAGGGAAATGTTCAGAGAATAAGTTGAACAAACGACCTATGTTCATTATAAGTCATTTGTTGGACTTATTATCTGAACATTTCCTAATGGAACTACTCGTCAATGAGTATTTAGTATAAAAAGGGCTAAGTCAAGGTTGAAGATCAGCTTGTACTGATGGTAAAACATTCTGTTAATATTTTCTTTGTGTGTTAAAGAGGCCCCCTATTTGTGAATTTTCAAAAAATCTCAATTTCAAACTATTAATTTGAAGGAAAAAATCATTTTCCTGTAAAACCAATGTATGCTATAGTACTATAACAAGACCTGTGCAGTGTTCACCCTCACCATATGAGAGATACAGTAATGATCTAATTAATCGACTCCTTAACCACAGCAGAATTATGGGTAACTTTTCAGGATTTAGTTGGAAATATGGCTTGTTGCCATTCATCGGAAAGCTCTCGTGGAGAGCTTTCCGATGAATGGCAACAAGCCATATTTCCGAGTAAATCCTGAAAAGTTACCCATAATTCTGCTGTGGTTAACTTATAAAGGAGTCGATTATTTAGAGCGTTACTGTATGTTCTAATTATGTTCAAAAGTGCTTTATAAAGAATAAAAAAAAAATATTTTCAATGCTGATCATTGGAGAGTTTGAAAGGAAATATTTGCAACAAACGCACTGAATTATTTATCTTATGAACCTAACTAGTGTATGCACTCAGTTTACAATCTGAAATCATGAATGTCTGCATGAAAAAAAAAATAAAAAAAATTCATTGCATAATTTAGTTTCTCGGTTGCCATTTGCAGAACTATTATTTTGGAGGAAAAGTCACCATAAAACAACATAATTTCTGAAAAGATGAATCAGTATTGAGCGTTTACGTCTGTCAGAGAATTGCAAACGTGGTTGAAAGAATATTTATGTTGTTTTATGTTGTTTTGGTTTTTTACATGACAAAAATATAGTTCTGCAAATGGCCACCAAAAAACTAAAATATACAATGAAAAATGGTTTATTTGTTTTCTCACAAACATTCATGATTTCAGATTCAAAACTGAGTGCATACCCTAGTTGGGTTCATAATATAGATAATTCAGTGTGTTTGTTGCAAATATTTCCTGTCAAACTCTCCAATGGCCAGCATTGAAAAATTTCTTTTTATTTTGTTTAAACCACTTTTTGTGTGTACCCATACCATAGTATGTTACACATAGTGTTGACGTCCGGATTGACCACTCGTCGTTCGTCTGTCTGTCCGTAGACATTTTACGCATAATGCGATAACTCAAACATTTTCTGTCCGGTCGGAACCACATTTTGTATATGGGTTTCTCAGCCCAAAATACAGATCGAGTTCGAATATGGGTTTGGTCCGATTTTTTTTATCTGATTGGAACCAAATATGGTATGTGAGTTGCTCAGCCCAAAATACAGATTGAGTTGAATTTTTTTTTTTTTTTTTTTTTTTTTAGATTGAACTTCTTGCTCAATTCTGATGTTTGATAAATAAATAACAACTGGGGAGAATGGGGGCGGTAATTAAAGTACAATTTAAATATGAGATGGAATCCCATGCATGTATGTTGTTCTAAGCAGTCGGGCTTGTCAACAAATTATAATTTCTCTTTTGAAATGAATGAATTATTGAATATTTGGCAGGTCAATGGTGGTAGAGAAAGGGGTTTATCACTTTGGCTTCCAATGAGTTAACTTAAACTCCTAAACATATCCTCCAAAATCACTAAACCATTGGATCTCACAGTGAGAGGTCCTTGCGTGAATAGGGACAGAGTTATGAGATTTAAAACTACTCATCCCCACCCCAAATACTTTATGAGTTTTTAGCTCAACTTACTTTTGTAAGTTTGAGCTATTGCCATGGTTTGGCGTCCGTCGTCCGTGTGTCCGTGTGTCCGTGTGTCCGTGTGTCCGTGTGTCCGTGTGTCCGTCAACAATTTCCTTTGGCGCGGGCTACAGGTTGTACCTTTGGTCTGATCTTCATGAAATTTGTCATGAATGTTGACATTGACATGTAGATGGGAACGAGTCATTTTGGGGTCATTCGGCCAAAAAACATGGCCGCTGGCAGCCATCTTGGATTTCAAGATTCAATCCATTGGCGCGGCCTACAGGTCGTACTGTTCATCTGATCATCATGAAATTTGTCATTGATGTTAATATTGACATGTAGATGGGAACGAGTGATTTTGGGGTCGTTCGGCCAAAAAACATGGCTGCCAGCAGCCATCTTGGATTTTACTCTTTGCATGACTAAATCCTTTGGCGCGGGCTACAGGTCGTTGTTTTGGTCGGAAGTTTATGAAATTTGTCATGGATGTTAACACTGTCATGTAGATGGGAACGAGTGATTTTGGAGTTATGCGGCCAAAAAACATGGCCGCCAGCAGCCATCTTGGATTTTACTCTTTGCATGACTAAATCCTTTGGCGCGGGCTACAGGTTGTACCTTTGGTCTAATCTTTATGAAATTTGTCATGAATGTTGACATTGACATGTAGATGGGAACGAATCATTGTGGGGTCATTCGGCCAAAAAACATGGCCGCTGGCGGCCATCTTAGATTTCAAAATTCAATCCATTGGCGCGGGCTACAGGTCGTACTGTTCGTCTGATCATCATGAAATTTGTCATGGATGTTAATATTGACATGTAGATGGGAACGAGTCATTTTGGGGTTGTTCGGCCAATAAACATGGCCGCCAGCAGCCATCTTGGATTTTACTCTTTGCATGACTAAATCCTTTGGCGCGGGCTACAGGTCGTAGCTTCGATCTGAACATCATGAAATTTGTCATGGATGTTAACAATGACATGTAGATGGGAACGAGGGATTTTGGGGTCGTTCGGCCGAAAAACATGGCCGCCAGCAGCTATCTTGGATTTTACTCTTTGCATGACTAAATCCTTTGGCGTGGGCTACAGGTCGTACCTTTGGTCTGATCTTTATGAAATTTGTCATGAATGTTGACATTGACATGTAGATGGGAACGAGTCATTTTGGGGTCATTCGGCCAAAAAACATGGCCGCTGGCAGCCATCTTGGATTTCAAGATTCAATCCATTGGCGCGGGCTACAGATCGTACTGTTCCCCTGATCATCATGAAATTTGTCATTGATGTTAATAATGACATGTAGATGGGAACGAGTGATTTTGGTGTCGTTCGGCCGAAAAACATGGCCGCCAGCAGCTATCTTGGATTTTACTCTTTGCATGACTAAATCCTTTGGCGCGGGCTACAGGTTGTACCTTTGGTCTAATCTTTATGAAATTAGTCATGAATGTTGACATTGACATGTAGATGGGAACGAGTCATTTTGGGGTCATTCGGCCAAAAAACATGGCCGCTGGCGGCCATCTTAGATTTCAAAATTCAATCCATTGGCGCGGGCTACAGGTCGTACTGTTCGTCTGATCATCATGAAATTTGTCATGGATGTTAATATTGACATGTAGATGGGAACGAGTCATTTTGGGGTTGTTCGGCCAATAAACATGGCCGCCAGCAGCCATATTGGATTTTACTCTTTGCATGACTAAATCCTTTGGCGCGGGCTACAGGTCGTAGCTTCGATCGGAACATCATGAAATTTGTCATGGATGTTAACAATGACATGTAGATGGGAACTAGGGATTTTGGGGTCGTTCGGCAGAATAACATGGCCGCCAGCAGCCATCTTGGATTTTACTCTTTGCATGACTAAATCCTTTGGCCCGGGCTACATGTCGTACCTTTGGTCTGATCTTTATGAAATTTGTCATGAATGTTGACATTGACATGTAGATGGGAACGAGTCATTTTGGGGTCATTCGGCCAAAAAACATGGCCGCTGGCAGCCATCTTGGATTTCAAGATTCAATCCATTGGCGCGGGCTACAGATCGTACTGTTCCCCTGATCATCATGAAATTTGTCATTGATGTTAATAATGACATGTAGATGGGAACGAGTCATTTTGGGGTCATTCGGCCAAAAAACATGGCCGCTGGCAGCCATCTTGGATTTCAAGATTCAATCCATTGGCGCGGGCTACAGATCGTACTGTTCCCCTGATCATCATGAAATTTGTCATGAATGTTGACATTGACATGTAGATGGGAACGAGTCATTGTGGGGTCATTCGGCCAAAAAACATGGCCGCTGGCGGCCATCTTAGATTTCAAAATTCAATCCATTGGTGCGGGATCGAGTCGTTTTGGGGTCATTCGGTCAAAAAACATGGCCGCCAGCAGCCATCTTGGATTTTACTCTTTGCATGACTAAATCCTTTGGTGTGGGCTACAGGTCGTAGCTTTGGTCAGATGGTCATGAAATTTGTCATGAATTATAACAATGACATGTAGATGGGAACGAGTCGTTTTGGGGTCATTCGGTCAAAAAACATGGCCACCAGCATTTTACTCTTTGCATGACTAAATCCTTTGGCGTGGGCTACAGGTCATACCTTTGGTCTGATCTTTATTAAATTTGTCATGGATGTTAACACTGACATGTAGATGGGAACGAGTTGTACCTTTGGTCTAATCTTTATGAAATTTGTCATGAATGTTGACATTGACATGTAGATGGGAACGAATCATTGTGGGGTCATTCGGCCAAATAACATGGCTGCCAGCGGCCATATTGGATTTCAAAATTCAATCCATTGGCGCGGTCTACAGGTCGTACTGTTCGTCTGATCATTATGAAATTTGTAGGTCGTAGCTTTGGTCAGATCTTCATAAAATTTGTCATGGATGTTAACAATTATACGTAGATGGGAACGAGTCCTTTTGGGGTCAATTGGTCAAAAAAAATGGCCACCAGCAGCCATCTTGTATCTTACTCTTTGCATCACTAAATCCTTTGGCGCAGGTTAGACATTTCAATTAGCACCTTTCCTATTCCTCCATTTACTGTCAACCATTAAATTATTCCCCTACCTAAGTTGAGCTACAGTGTCATTGACACTTTCATTTATTTCAAGTTGGGTACTGATATATGGATTCCTGTGATCATATCTTTAACAAATTATCAGTTATAGCTAATCGCTATCGCCAATGTATGGGTTAAACATCTGCCGATCGTGATCGGCCTCTCGTTTACATAATTAGAATGTATCACTCATATTGTAAGGTGTTGTTATAGTACTATAACATACATTGGTTATAGAGGATAATAATTATCTCCTTCAAATTTATAGTTTGAAATTGCGAATTTTGAAAATTCATGAAATGGCCTCCTTAATACCAGCATTAAACCTGTCTTGTAAAGTAGGAACCTTTATGCATGGTGGAATGAGGTTACATTTGCTGATAAGATAGTGAGCCTTGAACAAGTTGAGACACTCACAGGCTCTAGTATCAAGTCTGAGCTAGGTTATCACTAAATAGATCTACATGTAGGATGCCAGAAGGTTTGAAACTCGATATATTTTACTTTGAAATAGATTGAAGTCACTGACATGATAGGGAGTTCAGTGAGTGCCCCCAACACATAGTATCTACATTGGCATCGGTAATCTACCGGTATCGGTAACCTACCGATTGTTCATTCAGAAAATCAGTAATCAGCTCTTCCATATTAGCTACATGTATCTCATTAAATTTTAATTGCAGAGCTATTGAGATCCTGACAGAAGTAATGAAGGATGTTGAACTTGGCTTCGTGTTTAAACAAAGACAGATCGCACTGGGCCATACATTACCACTTGGTGCCTTCCTTCTTCGTCCTGTACAACGAGTCCTCAAGTATCATTTATTATTTCAGGTATTATTATATAGAACACTTCCCGTAATTGTTGCTCACATGAATAGGTAATCTTGTGTACCTAACTTTTGTACATGTATGCTGACTTTATATATATGCTTTATTCTCTAATCCAAGATATTATTATATGGACATTGAGAAAACAAAAATGTAGTTTTTTTTACAAAAGATGGACAGCAGAAAATAAAGAAATACATCACATAAAAACCAAATATATATCAACTCCCGGTTTTTCTTCTCAAACAGCCCAGCGAATTCATCATCACAACTGTCATTATCATCACCATCATCATCCTTTTCCTCATCCTCATCCCCATCATGTCATCTTCATCGCCATCATCATCGCTGCCATTGCCTGACCATTTCATCACCATCATCATCCTTTTCCTCATCCCCATCATGTCATCTTCATCGCCATCATCATCGCTGCCATTGCCTGACCATTTCATCACCATCATCATCCTTTTCCTCATCCTCATCCCCATCATGTCATCTTCATCGCCATCATCATCGCTGCCATCGCCTGACCATTTCATCACCATCATCATCCTTTTCCTCATCCTCATCCCCATCATGTCATCTTCATCACCATCATCATCGCTGCCATCGCCTGACCATTTCATCACCATCATCATCCTTCTGCTCATTCTCACCCCATCACGACATCTTCCATCAGCATCACCATCACCATCATCAACTTCATCCTCTTCTCGTGATAACCATAAATCATCGATCATCATCGTCATAATCAATATAATACTCAGCATCATCATCATCATAGTCACCAGTGTAGTCGTCGCTATAGATTCAGGGGCCAATACTATCAAATTTCTACACAGGTAATTTAGAAGAGGGGTAAAATATCGAGAATTATAATCAGCAATAAAACACGTCACGTTTACTTTCTTATGATTGGATTCTTATTCATAATACTTTATCTTCACATGGTGTCAGTAGAAGCGGTATAGCCTTATAAATCACTGACTTTATTATTACCGTCTTGTAAATTACAATGTGGACCATGTAGAAGTTTAATAGTATTTGCCTCAGGATGAAATTACCATTTGTACATTCCTAATTTGGCCCTGTATGTTTTTTATTCTGTCTGTTAAATGTATCACCAATCTTTTCAATAATGTACCTGTTGAAGCTGAATGGAAAGAGAAGTTTATCAGAGTTATAATTAACGTGAAATTCCAAAACAATACAGAAACTTTTTATATAACTCAACACAAGTGAAGAATAACATTAAATTTAAGTCCCAAACATAGATACTTAAATAGATGCTTATTAGGTACATGTAACCTAAAATACTAACTTGAGTGATTCTCTTAGCTTCTGTTGACATTCAATAACAAATTCCATGGCCATGTACATGTATACTCATAAACCGATAATTGAATCAGCTTTTTGACAATATAATTCTATTTATCTGTTGATCCCAAAAGATTGCGTCTATTGACTTGATTCCATTATTTAACCTTTGAAGAAGTACAATAATGCCCTAAATAATCGACTCCTTAACCATGTGCAGCAGAATTATGGGTAATTTTTCAGGATTTAGTCGGAAATATGGCTTGTTGCCATTCATCGGAAAGCTCTCACTGAGAGCTTTCCGATGAATGGCAACAAGCCATATTTCCAACTAAATCCTGAAAAATTACCCATAATTCTGCTGTGGTTAAGGAGTAGATTATAAAATGACTCAAAAATTCCATTGTAGAACATTTTGAAGAACTATGACCGCAGTCAGGAAGGCTTCGATGTGCTCAGTGACACGCTGAAGCTCATGACTGGCATGGCACACCATATTAATGAAATGAAGCGCAAACACGAACATGCTGTGAGAATCCAGGAGATACAGAGTCAGCTGGAGGACTATCAGGGAGATGATCTCACACGCCTCGGTGAACTCGTTCTCGAGGTGAGTTTATTAACCCTTTCTATGCTAAATACTCATTGATGAGTAGTTATTCCTGTTCAGATAATAAGTTCAACATTTGAAAAAAAACGAGAATTATCATGTTATTGGTCCATCTGTCTCTCCATCCATTTGCTTTTTTTCGTTTCTGGATGATAACTTCAGTAAGTCCGAACTGAATGGAATAAAATTTGGTATATAGGTCAAGTTCTAATTCAGGTTCTCCCCGCCAATTTTCACCAGAGTTATGGGCCTTTTTGTTGGAATTTCGAGCTACACCAGGGATGAAGCGCTATATAAATGCTATATATTATTATTATTATTATGTTATTATAATATTATTATTATTATTATTATTATTAATTTGCACTAAATTTTTGTTTCCGGATGATAACTTTAGTACGTCTGAACTGAATGATATGAAATTTGGTGTGTGAGTTTACTAGTCGAAAATACAGGTCATGTTCGAATTAGGGTTCCAGATTTTCACCATAGTTATGACCCTTTGTTAAGATTACCACAAGCATATTTTCCCGTGCCCTAGTGATGCTCTTGTTCTTCTGTCATCTGCTTATATATTCTGAACACCCCTCCCAATTAAGATAATAGACCGCTCCAATATACACTGTTATAGCGGGGTGGGAGAATCCACTTAGGAAAAAGGGTTAATGGAATCCGACCAGAAAATGTGAAATCAAGATGATCTCACGAGCCTCGGAGAACGGAGAACTTGTTCTCGAGTTGAGTTTATTATTGGAATCCAACCAAAAAATGTCAAATCAAGACTGGAACAGCAGTTGTGCACTTAGTAGCTCATCGAATAGTGTTATCACATTGCAAGCCTGATGATGTTGATGCAGGTTGGATAATTGGCTCAGGAGTTTTGTCTCGGGTGTGGCATGTAAACTGAATACTTCAACACAAGTTCTGAAGCATTTTATCATGCTAGAAGCATTGATAATATAATGGAATCCTCAGTCAATTTTCCTACTAATAATGACAAGTTAACCCTTTCTATACTAAATACTCATTCAAGCCTGCAGATAGTGCACGTCTGTCATTTGCAGAATGAGGTCCCCATAGGGTGGATTTAGTGATGCTATCCCGCACAGTGGGCTAGCATCACCGAATTCACCCTCTGGGGACCTCATTCTGCTTAGGCCTCATCTTCTGGGAAGCATCTATAGTCTCAAATTAATATTGTTTTAGTTAAATTTTTTCCCTTCTGTTCAGTTTCTATATCCCCTGATTTCCAGAAGATAACATGCATAATCGAGGTGAATAATGTGTGAACATCACCAACTTCAACTGGGGAACTTCAATCTGATCCTAGGTCTCCCATAGCAGTTGAGGTCTAAGCAGAATAAGGTCCCCAGAGGGTGAATTTGGTGACGCTAGCCCGCCATGCAGAATAGCACCACTAAATTCACCCTCTGGCGACCTTATTCTGTAAATGACAGACACACTATTTGCAGGTTTGTTCACATTGATGAGTAGTTATCCCTTAGGAAATAGTCAGATAATAAGTTATTATCTGAACATTTCCCTCCAATAAATATGATTTCTTTTGTATTTTTACTATCTGTCGTCTGCTTATTTTCCTTAAAACCCCTCCAAATGAATAATAGACATTCCAAGGTATACTGTTATAGCTGAGCGGGAGAACCAGTTTAGTATAGAAATAAATGGTGCCAGGTGCCAGGTCCGAATTTTGTATCAACCCATATACCCTGTGCCAATGCATTCTCTTATATATGCGAGTCGCCTCGCATATATAAGAGAATGCATTGGCCTAACAATTTTTCATCATTTGTTATTATTTTTTACAATTTTAATAAATTTTAAAAAATCTAAAAAATCTAAAAAAAAAAATAATATTTTTTTAGGGCCGATTTTACAGACCGTAAATTAGGGCCGATGAGATCGGCCCCTGGCACTGAAAGGGTTAATGTATTATGTTGAGTTAAGTCTGATGCTGGTAAACAAACCTGTGGTAAGAAAAGAGTCCTTATTCTTCTCATATTGTCATTATTTATACCATTTCAGAAATCATTCAATATATTCAAAATATCAACTTCAGTTGGGAGTATTTAGTTATACAAATATTTGAAAATATCTTATTCATAGCTGTGAATTATTGCAAGGCAATAGGGAGGTTAGGATCAAGAAATTTTGACTAATGATCAGATGATACATGTGATCTCCAGACGTTGTCACATATTGATAAATTATGGATCCTGAGAGCTTTCCGATGAATGGCAACAAGCCTATCTCCGACTAAATCCTGAAAAGTTACCCATAATTCTACTGTGGTTAAGGAGTCAATTATTTAGGGCGTTACTGTACATGTATCGAGTTATAAATAAATTTTCATAGTTGTAGTCATTTGTACTCTCATTCTGCATATATATTAATTAATTGTCCTTTGCCTTTTCAGGAACCTGATATATTTACTTGATGATAATATATTTTATTTAGCATTTTGTAAAAAAAAAGTCACAGTTTTAAGACTTCCCTCACAAGTTTTAAGACACCTTCATAGTTTACAAACAATTGTGTTGTTTTTCAGTGTTTGTTCAAGCTACATGGTGTGAAAGGGTCTCGTCAGGTGTTCCTTTTTGAGAAAGGATTGCTCATATGTAAAAAGAGAGAAAATCATTTGTTCAGTGCCAAGATATTCATTGAGGTGAGTGCCTATATAATCAGGGACATGGCTAGAGGGTCTGTTGGGGGGTGTCTAAATTCCAACTGACCACCCCTCCACCTACTACTTGAACTAGACCCAAATTCCCATTCAGGGAAATACCAATTCAAGGCTGCTAATAGTGTGTATATAATATGCAGAATGAGGTCCCCAAAAGGTTAATTTAGTGATGCCATCCTGCAAGGTGTGCTAGCATCACCAAACTCACCCTCTGGGAACCTCATTCTGCTTAGGCCTCAACTTCTATGGATGGGAGACCTAGGATCAGATTGAAATTCCCCAGTTAAATTTGGTGATGTTTACTCATTAGTCACCTCGATTATGCATTTTATCTTCTGAAAATTAGGGAATATAGAAACTGAACAGAAAGGAAAAAGTAACTAAAACAATGTTAATTTGAGACTATAGATACTTCCCAGAAGATGAGACATAAGCAGAATGAGGTCCCCAGAGGGTGAATTTGGTGATGCTAGCCCACCGTGTGGGATAGCGTCACTAAATTCACCGTCTGGGGACCTCATTCTGCAAATGACAGACACACTATTTGCAGGCTTGCTGATGCCTCTAAGGCAAAAGGTCGGTACAGAAAGTTGACCGTGTCCTGGTTCAAAACTGACATTTCGGCGTCTTAAGTCCAAAAGTCGGGAACTAAAATCATCCTAGTCCTTCACAAGCATTGACAAGTTGGCCTCTAAGGCGAGGTGTTTGGACAAAAAATTGTCCGAGCCCAAGTTGGGAAGGTTCTACTTTACTTTGTGTTTTGATCAGTACTTGTTTCTTTTCAGTGCTCAAATCTCATGTTGGTGGAAAGCATACCAAAAGAGCCACTGAGTTTCCAGGTTGTTCCTTTTGACAATAGCAGAAGCCAATACACATTACAGGTGAAATATTTACTCAGTTTTGGTAATATAAAAACAAGTCATTTGCTGGTTTCGATCACAATTTGTGTGTGATTTAGAATGATATTTAGGCATGCACAATTTTGTGCGTGTGTTATAGGATTATATTTATGTGAACACATGATGTGTGTGTTTTAGGATTATATTTATGCGAACACAATGATGTGTGTATTTAGGATTATATTTATGTGAGCACAATGACGTGTGTGTTTTAGGATTATAATTTATGTAAAACAATGATTTGTGTATGTTTTATGGTTATAATTTATGTAAAACAATGATTTGTGTATGTTTTATGGTTATAATTTATGTAAAACAATGATTTGTGTATGTTTTATGGTTATAATTTATGTAAAACAATGATTTGTGTATGTTTTATGGTTATAATTTGGCATGCTTCTGCTGTTTCATTCCTGTTTATATTGATAATTTAAAAATCCACTCAGCTAGGTGTCAACAAACTGAATAATCAAACTATAAATTGAGCAGTAGGAAACATGTTGATGTTAATTCTGTCGTTCATGCTCAGTCATTCAAATAATCTCAAACATCATTTCTTGAATATTATTTGAATACTACTTTCTACAAGTAGGTATATGACACAGATTCTGAAATACTAGTTTGTCAAACTGCAGTAATACTTCAATATAAGCCGGAGTTTAGTGTGCCTGTCATTTGCAAAATGAAGTCCCCAGAGGGTGAATTTAGTGATGCTATCCTGCATAGCGGGCTAGCATCAGTAAATTCACCCTCTGTGTACCTCATTCTGCTTAGGCCTCATCTTCTCTGGAAAGTTTCTTTATTATCAAATTTCTATAAAAAATTCTTCACATAGATTCTATTTCTTAATTAGTTTAGTTTCTCTATATCCCCAAATTGGCAGATGACACATTGCATAATCGAGGTTCCCAATTGGTATACATCACAATATTCCCCCTTTGGGAACTACAATCTGAGTCTATGTCTCCCATAGCAGATGAGGCCATGCAGAATGATGTCCCCAGAGGGTGAATTTGGTGATGCTAGACCACTATGCAGGATAGCGTCACTAAATTACCCCTCTGGGGACCTCATTGTGCAAATGACAGGCACACTAAACTCAGACTTGCTTCAATATCTCACTTATATTTCAAGGCCAGAAACTTGGAACAGAAAAGAAAATGGTGTCTAGAAATTAAACGACTTATGTTGGAGAGCTACCAAGTGAAAATACCTGAAAAAGTCAAGAATTTAGTCATGGAGATCGGGATGTCGAAGGAAGATGAAGGTAATGTCACATCTTTGTGGGATCTATCAGTTATTGTCGACAAAAATCAAATGTTGTACTACATAATTTACTTTTGACAATTTACTATGTTAAGTCTTGTAGCTTAACTGGAGTTTTTAGTTTAATTAAATTTTGAAATTTTAATTCCACAACCAATATAAAACTCAAATGTCTGGAATTGAACCACTGATCTGGTCTTCTGGCTTGCATTGTTTCTTATTACAAGCTACCAACAACCACATGATTCATCAAACAATCAAGGAAAACTATCCTTTAGCATCGTGTTTGGTGAGATCCCTGAAGGTTTGGTGGAGTGTATTCAAGACTTTCAGTTGATTAATATATAGCTATTTGATGCTTTTCGTGATATTTTATAATTTAGTATTAAATTTGAACCCTTCCATGACTGGAGATTCCTGATATTTTGCGAAAGCCCTGTGCCAATGCATTTTGTTATATATGCCAGTCTCCCATATGGAGCCTCGCATATATAAGAGAATACATTGGCCTAACAATACTTACCTGGACCTTGTAAGCTAGTGCATTCTCTTATATATGCGAGGCTCACATATATAAGAGAATACATTGGCCTAACAATATTTACCTTGACCTTGTAAGCCAGTGCATTCTCTTATATATGCATGGCTCCATATGGGAGACTCACATATATAAAAGAATGCACTGGCATATGATCTATAATGCTGCATCAGCGCAGCTCCCGTCATGAAAGGGTTAAAGATAGTGTATCTCTTCTGGGCAACAATTACAACAATATAATTTTTTTATAAACCTGATTTCAAGACTACAAATACAGTAATGCCCTAAATAATCGACTCCTTAACCACAGCAGAATTATGGGTAATTTTTCAGGATTTAGTCGGAAATATGGCTTGTTGCCATTCATCGGAAAGCTCTCACTGAGAGCTTTCTGATGAATGGCAACAAGCTATATATCTGACTAAATCCTGAAAAGTTACCAAAATTCTGCTGTGGTTAAGGAGTCGATTATTTATTAGAACATTACTGTACCTTTTTATGTGTACCCATACCATGGTACACATTATGTTGATGTCCAGATCAACCATATAACCCCTAATTTGCAGAAGATATATTGCATAATGGAGGTGACTAATGGACGAACATCACCAACTTCAAATAGGAAACTTCAATATCTGATCCTAGATCTCAGATAGCAGTTGATGTCTAAGTAGAATGCGGTTCCTAGAGGGTGAATTTGGTGATGCTAGCCTGCCGTGCGGGATAGCATCACTAAATTCACCCTCTGGGGACCTCATTCTGCAAATGTCAGACACAATATTTCACTGCTTGTTTATGCAAAATGTGTGTCTAGACTTACTACACACTAAATGAAACCTTGTTTCAAACTGAAAAACCATAACTAATTTGATAATAAAATGATGTTCCTACAATGTGTAAAGCCACATATTATGCATAAACTTGGAGTTTAAACACAATATAAACTGGATTTAATTTTCATTTATAAAATACTTAATATTTTACAATGACCTTACTATTCTTTATGCTGCATTTAATTTGATCAATCTGCCCCTTAGGCTGCCACCAGGGATTAAACACGAAATTAAATCCAATTGTGTCTCACCGATTTACAAATAACATTTGCTGTATCATGATAAAATGTAAATTTTGGTCCAAAGAACCTATTAAAGCAATTTATTCAGTTTTTTTTTCGTGAATTGATTCCTTGTTATGTATAAGGCCATTATAAATAAATTGCTAGATTTACTTCAAACTTTTTCTGAAAAATGGGGCGGGAAGGCGAATTTTATTTTTATATTTTATTTTTCCTAACATAAATGGTCATGGTTCTAGATATTGAAGCAGTATTCTATCTTATATAGATTGTCCAATATTTGATCAGAATTGAATGAGTAATGGGTCATGAAATATAATTTGACGGTTAAGACATGAGAAAAAAGTTTTCATAAAAGATATCCCAATAAAAAAAAATTGAGGAGGGGACTAAAAATAGTGTTGGGAGGGGATGTAAATCGAGCAATTTTTTAGCTCAACTTCATTTTGTAAAGTTTGAGCTATTGGGTTGGTGTCGTCATCCGTGCATCTGTAAATCTGTGCATCCGTCCATCAACAATTTCTGTTGGTTCACCCTACTGGCCGCATCCCTCATCCAATTGTCACCAAACTTCATACGATGGATCTTTGGGGTGTCCTCTAGATTGGAGCCATCAATTATTTCTGAAATTCGTTATAAAACATGGCTCCCAGCAGCCATCTTAGATTTCAAATCTGAATCCATCCGCCCACCCTGCAGCCAACATTTATTTGTGAATCTTTCAAATGAAGATAATTTCATCTACACAATACAAGACCTTAACTATAACTTTTTGGCTTTCCTTCTTTATCATTCTATTCATTGCTCAGAAAAAAATTAATTCCTTCCCAAGTTGAGCTACAGTGTCATTGACACTTTCATTTTGTATTTACCTTACTAGAGGTTCTTGTTCTTATGAGCCGGAAATGTCAATAGAATACCATTCATCATTCGAGATGAAATCCTGATGTAATTTTCCTGACAAGGAAATGGCCTTTGGCTTACTGCCAGATTCAAGTTCTCTTTCCATGATTATACCATGTGCATTGTGATTGACCATATGTGCCTAACGGAGCATAAATAACTGTTTACACTAAATGTCAATAGAATTGAAAGATATCTACCAAGTACATTACGTGTACAGTATAGAAAGTTTCTGTCAGAATAGTTATCTTTTCATTTTAACAGACAAGAAAAATTATTTATTTTCAGAACCAGAATCAACGCATTGATCAATTATAATTCACATTGTTCTCTTTGTTTTGATCAAGCTGAATATATACCTCCTTATATCACTGTCACCTCGTACAGGGATCAGGCTAGATGGCGACTTGGGAGAATCTTCTCCCTAAAATTTGTCACTTCTCCTTATTTTTGTCACAGGGAGAAGTGACTTCTCTCTCATATACCAGTATGCATATTTCTAAGCAGCATATTTTTTCAGTGTATTTACTGATTATAATGGTGTAATTAAATTATTTATCTCTCTCATTTACCAGTATGCCACATTACTCTGATTTTAAAGGTATATTGTGCACTTATGTGAGGGTTTGAAACTAAATTTTCATTGCTCACGAAGTACGCCAGCTTTAACAACGTAAAATTAAACCGTTGCCGATAAAAATAATAACCACATTACTTTTTCAGAAAACACAACTTATGAAAAAATGTTGCTATATATTCCTTTAACTGGACAGAATTAATTACTCATTATAGTGGTACTAGTAGTATTATAACTGGTCTCTTGTATTATATAATACTTATTGTAACACAGAAAGGTGATTTTAGAGAGTAAAGTGAACTACAGCCTTCATGACCTCTCCCTGATAACTTCCATTTCCCCTAATAATCTATTAGGGAGAAGTGAATTTTCCCAAATTTAATTCTCTAGGCTGATCCCTGATCCTGTGGGTGTTCTGAAGTATCTTCATATCTAAATTTTTCTCTCTGATTTTAAAGGTATATTGCACGCTTATTTGAGGGTTTGAAACTCAATTTTCATTACTCAGGAAGTATGCCAGCTTTTAACAACATAAAATTAAACCATTGCCGATAAAAATATCCAACCACATTACTTTTTCAGAAAACACAACTTATGAAAAAATGTTACTATATATTACTTTAACTAGACAGAATTATTCATGGGTAACTATCCTTATCGATGATGACAAGTGCCAAATAAACTAAATTATATATAGTTTTTTTTATTATAGTTGTTCACACATGTTAAGTTCATTTGTTAATTTTTATGTTTTGTTTTCTATAATTGTCATATTCTACTTGTTGTGGCCGTTATGCAATAAAATATCATATTGTATTGTATCGCTCTATCCATTATGATTGTCCGTCTCTTCCGGGCCACAATTACAACATAATTTTTATAAATCCCGATTTTAAGACTACAAATAACAATTTTGTGAATAAAATTCAGATAAAACTGAAGATTGGGTATACAGTAAAACCTCTCCATATTGGACTTTCTATAAACCAGATCCCTCTCTATACCAAACAAATTTGTCTGTCCCAAATTAAGCCAAATGCATTTTCTCTAATAATTACTGTCCCACGGATGTGAAAATTTAAAAAAAATAAAATTTATATTAATTGACAGAAATTTTTCCAGACAGGTGTCCTCGAATCATATCTATTATTTTATACCCCGGAATCTATATTTAAAACTTTCTGGAAAGAGATAGACCATCTTTAACTGTCATTGCAAATGGACATGTGCTACTAGGGATAACACCAATAAATATAAACACCACTGTCATATTGGTTATACTAAAATTGAGTTGTATCTTGATTGAGCTATATAACTATTGCCTCTAGATATGATGGTTACTTAAAAGGTTCACACGCATCTGGGTAATCGCCACAATGATCTGTCAAACTGTAAACCACCAGCAATTTGTGTAAGTTTAATAGGAGTCATTTTATAGCAACTGTTTATCCCTCAGGCAAAACAGGATAAAACTTGCTGTCCATGTTAAAAGATAGATTATGTGCAACAGCCCTCATAATTGGCTACTGCAATCTATTATCAGCAATCCCGAAGCCATTTGCTGAAGCAGACTGGGCCATGGCAAAGGGCTGCAGATTGCTGAAGCCAAACAATCTGGTGCTAATACATAAAGAATAACTACAGTTTTTGTTTTGAATACCGAAATATCTCATGAGTGTCTGGAGAGAAATATTGAATTTTCACGAGCTGCGAGTTTGCAACCACGAGTGAAAATTTGATATTTCTTTCCAGACACGAATGAGATGTTTCAGGTATTCAAACAAAAAACTGTAGGTATTCTGTTTATTATATGCACATTATTGAAGCTCAAAGTTGCTAAGTTATGTGGCATTTTTACTTTTAATAGTACAGTAATCTGAACAATACTAGGAAGAATACTTTTCAAGATTTAGTCGGAAATATGGCTTGTTGCCATACGTCGGAAAGCTATCAATGAGAGCTTTCCGAGGAATGGCAGCAAGCCATATTTCCGACTACTAATATATCCTGAAAAATTTCCCATAATTCTGCTGTGGTTTAGGGGCGATTATTTAGGACATTACTGTACAGTAGGAGTCTCTTAATCTATTCATACTCATCACTAATTAGATGACTAGGCATATTGCTACCTTAATGAATATGAATAGTTTCCCCAAATTGACAATGAGAACAATTGTGAGTTATCATTGATCATTCTTGACATGTAGGTATGTCACCTTGCCGCTATTAACCCTTTCATGACTGGAGCTTCCTGAATTTTTGAGAAAGCCCTGTGCCAATGCATTCTATTATATATGCGAGTCGACCATAGGTTGGTTCGCATATATAACAGAATGCTTTGGCCTGACAAATTTTATATTATTTTTTATAATTGTTAAAAAATGTAAGAAAAAATAAAAAAAACTGATAAGAATATTGTTAAAGAATGTAAGAAATAATGAAAAATGTAAAAAGAAAAAGGATAAAAATTGATAAATAATTTGAGAAAAAAATTATAAAAATATAAAAAATGTTAAAATTGTTATAGAATGTAAGAAAAAATGATACAAAATGATAAAAATTGTTAAAGAATGTAAGAAAAAATGGTAAAAAATAATAAAAAAATTGTTAGGCCAATGCATTCTCTTATATATGTGAGGCGACCTATGGTCGACTCGAATATATATGAGAATGCATTGGCACAGGGTCTTTAATGCTCCCGTCATGAAAGGTTAAATGATCAGCACACCCGTCACTTAGCAGTCCTCTTCATATCCCTGATCATTAGTGATATTCACCATTCATTACACAAAATTAAGAATACATTGCCAGGTGAAAACTGGAATAAATGTGCCGAGGGATTCGTCCATACAGATGTCACATGACATGAATATCTGGTCCAGAGCTCCGCTCAATGAAATATGCTTGGATATGATTCGCAGTTTGTATATACATGTAGTATTGTAGATGGGGATAGTTGAAAAATTATCAATGTTCAAATGCGCTCATTGGATTATTACTGCAAGAAAAATTCTAAAATTCACACGACCTCTGACCTCTGAAGTCAGAAAATACATTTTTATAAATATATTTTTATTTTTTTTTTTACAATAGATTATTAAAGAACAAGTAGCAACAATGAAGTGTATTCCCTGCATTGTTTTTTCCACATGTTCTCTCAATATTACAGTTACCCACTAACTAGGACAACTACTCAGATAGATTTATTATAAATAATTAATCAAACTTTATATTGATGTGTTATAGCACACAATTGTTCATTTCTGGTCATTAATTATTACTATGCCCTTCGGGACCCACTGCATGTTTTAGCACATGCATTATGGTTTTCTATTCTATTCTATTATTGTCTATTCCCCATATATCATGATAGGTCAGAATATCAAAAACTTCCCGGGTTTTGAACAGGTGGAATATGATCTCTACGGGCATAGCCAGAGTAGAGTTTCATGGCATGACATGAGAACAGCATGTTGATATGGAGGATCTGCTTTTTCACGAGACTACAGATAGGGCTACATGAGCATGGCTTATCTGATGCTACAATAATGCCCTAAATAATTGACTCCTTAACTAAATCCTGAAAAGTTACCCATAATTCTGCTGTGGTTAAGGAGTCGATTTGGGGCATTACTGTATGCACTAGTATGCATTAGAGAGAATAAAACCTATAACTTTAAGAAATCCCCTCAGGCCATAATTTGAAAGCTTTACAGCATTGATTACCACCACTGATTGGCCTCATTCATAATGGTTGTCCCTAATTTTGACACACCTGACCTTCACTTGCCTGAGGACTTCAAAGTATCAACCTTGTATTGACCTCTTATGATCCCATCTCTTTAACCCTTTCTATACTGAATGGATTCTCCCATCAGTTATAAAAGTATACATTGGAATGGTCTATTAATCATGTGGTGGGGTGTTCCGGGATAAAATGCTATTCATGGGCTCTTCCTATGTGTACTAGTATATTGCACACTCGTCTCTGTATATATTTTGGTATTGATTGATTTTGAAAATAATATTAACCATCACACCCACCTACCCCATAGACACATGCTATCAATATTGAATTAAAATAATGGCTGCTAGTCAATGTGAATTATCTGTGAATGGGGTATAAACAAGCAGATAAATCTACATGGCAATTATTTCAACTATACAAAAAATATTAAATTAACCCTTTAAAAAAAAATCAGGTTCATTAGTTAATGAACACTCAATAAGACACCAAAAGAACATTCTTATAGATTATAGGTGATGCCCTGTTTTGAAAATCCCTCAAGTTGCACTTGCTTTAATTCATGTAAATGAATAAGCTTCCAACCTGGTATATAGACAAGGGATGGATCATATTTGTAGAAGTATATTTTGGTCTATTTTGTAAACTCAGGGGTATTCTATGGCATTGACATGGGACCAGTCACAGTCCATTTAGTAGTTTTGGAGATATTAACCCCTTTCGGCGACCATAGACATATCTGTTTTGATAACTCAAATATTTGCCATCAGATTGTGTTTATATTTCATGGCAAAGTTTGTTATGACACACCCCTGACCTGTATAGTTGGTCATTTGGTTGATTACCCTGTACACAAATATTAACCCCATTTTGTAGACACATGCTAGATCCAATGTGATAAGTCAAATATTTTTCACCTGATCACTCTCATAATTCACATCCAGATTAACCATGACACACTCTTCACCTGTGTAGATCTTGGTATTGATTTACTTGTTTTAACCCAACCTGTAACCATAACATGCACACATGCCATCCAAAGAAAGGATGGGTTAACCATCTGCTGATCGTGATCGGCCTCTCGTTTATGCAATTTTAAAAACATAAGCACAATAAATTCAATGAATGTCAACCCATGCCAGCTCGACTAAACCATCTTCGATGTGCATGATCTTGTCCTAATCAAGGGAATGATATCTCAGATAATGTGGGGCAAACTGACTCAATTTAGTTGTATAATGGTGTACCGGTAGTTTCTTTGAAGTGATCAGCCATCTTTATGGCGATACTAAATCGATTTTGCCACTCAGTTTTAAAGTATATATTGGAATGACAAAGTTTGTGTCTTGTACAAATTTGTATCCAGAGGATATACACAAGCAAAACTTGTTCGTTCTTTTGCAACAACAACAAGACTTAGCCGGTGTATATATCCTCATGTTGCGTTTTTGGGCGATCGGTCGTTCATATCAATTGATAACACAATCATTGTCTCATTATATGTAGGCCTGCAAGACATGACTGTGTCATAATGCAGGGTAATTTTCATTGACTGTATATAAGGTCTATGTAACTATACCAGAATCAAAATACTGAAAGCGAAAAATAATGTGCAAAATCCAAAATTGAGAAGAGCATTTATTTGCACCTTTGGCCAATTGTCATGAAATGTGACACAACAGCAACATCAACTCGGCTATACAAACCGTTAATTTCATTGTCAATCTAACACCCGAAGTTAGCAAATGATGATCCTATCAAACAATCGTGCCATATACAGTAATGCCCTAAATAATCGACTCCTTAACCACAGCAGAATTATGGGTAATTTTTCAGGATTTAGTCAGAAATATGGCTTGTTGCCATTCATCGGAAAGCTCTCCGATTAATGGCAACAAGCCATATTTCGGACTAAATCCTGAAAAATTACCCATAATTCTGCTGTGGTTAAGGAGTTGAATGATTAGTGATGCTATCCCGCACAGTGGGCTAGCATCACAAAATTCACCCTATGGGAACATCATTCTGCTTAGGCCTCAACTGCTATGGGAGACCTAGGATCAGACTGAAGTTTCCCAGTTGAAGTGTGTCATGTTAGTCGTCTTGATTATGCATTTTATCTTCTGCAAATTAGGAGATAAAGAAACTTCCCAGAAGGGAAAAAGTAACTAAAAACAATGACAATTTGAGACTATAAATACTTCCCAGAAGATGAGGCTTAAGCAGAATGAGGTTTTGGTTTTGGTGATGCTAGCCTGCTGTGCGGGATAGCATCACTAAATTCACCCTCTGGTGAGCTCATTCTGGAAATGACAGACACTATTTCCAGACTTGCCACAAACATTATAACATGAACATCCGTTGATCAAGGTTAGAGAAGTTTATTAAGGATATGAGCCTTCTAAGCAGTAGTAAAATTGCGGTGTCAAATAAATTACCTCATTATCTGCAATTAAACAATATATCGATACTAACTTCATTGATACTTCATCGAAGCTGGTTTTTTTTACAACAGAATATGTGGTGCCTGACAACATAGACCCTGGGAAGAAGAGACATTTGGCAGCCCCAGAGTATCTTGAGAGAAGGCGGCTCAAGAAACAAGCCACTCAGACACACAGTTCAGGTTTGACTTTTTTGCCAATTTTCACCATATTTATTTTAACTTATTGATTAACCATTTCATGACGGGAGCTGTGCTGGTGCAGCATTAAAGATCCTGAGCATTCTCTTATATATGTGAGTTTCCCTCAGGGTGCCTCACATATATAAGAGAATGCACTGGCTTACAAGGTCAAGTTAAATATTGGTAGACCAATGTATTCTCTTATATATGTGAGGCTGCCTATGGGAGACTCGCATATATAAGAGAATGCATTGGCACAGGGTTTTCGCAAAATTTCAGAAATCTCCTGTCATGGAATGGTTAATGGATTACCTGTTTGGCAACTGATTGCACTGCCATTATTGCAATAAATGTTATGCGTTTAATGTATATAAAATTTGTCGTACACTACAATCAGTATTTTCCAATGTCCAGCAAAATAGTTTTAACCCTTTCTATACTAAATAGATTCTCCCAGTCAGTTAAAAAGTGTACATCGGGATGGTCTATTCTTGATTTAGAGGGATGTTAAGGTGATAAAAGCTGCCGACAGATAAATAAAAGTGCAGAAGGAGCCCTATTTATTGAGGAAAATGTTTAGATAACTTATTATCTTAACATTTCTTATAGGATATACTCATCAATGATGCTTTAGTATTGAAATGGTTAACCTAGTACTGGTATAAGAAACAAAACTTGAAATTCACTATATTCTAGAGGTCTAATTGGACCATCTCCTTTTATACTCAACAGAATACACATTGTACATGTATATGCAAAATGAATGATTTTGAACCATGGATCAGTGCAAAATACACTCATGTTCTCTATGAATAATTCAAACAACATGGTAATTATACTGAAAATGAATTTATAGAGCACATAAGTGTATTTTGCACTAATCCATGGCTCAAATTCATTCATTTGTTGCATATATTCTGTTGAGTATAATGGGAGATGGTCCCATAAATGGCCGGATTTCATGTATAGTACCCCTTTAAAGTAGGTGGTCAATATCCAATATGATCTTATGCAAATTCTATTTATAAAGTCTCTTGTTGAATCCCTTTTCAGATTCTTCTCTTCTTAGACCTCGAAGTTTGTTTGGAAAGAAACCTGGATTGAGGGTATGTAGTATTTAGTAAGGGTAAGATCTGAGGAGGACATGACCATTGTATTATTATTATTTAAAAAAAAAGTTTTTATTGATCTAAATTAAATATATATATATATTGTTACAAAATTAGCAAACAAGATGATCTCGCACACACTTTCTGTTCTATTATTCGTTGTATTATTACATAATCTTGGCAGTTGTTTACTGCAAAATAAAATTAATAGTTATGCAGTTATCACAGTGCCAAATCTCTATTCATTGTGTACTATCAGATGATTTAATAACATTACAGTAAGCCCCATGTCATGTTGAGTTGATCGTTGGCACATGTTACATCACTCTTCTTAATGCATATATTTTTTATTGTTTATGTTAATTTTGCATAGTTTAGCCCCATAACTACATAGAGATATATAGTGACACATGAAATAATGTCAATTTCAAATATGTATTCAACCCTTCAAGGGGGCCTCAGTGGCTCAATCGGTTAGGGGTACCACTCCAAGCCATTTCGCCCTCCAGCGCTGGCGATAAGGGTTCAAATCCACATGTTTCCATCGTGGACTTTGTAACTCGAAATCGTTATCTGGTGGAGTTGCCAGTTACTCGCCGATGACCGGTGGTTTGCCGCACATGGTTGACAAGTTTATCAGCCATTGAAATCACTGTTAGATTAGTCGCAAGTGTGCGGATTTCCTCCACCACTAAAAATGGCAATGTCGTGATATGGCCTTATTAGCTAAAGCGACAATAAACCGCAATCAATCAATCAATCAACCCTTCAAAATTATGTGAAAAATTGTCTTGCAAAGTTATGTCCTGAATATTTTAATAAAACAGCAACCAACAGAGTACAGTAATGCCCTAATTAATCGACTTCTTAACCACAGGAGAATTATGGGTAACTTTTCAGGATTTAGTCGGAAATATGGCTTGTCGCCGAGAGCTTTTCAATGAATGGCAACAAGCCATATTTCCGACCAAATCCTGAAAAGTTACCCATAATTCTCCTGTGGTTAAGAAGTCGATTAATTAGGGCATTACTGTACATTGTTTCAGCCTGGTGAACACACAAAATAAGGAAATATCATCGAGAAACTATATTGTTTTGTTTTCTTGATGCCGAAAGCTTTGCATATTTTTGGGTAATTCTGCTACAGACAATTGATACTGATCATATGTTGTGTATTTTGTTTTGCAGATACCGTCACCAAGCGCTATTGACCGAATTCCTTTCTTAAGAAAGGTACGTTCTTTAATCTCTGCAGATATATCTCTTGTGATATCTCTTTCAGATTCAGTTTCATCAGACTAAATTATATTGATAACTGTCTTCTAACTTGTTGTGCTTTTTGACAGGGTTCGTACGCGGGTCTGGAATCCTGGAAAAGTTATGGAATCCGAAAATTTCGATTCAATACCCTTGAAAAGTCTGGAAAATGGGACCTTTTTCACCCTACTATGGAAAAAGTCTTGAAAATAAGCTACCCTGAGATTCAAGGTCTTGAAAAGTCATGGAATATCCCAAGGCCGAGTTCTTCGGTAAATAAATGCTGTTACTTTCCGTTCTTACGATACCATCTCCGTAGTTACAGTTGGAACTACGCGTTTTACGGTATGCCGAAACACGAATTGTCTCCCTTACCGGAACTCATTTATATACGCAATAACATAACGCAAATCGAACGAACCTAAAACAAATATGTCAATGCGTACTCTCACTAAATTCACCGATGTTACTCATGTTACTCAAAATTATTCGAGAGCACCATTTTATAGTGTGCAAATATAGTTTTAATCGTTGTATTGCCTTGTTCGAAATAAATCGTGATCCATAACCGGAAAATCGTAATTTTTTCCCCCAATGATTTTAGAAATTATAGACTCTGGGTGTCAAGGCCGATAATTGTTGCAGATGCCAACCATTTATGATTTATTGTTCATATCAGCTTAATTAGTTAAATGCATCTTTGCAGATAAAGGGCTCATTTTAACTAACGTATATGTGTGCTCTGTTTAAACAACCTGGAAATTTATATATTGGTCTTCCTCGTTGTTTAGCTAGGTACGAGGTATGGAAAAGTTATGGAATTGTTTAACTGAAAAGTCTTTAAAAAATTGTCCGAAAGTCTTGAAAACGTATGGAAAAGTTATGGAATTTTACTCTCAGCTAGGTGTATGAACCCTGTTTGACTTCATAATGTGCAGACCTGGCAATTTGGAAAATTGAGTAGCGTACAATAACCCTTAACCCTTTCAGGGCCAAGTCCGATTTTTGTATCAACCCATATTTCCTTGATCATTTTTCAAATTTATTGATTATAATAATGTGATACATTGATGGAAAGAGCTCTTAGCTCTTTCCATCAATGTATCACATTATTATAATCAATAAATTTGAAAAATGATCAAGGAAATATGGGTTGATACAAAAATCGGACTTGGCACTGAAAGGGTTAAGTTCCATGACTGGAGTGTCCTGAAATTTTGTGGAAACACTGCTCGCATATATAAGAGAATACATTGGCCTAACAATATTTGCCTTGATCTTGTAAGCCAGTGCATTTTCTTATCTATGCGAGGCTCCCTATGGGAGACTTGCATATATAAGAGAATGCATTGGCATAGATCTTTAATGCTGCACCAGCGCAGCTCCCACCATGAAGGGTTAACCCCTTGATAACTACCCCATGAAGATGATAGTATAATAACTATCGCAGTTGTTTTGTGTGTTAAGATGTTGACTAAACTGAATACTCTGTAATGAGTAGTTACTTGATTTCCATTTAATCATTTTCTATTTAATCATTTGTGGGCATGTTCAGCTATTAATTTCAATACTACGGTAATACCTGGTGAAAAACCTTAGGCCCAGGATCCTTACTTTTCCACTGGTTTTCATCTGCTTATATATATCATCTAGTCATTCCTCCAAATGGACCATTCCAATGTATATACTTTCCAAAATGCATTCAGTATTCAAAGGGTTAACCCTTACATGATGGGGAGCTGCGCAGGTGCAGCATTAAAGATCCTGTGCCAGTGCATTTTCTTCTCATAAGGAGACTCGCATATATAAGAGAATGCACTGGCTTACAGGGTCAAGATAAATATTGTTAGGCCATTCATTCTCTTATATATGCGAGGCTCCCTATGGGAGACTTGCATATAAGAGAATGCACTGGCTTACAAGGTCAAGGTAAATATTGTTAGGCCATGCATTCTCTTATATATGCGAGGCTCCCTATGCCATGGGAGACTTGCATATATAAGAGAATGCATTGGCACAGGGTTTTTCTCAAAATTTCAGGAAGTTCCAATCACTGAAGGGTTAAGAAATACTAGTCTGAGCAAGCCTTGAAATAGTGTGCCTGTCATTTGCAGAATGAGGTCCCCAGAGGGTGAATTTAGTGATGCTACCCCGCATAGCGGGCTAGCATTACCAAATTCACCCTCTGGGAACCTCATTCTGCTGAGTTGTAAGCAGAATGAGGTCCCCAGAGGGTGAATTTTGAGCAAAATTCACCCCTATTATTTAGAACATGCTTCTAAGCATTCAATAATCTGGAACAAATAGCATGGAAAGTGATTTTAAGAGTATTTATAACGTCATATATATGATGTCATGCATGAGTTTAATGTCAATGTCATAGCAATAATTATTAACAAATTCAGGTCAAAAGGGTCCACTAATTTGTTTTAATTTATGTGTATTTTCTGTTTACGTGTGCTATCATAATCGACTGCACTTATACATTGGGACATCATATTAATCAAAATATCTCCTATACAATTCATTTATAAATCAGATGATTAATTGAGGTTATGTCTACATAAAATTGGCACTTCCTGAAATGAAATGTCTTTCTACTCGCCAAAGGGTTAAATTATTGTGAAAAAAATATTATGTCAGTGTGCGCCAACCACAAATCATGGAAAAAGATCGTTGCACGGAATTTGTGTTTGGCTGACACTGATGTAATGTTTTTGAAAGTGACGCTATTTGTTCCACACAATTAAAAATGTAGCTGCTCTAGTTAGTCTGGGTTAAACCTTTCTATACAATATGGATTCTTCCAGTCAGTTATGGAGTATACATTGGAATGGTCTATTATTCATCTGGAGGGGTGTTTCAGTAATAAAAGCAGAGGAGAGACAGAAAAACAGATAATACAAGAGCAGAATGATTCATATTCAGTGGTGGGAAATGTTCAGATAATAAGTTCAACAAACAACCTACCGTCGTTTGTTGAACTTATTTTCTGAACATTTCGTAAGGGAACTATTCATCAGTATTTAGTATAGAAATGTTTAAAAAGACCTGCTACGCAAATTACATTTAATTTATTTGTTTCCTATCTTTTTCAGAAGTCGCCGACACATCCAGCAGTCTGGGGTCAATCAAGCCCAGTTCGGCCAGAGACACATGCTGCAGTACAGCAGACTACTAGTGAGCCTAACAGAGGCAGTCATACAGATCCGCAGCCAGAAAAAACAAAGAACGGCATCATCTCACGAAGATCACAAAGCTTCCGATTCGCTATGAGAAAAGAACCCCTGCGTTCAGTAGATGATACTCAAAAGAGGCTTCATAATTCTATGGAATCGCTGCAGTCAAGCATATCTGCTCCTGATGTTGAGAACACTTTCGAAGAAAACGACAACTTTGTTGATAAAATTCATGCTCGGAGTTTGGACTTTGAAGAAATTTCTGACGACGAGCTGATGTACGCTGATGATGAGGATAATATATTAGATAGTATTTATTCCAGTCTTCCTATCCTGAGTGACGCTTTGGCAAAGAGTGGTCATGATGGTAGCTCTCTGGATTCTCAAGTTCCCAGCAGAACTAGTGAGACATCAGGGAGTACCACCCCAAACAGTTCGATCAGCGATAACCTCTCTGTTTCTGGAACGCTCACTAGAACAGGGAGGGTGCCAAATAAGACAGACCATGACTTACCTTCATATCAAAGCCAAGATGATCAGCAAAAATCCTATTCTCCGACAGTTCCTCATGATGTGACTGCATCGTTAAATTCTCCGCTTAAATCACCCGCAAAACTTAATAACTGGGCGAGTGCTGATAAGTTGACTAAAGGCTCACTGGTTGATGTTTCTCACGTAAATGATGATCCATGGATTCAACAACCGCGAGACTCCCTGGTTGATGTTTCTCACTTAAATGATGATCCATGGATTCAACAACCGCGGTCAAGGTCATCATGGATTCAGCAGCCTTACTCAAGGTCATTTGATGCTGATGTCCAGCAGAATTGCGTAACAGTTGAGCGTCTTACTAGTGATGAAAAGGCTGTTGATGGTCATCAGGGCGAGCATTGCTTATGTGTTCATGAACTGAGTAAGCCGCTAAAGAAGGAGTATCAAGATTGGTTAGTTTACACTAACAGGAACTCTTTGCCTGTTACTTTCAACCCGGATGCATTTAGTAAGTGGTATCATTCATCTCGACGGTCCACGACACCACCACGCGATATACACAGCAACTCAGCATGCGATTTGAATTCTGCATCAAATACGGGACATCCTTTGTTGCAACGACTTCATCGCTCATTATCAACTCCAAACAGCCATGTCTTATTGCAACGACAACAAAGAATCAACAGCTCGAGAGAACCTCTTGATGAAAAGGAAATAGTTGATGAGATGATGAACTACATGAAGCGGAGTCACAGATCATCCAGCACTTCTAAGTTTCCGACTGACAGAGTTAAATCTGATGACGGTACTGATCGGGTAACAGTTGAGGCGAAAGAAAGTTTTAAAGAGCCTGAAAATGTGTCTGCTAAATCATTGGATAGTACCACTCATCGTAATAAGGCTGAAACCAGGTCAGCTAAACGTCCAGATTCTCTATACTTGTACGACAATACGGATGAGTTGAATTCTGAGGAGGATCCGGATCAGAGTCTTGTTGAATTTGCTGGTGAGTACGGACCAAAACTAAGACTTACATTAGCTGCTCAACCAGAAACTAAAGCCAGAGAGAAGTTAGATTTACCAAGTATTCTATTGGATTCCAGTCCAGGGAGCAACTCAATTGGTTCTCGTATTGCAATTCCAGTGACTAACTTGGTTCACAGTCAAAAGAGAAAATCAGAGAGTAGTTCCATCTCGGCAAAGAATGAAACTCCAGAGAAGAAAGTGGCACACTCTGACACTAACGTTAATACAGATTCTTCTCCGAAGAGGTGTTATAAATCTGTGATCAATGTAACCCAAAGTTCTACTAGTGCTTCAGTAAATGGGAGTGATGATTCCAAACAGGATTCTGTTGTCACAAATTCTCCTGTGTTCAAGCCGGAGGATTCTACATCACATGAATTTGTTGTCAAATCGGAAAAAGTTTCTATGGAAATGTCAGATCTTAGTGAAGTAGACATATCACAACAAGAGGCACCAGTCAACAAAACCAATGTTTCGGAGGAGGATTCACAAATGGTTTGTGAAGAGGGCTCACCACCTACTTCACAAGAACCATACCAACCATCCTCAATTGTCACTACAAGTAATGATTCAGTAAGCTCTTCAGGTGGAAGAATGGAAAATATTCCTTGTGATGCAGTACGTGGTTCAGGTCGAAGAAGGGAAGAGATTCCTTGTGATGTAGTACACGGTTCAGGTCGAAGCACGGAAGAGATTGCCCTTGGTGTTGGCGCTGATGGGACAATTTTGAAGCAGGATCTGCGATCTGTTGCTCAATTTGAGAATGAGCCTCATGTGTCTGAAATGTGTCATTCGGGCTGCGACTCTCTCTCAATGAACCAAGAGGGTCCTGATGTCTATCCTACGCGATCAGCAACATTACCAACTGACACTCCTAAATCTCATGAGGCCTATCCTATACAACCAGCAACATTACCAACTGATGCTTCTAAATCTCATCCACAAACTGCCATGAGTGATGATGCTAACTCAGAACTCTCGACATGTGTTTCGACCGGTGTGTTAGTTATTTCAACAAATTCTTCAGCTATTTCGAGTAACAGTTTGATAACCGAGTCAATGGAAGTTCAATCATTATCAACTGTAACAAATGTTACTCAAACTGTAGCAACCTGCTCCGTCAGTGTGATGTCTCTGTCAAGTTATTCTCACTCTATCTGCTCAATGCCAACAACTGCTCATTCAAACATGTCAACATTGACGAGTGCTCACTTGAATTACTCAACATCATCCAGTACTCATCTGGTCTACTCAACTTCAACTGGTTCCAGCTTGATATGTTCTACTTCAGGTAGTTCAAACTCAGTGTGCTCAACATCCACAACCCAAGCTTTAAATTCCTCGGAGAGTGACACAACAAAGCAAATCAGCTTAAATGACAGTGAACAAATGGTGAACGATAATACATTTGAGGAGCTGGCAGTCACCCGTCATGGGAACATTCATTCACAAATAAATGGTCATGTTTCAGCAGGAGTGTGTCTACCAGTGGATTCACAACAGACTGTTTCTCACCCACTAACCTCGGTGCCGTTAACTGTCAGCCAACCTGCAATAGCAACTGTTTCTAAGCAGAGAATATCTCAGCCATCAACCATTCCTCACTCAATAATATCTCAACCTTCTGTTCATTCTCCGCTGTCTATATTGAAGTTATCTACTAGTTCTCTGCCATCATCTTCGCAGCCATCGAAGTTACCACAGGCATCAACGTCTGCAGATAGGATTGCAGAAAAATATAAGTCTGACTTGGAGAGACATCATAATGAGTTTGACCAATCTTCTCAGTCAGGGGTTAACAAGTATCATCAATATAGTGATGGATACGATCAAAACCATCGAAATAAACATCAGGTTTCAAGTTCGTCGATAATGAATTCTCGTGATAAAACTGGGGATGTTCTATCCCCCAAAGAACAGTTCTTCCATGAAGATTTGACACATAGTGAACATGCCCAATCTACACCGATATCGCATAATTATAATGTTGATGAGGAAAGCGCAGCACCAGAGAAAACCATATCGAACATTATGCAGGAAACGGCTAACATGAGCGATTCAGGTATCTATGTTAGCGGTGTGCACTCACCGACTTCATCTGAGACGTCCATGATGAAAAGACACCTATGTTATCCAAATGGCGTCAGAGGCAGCAATCTCAGACGCTCGTATTCAGAATCATCCATTGCGTCTTCAGACAGCGTTTTTGAAAAGAGGTTATCTATTGTTTTTGATTGTCAAGAAAATGGTGGTGATGACAACATGGGATCTGGAAATATCAATGACCCTCAGTCAAATATTGATGGGCATGGTCGGAAGAAATCTATAAAAAGTGTAGTTAAATTTCTAGAGCAAAAATACCAACCAAAACGTTTCGAAAAAGTGGAAGTAAGACGACGCAAACCTGGCTTTTTCATTCAAGAAAAAATGAGGACTTTAGAAATATCACAATCTCGAAGTGGCAGCCGAACATCAAGCCGGGGAGGTAGTCGTGCTCCAAGCCAGGAGAAAGATGAATTAAGCTCAAGATTTGAATTTCCTGGACGACAAGTGTCAAATTCGTCGAAAGGTGAAAGTGATAACCTGAGCGATGGGTTTTTAACACCAGGACCACTGAGAGCAAGTTGTTCTCTCGTTCAGCTGGACAGAATTGACCAACTCAGCAGTGATATTGAAAACATTGTCATTGTCAAGGGTTTAGTGAGAAACCTGGTTGACAGATTTCAAAATAGTTGAAGCTATTAAGCTGGTGCACACACAACTTAGTTTTGATTGGATGATCATGGCATTATTTAAAAAAACCAAATCTTTAAAAAAAATTGGACGTCTTTTTAAAATAAATGTATCCAGCTGGCCAGAATGCAAAAATCCTTTGGCAAAAAATAATTTCATTTGGCAAAACTTGCTTCCTGGCTCTCTATTTTCTCAAAAAAAACTAGTATATGCGCTGCTGCTGAACTCCCCAAATATCTGCATTATTTTCATTTGTTAAATTTTATGGGGCCATCCTGAAACTTGAGTGGATTCATTGAAAATATAGAGCATGTGGTAAACACAAAATAAAAGCAGAACTATTTTTTTGGAGGAAAAATCACCATAAACAACATAATGTCTTAAAAGATGAATCAGTATTGAGTGTTTGTCTGCCAGATTATTGTAAACATGGTGGAATAATACTTATGGTGTTTGATGTTATTTTGGTCCTTCATCTGCCTTCATATGATAAAAAATAGTTCTGCAAATGGCTACCAAAAAAGTTAAATATGCAATGAAAATTGTTTGACATAATTTCTCGCAGACAGTCATGATTTCAGATAGTAGACAGAGTATAGACCCTAGTTGGATTCCTAAGCTAGATAATGCAGTGCGGTTTTTGCAAATATTCATGTCAAACTATCAATTATCGCCTCAAAATTTCATCTTTTTTTGTTCTTTAAAAACATTATTGACATAATTAGAACGTATCTCTTATATTGTGACAGAAAACATGTTTTGTTATTGGTTATAAAGGACAGCAATTTTTTCCTTTAAATTGATAGTTTGAAATTGAGATTTTTTTTTAA
The DNA here is from genome assembly GCA_032622095.1 of Siphonodentalium dalli. Lineage (NCBI taxonomy): Eukaryota > Metazoa > Mollusca > Scaphopoda > Gadilida > Siphonodentaliidae > Siphonodentalium > Siphonodentalium dalli. Next base: position 154,873,259 of record CP136066.1, on the reverse strand, counting down.
AGTACCTTCTTAAATCAAATTTATAAAGAAATATGCCAAATTTGCACAAACAGTGTCTGTTCCAACAATATAAACCAAGCTTACACTAGTTGAGTGCTCTAGCTTTCAAATAATCCATTAGTTTGAAGATGTATGTTTATCTATGGAAGATTTAGTTTTTGAAGAAAAAAATTGCCATGGTTACAACTGCTGAAACAAGCCATCTCTGCACCACCTTAATGCTCACAGCAATGCCCTAAATAATCAACTCCTTAACCACAGCGGAATTATGGGTAATTTTTCAGGATTTAGTCGTAAATATGGCTTGTTGCCTTCATCGGAAAGCTCTCAGCATAAATCCTGAAAAAACCCATAATTTTGCTGTGGTTAAGGAGTCGATTATTTAGGGCATTACTGTAACACTAGACCAAAGTCTTCTCGGTCCATAACAGCTTCGGATATCGGTTGGGATGATGCTGTTTTTTTACTGAGTCCTTCCCCGTTGATCTTTTATAACAGACTTTCAATCAAAAGATGTAAAACATGTACACGTGGTGCTCAGGCTTTCATGTAAACCCCTAAATGTGACATGTCTGCAATTAATCTGTCTTCAAAATGATATATCATTTACCGTGATAGAAAAGGGTATAGTGATGATACAATCGTTTAATGTATTGTTTACATGCATTTTCTGCCAGCACTAGTCAAAATTCTCTGAAAAACAAGGCTTTGTTTACGTATACATCTTATACATTTTGTTGTTTGACATTTATCGGACCTCTGATATTTGCATGTTTGATATCATGCTGGGGAAAAGGTGCCCTACCATTTGACCTAATCCGAAGACATACAACCAAAATAACTCCCGCCCACGATTCTGGGCGTAAAGTCTGTTATAGAAGAGTAACGGGATGGGACTCCAAAACAGCATCAACCCAACTGATATCCCAAGCTGTTGTGAACCGAGAAGACTTAGTCTACCTTGACACATGATGTGACAGTCTCGTTAGATTCAGTTCTAAACTTTCAGATTCTGCGGGCAGAATGATGAATCTCAGAACGTTGTAAGATAATGAACATTTAATATGCAATGATCTGTACCATATATAGGTATCCCACTGGGTGCTTAATTTGAAGTGCTTTATTTAGCTTTTTGATACAAATGTATACATTTATATATTTATTAATTTATACATTTTCACAGTGGAGTTTATGGTGGTATTTACATTCCCAAGGTTACTTTAACTCTTCCATGACTGGAGATTCCTGAAATTTTGCGAAAACCCTGTGCCAATGCATTATCTTATATATGCGAGTCTCCCACAGGGAGCCTTGCATACACAAGAGAATACATTAGCTTGACAATATATACCTTGATCTTGAAAGCCAGTGCATTCTATTATATATGCGAGGCTCCCAATGGGAGATCTCTCATATATAAGAGAATGCACTGGCATAGGATCTTTAATGCTGCACCAGTGCAGCTCCTATCATGGAATGGTTAATACCCAACTGATGTATGATGTTGGTGCTAAACTGAAATTCTGACACGAGTCCTTCAGTCTCTGAGAAATATCTGTGTTCCGGAGTTTGAAGTCAAAGTATATAACATACTTAAAGATGTTCTCGGGCTCCAGACCTCCAATTAATTACAAACAAAATGTAATGTAACAAACCTATTGACAAGCTATGTGACAAACTAGACCTACAAACACAATGCTATTTTGCTGATGAAAAATTGTGATAATTATTGCTGCGCCTCTAAATTATTGAATGATAAGATTCTATATTAAACAACATAGCGTCTTCCGTGTTTATTTTATTGTTTGAAATCTGTTGTTTTACACATGGGAATATAATTAAGAGCAAAACAGATTTCATAAAAAATTAAATCTCGTATCCTGAAATAAAATTTTCCTTATAATGTAATCACATTGTTTGAAAAAAAGAGGTACTCATCGGAGATAATGTGGTTGAGTTGTGACATAAGAAAATGTGTGCTTGAGTAACACCCCTGAACCAAATTGAGTCAAAAGCCTGAATGTTTGTTACAGTTATTGTGCCCATGTAGGGAAAGAAATTTCAAGCAGGACTAGTTTTTAAACTCATCAAAAAGATTATTGAGTAGAAACCACTATCTAAATCTGAGTAAGTCTGGTTAAGTTATCACGCTTAGGCCATTCAAAATTAAATATTTATTTCTCAGGAACCGTTTGATATTATTTTTATCGCGGATTCAAAAATTGTGTTTGTGGACTTTTATAGAAAACCAATGAAATTTTGCATTCAAATGGCAGAAAACTACAAGAGAAATCTATGAAGTAGATTGTACAATAAAAGGTGTGCAATTTCATAATTTGTGAACAACTAAGGTTGATTGGCCCACAGAGATGCGATACCCTGCCAAAATCATGAACAAAATCAAAATTATGTCTATCATTTGAAGATTAAATGTCATGGTCATCAGTGTTTTACTTTCCAATTGCGATGTGTTTGGGTTGGAAAACGAAATGAAACCTGTTTGATATATAGAGGATCTGAAACGAGTCCCCAGTTTATAGCGGAATTTACAAAGCGTGTCCAGTAAATTAGGTCTGGACCGAGCCTTTGGCGAGGTCCAGACCTAATTTACATGGCACTACTGTTTGTCATTCCGACCGAGTTTTGTAATTTCTGCTATAAACTGGGGACGAGTTGTAGTTTCTATTTATTACATTATCCAAAACATACTTAAATCAACAAATGGCACACGAAACTAACATCGGCTTCTATAAGGCATGCGATGACGTTTCACGTAACTATTCATTATTTGCCCGCATAAAGAAATAGTCCCAGATAAATAAAGACTCTTTGGTGCATTTAATGGCGTATATTTAATGATATTTTCTTTTCTAACTCTTCATTCGTGATAGTTTGTTGGAAAAATATTGGAAGCCATAGTATTTTGAGACGTAGCATACGGAATATTAACAGACGACAAACCGGAAGTCAGGTCACCTGGCACTATTTCCTGTTATTAAACGAACATTTAACATCACAATTTATAGAATGGGTTTATTGAATGGAATAAGGGTAGGATCATGTAATAAATAGATGTTACATCTGTTCTGAAGGAGCAAACTAATACAATTTCCAAACGAGAGGCCAATCACTATCGGCAGATGTTTAACCCATACCTTGGCGATAGCGATAGCGATTAGCTATAACTGATAATTGGTCAAAGATATCACAGTAATCCATATATCAGTACCTAACTTAAAATCAAAAGCTCAAATAATTTTTCTTAAGAAGGGGTTGAAGTATTTGGGGTGGGGGAGGAGTCGTTTTAAATCTCATTACTCTGTCCCTATTCACATAAGGACCTCTCACTGTGAGATCCAATGGTTTAGCCATTAATCAATTTGACAGATAGGATAAAAAATTATCCAGCCAGCAGGTTGTTTATCTTTACCTTCATACAACCACCCCCTAGAGCTCTGTAACATATCACTCAATTAATAACATATTTTGCTTGGAATGACATCTATTAAAGGTACTCTCATATACTCTGGATATTGGATGTTCACATGGTAATTTATTGATATCATTATATTACATGCATCTATTGCAATAAAATCTTGATATTTTCAAAACAGGACATCCCACCTAATTAATGGTATACAACTAAAACAAATTAGTGTCAATGACAAATTTTTATATTTTTTGTGTGTTAAATTGAGCGAGGAGTTCAATCTAAAAAAAAATAAAAAAATAAAATTTCGAATTTATTTTCCAAAAAAAGGGTCATAACTCCTTTAAAATAAATCGGATCAAACCCATATTCGAACTCGATCTGTATTTTGGCTGAGAAACCTATAGACAAAATTTGGTTCTGATCAAATAGAAAATGTTTGAGTTATCGCATTATGCGTAAAGTGTCGACGGACAGACAGACGGATGGACGAACGACGAGTGGTCAATCCGGATCTTGACACTATGTGTACCATACTATGGTATGGGTACACATAAAAAGTTTTATCTCGTGCAGAGTACAAGAAAAATGTATCGAACCTGGTGTGCCCCTTTAATATTTCAATTCACATTTGTAATCAATTGAAATCATTGTCGAAAAAGCTTTCCATTAATATTTAAATAAAACAAACTAGACCTACAGTTCTAAAAGTGTTATGAACAATTATTTTGTTCTCATAGACTGATACAGAGATCTCCAGTTTTTAAAAATTTGAAAACCAAAGTTGTCTTCCCATGCAACCAACAAAATTCCAACGAATCTACTAAACACAATCACATTATTAACCTCCAATAGTAATGCTATTAAACAATAAAACCAGATTATGCCTTTAAGATAAAATTTTAATAACCATGCATATCAAATATAATAGTATAGACATTCCAAATATGATATCTCATATGGCCAACACATCTCCCTGCAGTTAATTAACTCAATGCAAGAGAGAGTAATTGTAACTGGATACTATCTCTGTTGCTCTTTGTGAGAAGAGAACTTCATGGCATTGTAAACCTGATTTATTAGATTCTATCTGGACAGTGCAAACTGTGTATCTTTGATATATTTTAGGGCCATAACTCCATTAAAAAATATCGGATCAAACCCAAATTCGAACTCGATCTGTATTTTGGGCTGTGAAACTCACATACCAAATTTGGTTCCAATCAGATAAAAAAGGTTTGAGTTATGGCACAATTCCAAGTCGAAAAAGGGCCATAACTCTGTAAAAAAAAAACTCGGATCAAACCCATATTTGAACTCGATCTGTATTTTGGCCTGAGAAACCAATATACAAAATATGGTTCCAATCGGATAGAAAATGTTTCAGTTATCGCATTACACGTGAAGTGTCTACGGACGGACAGACAAACGACGAGTGGTCAATCCGGACGTCGACACTGGTCGACACTATGTGTACCATACTATGGTATGGGTACACAAAAAAAGGAATAAATTTCCATTATTTCTGAGAGAAAGTTACTGCGCGAAGCTTCACTTCATGTACTTCTGTTATTACTTTACTTCGTTCCGTTTTACCTCATTTTGAATTTCATCAAATTGGAACAACCTGAGGAAAACATGCTGCTTTCGGTCGAAATATCATACAAAAATAAAAAATTATGAACATGGTCAGTGGGACACTAAATATTCAGCGAGGAGTTTTCTGCCAACCACCATAAAGAATCGCCAAATCACGGTAAATTTTAATCCAGAAATTGAAGGCAAAATACTCTTACTAGTAGTATATCAATTTAGGCTCTTTTTGCAGGATTGTAGTAGTCATCCATCATTGTAATTGGGAATAAACAAAATCAATAAAATCCTCCCTCCCTCACTAATCTGAATAAAGAATTCCTTGAGAAACAATTAATTCTGGATGGCCTAATACCTAGAAATAGGGGGGGGAGGGGGGGGGGAGGGGAGGGGGAGGGAAAGGGAAATCTTTGTTTTTAGCTGTTTTTTTTAAAACCTGGGCAGATAGGATATATAATACTGATTGGCAATTATTCCATGCAAATATCATATATTCATTGACAGAATGGTTTGTTGAGAAACTGAATTCCATGGACAAAAAAAACAAAACAATTTGTAAACCAATTAATTAAATTGGGGTTGCCTCCCTGAAAAACAGAACTGCAGAAAGAGAAGTTGAACTAGGTGTTTAATTACCTCATTACTAAACATTATACCGCAATGGAAACAACCAAGTTTCCAATAAATGGAATTCATACTGATATATCATTTACATCTGGATTAAAAAGCAGACAACAGGCGGAGAAACACCCTATGGGTTGAACATCCATATAAATTAATGAATGGTAATCAATTATCAAAGTGTTTAAACAGATATGGCACATTTGAACCTAAAATTATGTATACATAATTTGGTAGTAGGGACAAAATAGGTCAATTAAAACAGAAACCACCGATCTATCTAGTTACATCAACTTTATATACTCTGAAAAGTGGTATGAAGCTGTTTTCACTATTTCGCACAAAAGTGAGAGGACACAATTTTATTCATACCATATCAGAAATGGACCAACAATGAACATTCTTGGTTTCACAATGAAGAACGAGAGGCCGATCATGATCGGCAGATGTTTAACCCATACCTTGGCGATAGCGATTAGCTATTTTCATAAATCCTGACACCAACCTTTTCAACAATTCACACCTTACTATTAAAGGTACTCGATCCGATTAAGCATCCCTCAGTTACTATTTATTTGGCTTTGGGGGTAAAAAATATTTGATTCAAATCGAGGAACCCATTCATCAAAGCTCAGAGTGAGCAGATATTGATTTTTAAAATCTATTATTTTTAACCACCTGGAATATTTAGTGGCCCAGTAAAAGTCGAAGAGAAAACCAAATAGCAGATGAAGATGGATAACTCTAAAATCAAGTGGCTTTTTTGTGTCAGATATATGACAAACCGGCAAAATTTCATTGTACAAAATGTTGATAAATAACAGGTTTTGGGAAATTTTATACTTTAGTGGACTGTCGTTAGCATTATTTTTGGGCAATTAATTGATTCTGATAACTGAAGCGGCATTTCAAAAAAAAAATGTTGCTGTTGGAATCTGATGATATGGGGACCATCAAATCGGATTGAGTACCTTTAAGTTCACAAGTGGCATAAGACTTATTGGGCACCTTCCATATGAACATGGATATGGCATTCAATTTCAACCTATTAGGTCACTTAAAAATAGATATATAGTCCAATAGAGTGATTAAGCTCAGTCCAGTCACGCAGAAGAACCATACATAACAGTTAAAGATAAAATAGTTAAAAAAATTATTAAAATATGATTGATAATGATTGGATATAACATACTTTAATGCATAATTATGAGATAACTAGAGGTGAGATATGAGAATGGTCAGATTGAAGATATTAGTCATTACATTGGATAGCATACTGTATGTCTATGGAATGGGGTGGGTTAATTTTGTTAATGTTTTAAAGCAAATAAACCAAATGACCCTCTCTATGCAGGTTAGGGGTGTGTTATTATAAACTATGACAAATATTTGAGTTATAAAATCAGATAGCAAGGGGTTAATGTTAACCACACTAATGAACTGATCAAAATAGTCTATAAATGCATGTAATTGGATTTAGAAGCCCATACAATAATACAAGCAACGTTATTATTATCCTGCACCCCAAATGCAATAGAGGGAATTTCAAAATAAGACATTTCCTCTAATGTTTTTGGAAATCCTTACTGAACCTGGCTCAAAGTGAAAGGTATAATTTAATGGGTTAATTTTAATCCCAAAATCCATGCAAGATAAAAGTGGACCACCATCAACCTGGATATACAATCCGAGAAGGGTCAAATGAAAAGCATCAAAACCATATGATGTGTGGAGAGGGTTAATCATTTCCAAGGACATCATATGATGGAACTAAGAGTCTTATAGAGTGTACATTAATTAATGCCATTGACCTGTTTCAACAGGGGGATTGACTTAATATTGCACAGAAGACAGAACTTGAATAGAGTCAACAATTAAAGTTTGACAGATGATAAACAGGTCTGCCAGTGTATCGGGTGTCCAATAGCTTTTAATTGTCACATTCCAATAACACAGTTCACAGTGCATAGCAAACAGGTATGAATTATAAAGGGCCATAACTCTTAAAATATATCGGATCAAACCCATATTCGAACTTCATCTGTATTTAGGGGTCAGAAATTCATATACCAAAATTGGTGTCGATCAGATGAAAAGAGTGGAAATGGTTAACTAAACAATATTGGATCTCAGTGAGAGGTCCTTGGGTGAATAGGGACAGAGTTATGAGATTTAAAACTACTCCTCTTCACCCCAAATACCTTAACCCTTTCTTAAGACAAATTATTTGAGCTTTTGATTTCAAGTTGGGTACTGATATATGGATTAATTCCTGTGATCATATCTTTGACAAATTATCAGTTATGGCTAATCGCTATCGCCAAGGTATGGGTTAAACATCTGCCGATTGTGATCGGCCTCTCGTTTTTATTTTATTTTCGAAAAAAGGGTCCATAACTACTTTAAAATAAATTGCATCAAACCCATATTCGATCTGTATTTTGGGCTGTGAAACTCACATACCAAATTTGGTTCCAATCAGATAAAAAATGTTTGAGTCATGGCAGAATTCGTGAATTCTAAGTCGAAAAAGGGCCATAACTCTGTAACAAAAACTCGGATCAAACCCAAATTCGAACTCGATCTGTATTTTGGGCTGAGAAACCCATATACAATTTGGTTCCGATCGGATAGAAAATGTTTGAGTTATCGCATTACTCGTAAAGTGTCTACGGACAGACAGACGGACGGACGAACGACGAGTGGTCAATCCGGACAACGACAATATGTTTACCATACTATGGTATGGGTAAACATAAAAATTGGGATAAAACTTTTCTAAATTCTATGGTTTCAATAAGTCTTTCTGTCACATATGAAAGTCAATATAACTGTATTTGGTGTATTTATCAACCTATTTGGACCACCAGAACTGGAATGTGACACAGCCGAGTATTACCAGTTAGGGCTTTAATGAGCTGACTTTCAGATGTTTACTAATGATCCAAGTATGCTTTTATTCGTATATCAATAATTGTGGACCTGTCCATGTCTTAATGGCGAGACATGTTTAACCCTTACTATACTATACTCATTGACCAGTAGTTCCCTTATGAAATGTTCAGATAATAACTTGTTTGTTGATCTTATTCTTCTGCCGTCTGCTCATATTTCCTGAACATCCCTCCAGATGGAGACCATTCCAATGTATACTTTTATTATGGGTGAGAATACATGCAATTCAACACCTCTTGTGGCAAAAATGCAGTTGCCCAGTCCTCTTTAGCCAGGCACACATGGCTTTCCAAAGGGCAAGAACAGAAGACGCAAACATATTCCCACACAGACTGTTTAATGATAAATGTTAATATTAATATCACTATAATTTCCATTGCAAATTCACTCACTCATGTATTTCTTAGATATATATATATAGGACAAAGGGTCGTTGGGTAAAACAAGAGAAACAAGGGTTGCACATTGAAGATGGCTTTAGTCAAATTTTTTGTGTGCCTAAAATCGAGTGCATTTGTTGTGCTAATAGTCTTAAAATGGTAAAAATAAACATACCAACTTACTAAAGGTCATAAGTCAGGTAAAACAAATTGGACAAATCAGGTTTTTGAATTCGATTGAGATATTGTTGTGAAATACCTATATACCAAATGTGTATGGAATGGGTTGATGTTTGTTAAATTGATCTTGTTAATAACAAGGACCATAACTCCGGTTAAACCTATCGATAAACATCCTGCGATAAAGGATACCCAATTCCTGTCAATAACCTATCGATATTTGGGATGTGGCAACAGGAACAAAATTCAAGAAAACCAAAAAGGTCCATGATTCCAGCAAAAAACAATTCAACAAAATCGCAAATTCGAAGACTGCTTGTACAGTAATGCCCTAAATATCATATATATGATTCCTTATAACAACAACAGTAGAAATATGGGTAACTTTTCAGGATTTAGTCAGAAATATGGCTTGTTGCCATTCATCGGAAAGCTCTCACTGAGACCCCAAACCTGTGACCACCCATGCCATAATTTAAAAAATTGTCTCTTCCTAGAAAGTTTTATACAGTAATGCCCTAAATAATCAACTCCTTAACCACAGGAGTATTATGGGTAATTTTTCAGGATTTAGTCGGAAATATGGCTTTTTGCCATTCATCATAAAGCTCTCAGCTTTCCAATGAATGGCAACAAGCCATATTTCCGACTAAATCCTGAAACATTACCCATAATTTTCCTGTAGTTAAGGAGTCGATTATTTAGGGCATTACTGTAGTTTGAGCTAGTTCTAATCTTTTAACAACGTAAGTAATAGTTTTATTTCCAGAGTGATGGCTGACTTTAGTCAACAAGAATAAAGACTGATATTCAAATGTTTAAAGATGCATAATCCGATTAAGCGCCCCTCAATTACTATTTATTTGGATTCGGGGGTAAAATATATTTGATTCGAGTGAAGGAACCCACCCATCAAAGAGTTATTAGAAATCGATTTTTGAAATTTATTATTTTTCACCATTGAGACTTATTGGTGGCCTGGTAAGTGCTTAAATTGCCATTTGGAAATCTGGAAGATAAAATGCTGAGAAGTCGCCTGTGTTTCCTTGAATAGAGGGTCTTGATAATTATTGTGACATGGCCTCGGAACCTATGGGAATCCTGCTACAGATCTAATTCAGACTAGAATAATTCAGCGAGTACATGTATGTTTACATAGCCCAAAACAAAACACCAACATATCAGGACTGGACTAAATAATCGACTCCTTAACCACAGCAGAATAATGGGTAATTTTTCAGGATTTAGTTGAAACTATGGCTTCTTGCCATTCATCGGAAAGCTCTCAGTGAGAACTTTCCGATGAATGGCAACAAGCAATATTTCTGACTAAATCCTGAAAAATTACCCATAACTCTGATGTGGTTAAGGAATCAATTATTTAGGGCATTATTACTGTATCAGGACTGGACTGGACTAGACCGATTAGGCAATTCACAGTGTAGACTCTTGAGCCTCAGGTCAGGGATTTAGTCAACATGAGGTCACAATTAAAATGAGTTGCAAGAAAATGTGTGGGAATATAATTGAAAAAATATTTGAATTTACTTGCAGTTTAAAGTTTATTGATACTGTAGTGAGCAAGAAAAACAAACCTTTAATGAAAATAACAGCTTAATCACAACACATTAATTTTAATGTCTTCGTACATTCACAAATCATTCACAGAATGCATACAGATGCAAGATATAGAGATTTATGTGTGTAAAGGAGGGGAGCTTACCACATGAGCGTGTTGCGACAAGACTACGATAAGAGCCCTGGCTCAGGTTACTTAATCCTTTCATGACTGCAGCTTCTTGAAATTTTGCAAAAACCGTGTGCCAATGCATTCTCTTATATATGCGAGTCTCCCAAAAAAGAAAATGCATTGGCCTAACAATATTTACATTGACCTTGTAAGTCGGTGCATTCTCTTATATATGCGAGGCTCCCTATTGGAGACTTGCATATATAAGAGAATGCACTGGCACATGATCTTTAATGCTGCACCAGCGTGGCTCCCATCATAAAAGGGTTATTTTGTCTGTTATAACACCCCAATCCTTTGAACACCCCTTCCATAATTTAAAAATGGTTTATCTCTTCCTAGAAAGTTTTATATAGATTCCAGGGTACAAAACTCCAGATATGAATGGAGGACACCTGTCTGGAAAAGTTGCTATCAATTAATATAAATTTTATTTAGAATTTTCTATCACATCCGCAGGACAGTTTTAGGGACAAACAGAAATCAGCGCGTAAATGTTCATCTGAAGAGCATACCGAAAGTGTACCAAGAAGGATAACTCTATCTTGTTAGCAGTGTCAACCACAGCAAATTATATTTCAACTATTGATTTACCATGCTCTTATGATCAATATAAATAATATACCCAGCTTTGTCTGTAATCTTATTCATAAAATAGCTATTTGTAGTCTTGAAATTGGGATATATATAAAATTTATGTTGTAATTGTGGCCCGGAAGTGATAGACCATCCTTAATGAATGGAACGCCGTTAGAGCCAATATGTTTGATTCCGCAGCACAACTGGAACTTTGAAACCAAATGATCCTCATAAAAAAAATAAAGAAATTTCGGATGGCATGAGATAAGGAGCTGTTGGTCAGGCATGTAATAACCAGATCCGCACATGTGTTACTAGCCAACAATTTATGGAGATATTGCACATAACGGAATGATAATGCTATTCTTGCTCTTGCTATATACTGACAGACAGTAACGTAACAAGTGCAGCAGCACTAACAATCAGGTAGTAATGTCCAACTCCACAACACATGCATTCAGTTCCATTATTATTAAACAAAACATTTATTGTGCCTATGCATCACTCAACATTTTTCTATGGCTTGCTCATCTATTCATTTATTAACCCTTTGAACCCTGACGCCCTACAACGACCGACACCCTGACCCTGGGCTCCTCGTGGGATTTTCCTTTAAATTTTATAGTGTCTTGTTGGATGATGTTGGTTATGTTTAATTTGTGACACAGGTATGAAACTTTACAGGTTAGAGTTTAGACGTCGATTTGTTATTGAATCGCATAGCTATAAACACGTGGCGGTCGTTATAATGGCCGGTTCAGCGGCCGGTATACCGCCGCTAGGGTATATGGAGGTTCACGCAGCGGCCGGTATTCCGGCCGCTGGGGTTCAAAGGGTTAAGTACAGTAATGCCCTAAATAATTGACTCCTTAACCACAGCAGAATTATGTCAATTTTTCAGGATTTAGTCGGAAATATGGCTTATTGCCATTCATCAGAAAGCTCTGGTCTCTCTGACCTTAAATCATTTATTTGTCCCCCTGAATCGATACAGAAAGTTCAGGGAAGATAATTCACCTTTACACATCTTTAAATATTACCTTTCACAATTTTACAGGAACATCACTGTTTCCATGTCAAATGTCTATAGTAATGCCCTAAATAATCGACTCCTTAACCACAGCAGAATTATGTCAATTTTTCAGGATTTAGTCGGAAATATGGCTTATTGCCATTCATCAGAAAGCTCTCACTGAGAGCTTTCCGATGAATGGCAACAAGCCATATTTCTGACTAAATCCTGAAAAATTGCCATAATTCTGCTGTGGTTAAGGAGTCGATTATTTAGGGCATTACTATAGACATTTGACATGGAAACAGTGATGTTCCTGTAAAATTGTGAAAGGTAATATTTAAAGATGTGTAAAGGTGAATTATCTTCCCTGAACTTTCTGTATCGATTCAGGGGGACAAATAAATGATTTAAGGTCAGAGAGACCAGTCAAAGGAGCTTCTGTCACTCACTATAAAATTATTTTATTTTATTTTTCCAATTTTTTTTTTAACAATCTTGGACAGAAAAAGTTGGTTCTTAGAACATTACTCTATTCAGCTGTAATATTTTTTATTATTGACAATCAGTCTTTTAAAACACTTTCAAGCTATGTGTAACAACAGATGCATACATTCAAAAATAAAAACAGATTCATTGAAAAAATTTTGTTGGAATTGTTGCTGAGAATAGACGAAACATCTTTAAATTGCATGTTATGTAATTGAATTAGGATCGATTTCCAATCTGACAAAAAATTATCGCATGACATGGAATCAAGCCTTTAACCCTTCGATGACTGGAGCTTCCAGAAATTTTGCAAAAACCCTGTGCCAATGCATAGGAAGCCTCGCATATACAAGACGATGCATTGGCCTAACAATATTTACCTTGACCATGAAAGCCAGTGCTTTATATACACGAGGCTCCCTATGAGAGACTAACATATATAGAATGCACTGGCACAGGATCTTTAATGCTGCACCAGCACAGCTCCCGTCATCAAAGGGTTAAATTACCGCATGACCTGGAATCAAGCCTTTAAATTACTGCATGACCTGAAATCAAGCCATTTATCCACAATACCACAACACATGTATAACAAAGGGCAATCATTTATCGAGAATGAAAATAGCACTATTAGTTATCACACCAAAGATAAGATCACATGTCTAATAATCATAAGTAACAAAATCTTCAATCAGTAAATCCACTTTCTGATTCAAAAGACACATCACATAAAGGTTGCAATTGTATTAACATGTATAATTAAGTTTCAAATCCAAAATGAGATGAGGGGATGAATTAGCCTTATATCCAAGCACCAAAGGTATATCATAAAATTGATATCTAATGATCTAAATATGGAAGTTGACACTTTTCTTTTCACCTTACAGGTTTTAGCATCACTAAATTCACCCTCTGGGAACCTCATTCTGCTTAGTCCTTAACTGCTATGGGAGATCTAAGATCAGATTGAAGTTCCCCAGTTGAAGTTGGTGATGTACACTAGTCGCTTCGATTATCCATTTTATCTTCTGCAAATTAGGGGATATAGAAACTCTCCCGAAGGGAAAAAGTAACTAAAAATCAATGTTAATTTCAGAATATATACTTCCCATAAAATGAGGCCTAAGCAGAATGAGGTCCCCAGAGGGTGAATTTGGTGATGCTAGCCTTCTGTGCATGATAGAATCACTAAATATACCCTCTGGGGACCTCATTCTGCAAATTACAGGCACACTATTTTCAGGCTTGGAGGGGTGAATGTTTTACTGACATGATAACACCCATACAACAAAATGGTACCTCAAATGAATACATCAACGTGACATCAGCACTATCAAAAATTTACATATACAACTGCAACCTCTATATATTTACAAATATCTATTGAGAACAATAAAATATGAAACCACAATGAATGGAATGAAAGTGAAAATGTAGTTGAAATCTTCAATGAATTGCTGTATTACCATAAAATAAATTTGATAAAAGGTGAACTGCAGTGGTCTAATAATAACCCTTCCATGACGGGAGCTTACTAAAATTTTGCGAAAATCCTGTACCAATGTATTATCTTATATATGCGAGTCTCCCATAGGCCTAACATTTATTTACCGTGACCTTGTAAGCCAGTTAATTCTCTTATATATGAGAGGCTCCGTATGGGAGACTCGCATATATTAGAGAATGCACTGACACAGGATCTTTAATGCTGCACCAGCGCTACTCTCATCATGAAAAGGTTAGAGCCCTTATGCATGGCAATCGGTGCACACGATCATACGGACCCTCCAAATAGAAAACAGGGTGTAACTGCACTTTCAGGCAGCATCATAATTCACCAGCGCAGATAATGTACATGCTCTAAATTAGCTGCGACGTCGTGAATTGTGCATAGTTATTTTGTCGTTGACATAAAATGATGAAGTTGTAAGTAGGAGCATTCATGACAGTAGATGCGAATCGACTGTTCACATTATGGTCAAGGTCAAGGGAGGTATTTCTAATGAAGAAATAACCTGAGTCATACAGGAATACTGATGAAGTGGAAAGCAATTACACAGAAATTCTCTGAAGGCACTGCAATTGTCATGTGAATCATTCGCGTAGCTCACAACTGGAAAGCCATTTAGAGGTCAAAGACCACTGCAGTTCAACCTCAGAAAATAGAGAACAGAGAAAGTATTTCTGACTAATGATGTAAAACTGGATTGAGGAATGCCTTCAATAATACTTATAAATATAATCAGATACACAATATAAGTTATGCATAAACCTTCATGAATTTAAAGAAACTGAGTGATGAAAAGAAAGATGTGTTAATGGCACAAGGCTGTATATAGGCCTCACAACTGAAAATAAACACCTCAGTTCTACAATAGGATACAGCTGAAAATCAGAACATACTGGATGTTTCTTGGGGGGGGGGGGGGGGGGGGGGGGGAACTGCTGCAACTTATCAGTGCTTTTTGAAAGAGGTCTCAATAGAGAGGTTCAGATTGTCGAGAACTTTAAGTGTCAGTCTCCAGGTAGAAAAACATGGTGCCGGACATTTGCAGAATGAGGTCGCCTGAGGGTGAATTTAGTGATGCTACCCCACATAGCGGGCTAGCATCACCAAATACACCCTCTGGGGACCTCATTTTGCAAAGACAGACACGCGATATATTTGCAGGCTTAGATATGTTCCGCATCAAGTAATAAACAACATATATGATTGGACAGTAAGACATTTAATTATTATTGTTTTCATCTGAGAGGCAAAATATTTCATATTATTAAACTCCTATGCATAATTTCCATTGAAAACGCCATTAATTTAAAATGGTATTGTCACTAGTGAATTATGTCATTTCTCATGATGTCATTGAAGTTACGTCGCTTACTGATCTAGACTTAATTTTTTATGGTTGATCTGTCTCCACATCTGGGTGTTTTACTCATATTTGGCAAATCAAATTGATGCAGAAGTGTAATAAATACAGTAATAAATTAGTTCCAAGAATTACGTTAATTCACTCGAGGCTCACTCGTTTCTTACCAATGTCTCTTGGCTCTCGTGAATTATTTTATGTAATTCTCTGAACCAATTGATTACTCTCTATATAATTAGGCAAAAAGGTCAACTTCTACATGAATAATCTGTCGAATCATGTCGATAAGAGGAAACTTAGACCAGGGAGGAACTGGTGCAGTAGAATGTCCAAATGAGATAAGTGAGATTTGGTGGGATATAGTAGCATTCAGACGAATCCGTTGCATCCATCTGTACGTTGCGTTGACACGATCCATTGTCTGTGTTAAGCCGTTGACACAGGTAAGTACATTGCATTATATCGAAGAGCTTCCGATTAATAATTACAGCTAATAAGTTTGATATTGGAATAAATACAATTGTAAATCAATCTATCTGTAATAAATTAATTCTACGATAATATAAAAAATCTCAACAACTAACACTTTATTGACATAAATACAAGTTGATTTTCCTTCACTTCGAAGACAACAACCATCTTTTATCGATTGAAAGCAACAAACGTCATGATCAATGCCTTATAAGGTATGTGTCACACTGTACATTGCATTGAAAATATAATCTCTCCATAGCATGCATTAACAGGTAATGTTGCATGCAAAAAACGGATACAACGTAATGTACGCGTAATCCAATTTAAAGCAACAGACTCATCTGAAGGCTACTTTAGAATGTGCGTTATCACAAATTACTGAATCAGTTTCAAAATGTATCATGGTTATGAATGAAAAAGTTAACCCTTTCTTTACTAAACATTCATTGATGAGCAGTTATTCCTTGGGATATGATCAGATAATAAGTTCAACAAAAAACCGCGTTTGTTGAACTTATTATCTGAAAATTTCCCTCAATAAATAGTACTCATTATTCACTTTTTTTTATCTGTCGTCTGCTTATATCACCCAAACATCCCTCCAAACGAATGATGGACCATTCCAACGTATAATTTTATAACTGAATGAGAGAATCCAATTAGAAAAGAAAGGGTTAACCGATTGAAAACAGAGGTGTTTATTAGAGCGATTCAGACTATTCACAGTAATGATATTAACCAATCATTGGCAATATTAACTCCCGGTTTCTTGATCACCAATAAGTTTTTGCTCCCGTCATACTTGAATGACAATGATTTATTGCTGGCCCCTGCAACAAAAAATAATTAAGAGCAATTAATCTCTCGCTTTAACCCTTTCATGAGGTTCATGACGGGAGCTGTGCTGGTGCAGCATTAAAGATCCTGTGCCATTGCATTCTCTTATACATGCAAGTCTCCCATAGAAGATATAAGAGATATAAGAGAATGCACTGGCTTATAAGGTCAGGGTCAGTATTGTTAGGCCAATGTATTCTCTTATATATGCGAGACTCACTGAGAGCTTTCCGATGAATGGCAACAAGCCATATTTCCAACTAAATCTTGAAAAATTACCCATAATTCTGCTGTGGTTAAGGATTATTTAGGGCATCACTGTATGTGGATACTCTATACTGTAACTGTACATTTTATCATGCTGGTCCAATATTTATGGGTTATAACGTTTAACAACCAATGAATTTATTTTCCCATAGATAATGTAACCTAACAAATGACTTCTGTAAAATTGAGAACTGGAAATAGAGTTTCGTTCTAGTAATTCAGGATTTGCTAATTTATAATGCAAAATATCAGTTAATATCCATATTATAAAATATCAACAAAGGGAAGTTAATATTCACCACAAGCCGAGGTGAATATTAACTTCCAAGGGTTGATAAATCCTCATGTCGACCTCCAAACAATGCAATAAGTGTTCTATTATATGATCTACCAATGTTAGCACAACCCCATTAGGCCTGAAATACCATAAGGATCTGTGCTTATATATACATGGATCTATCAAATGCACAACAAAGTGTTTCAACAAGTCAAAATTTAACCCAGAGATTTATATCAATTTACAATTCCTATTAATAACTCATGATGTCGTGAGCTTATTATCAACCAATCATTCCTATTTATAGGAAAATCCAGTAGATCTAGTGATTTACCAACCCTTTTTCGATATGATTTAGTATAAAGTTATGATCATACAATAATCCTATATATCACATGATCTCACTTGGGGACAATTTAAGTATGAGTATAACACTTACCGGTAAGGTTAACACTTGTAGGTTTTCTTTTTATACCTATTATCACAATTTTTTCTACCCATTCCTCAGTAGAGTAACTCCCATTAGGATCACCATTACTAAAAAATATAAAGTTAATCGCTCATTATTTTGTTACACAACTGTTACTGAAACAGTTCACCTCTGTCAGATTTGAAGCTGTTTCGACATATATTGAACAATGTTCGAGACATAAATCTCACTTTGAAAACACAACTGGAGTTTCAAAATAAAACATCTTCTAAGATGACATCTGATAGATGTTGGTCAGGCACGTAGTCAACACTGAACTGGGCACCATTCAATTTCATGAGTGAAATAGTTGATACCGTTAATTTGATGACAAAAGCACTGTGCACTAAAAATTTAAAAATTGTTTTATTTTTCAAACTATTATCAAGTTATTCATTGCTTCCATTATTGTCACTGCAGACAATATGTTTCAACATCTACCCCAATAATTTTCTTCAAGAAAAACAAACTTTCCTTTACTGTGTGGGTTAAGTGATTTGGGGGGGGGGGGGGGGGGGGGGTGATAGTCTCAGTGGAATACAATATGATCCAAGAAGATGCATAGCCTATTTATTAAGTGTAGTCTCACCTATTTTTCAAGATATTTTTTTTATTGAAGGTAAATTTTCTATAGTTATATTGTCCCTTTCTATAGTTATAGGTGTGGTAATCATCTGTATAAACTGATCCTTCAGCCCGACCCTGTAATCAGAAAAAAATAAATTAAAGAAAAAACGTGTATATTAGGCTAAACAAAAAATAACAGTTGAGTCTAAGTCACTGCCGCATTGAAATAAATGCCTGCATTCGACGTTTTATTTCGATTTTTGAAATTATGACCAAAAAAAAAATCATTTAATCAGAAAAAAAATTGAATTGAGACTCAAATAATTGATTTTTTTGGCCTTATACCATCAATTTTGAAGCTCTTTTTTTGTGGGTGATATAAATGTGTGGGTTTTAAAAATTATTTTGTGACCAGCATGCAATAAAAACCCATTATCCTAATATTTTACATTTACCCATTTAAGAAGCTGGTAAATCCAAACACCCAATTGTCAATCCTATCTCACATGATGTATGCATGCTCAAAAAGTTAGTTCCATGTCTGACCATACCAAACAAAAATAAAACTGAACAAAATTGTAAAATCCCTGCCACTGGTATCAACAGCATTATAATACACCTAAGGAACATTTTTGCACAATAATTACTCTATTTACAGGCACACAATCCGATTTGATGGTCCCCATATAAAACAGATTCCAACAACAATAATATTTCTTCAAAAGAAGCTTCAGTTATCAGAATCAATTAATTACCCAAAAATAATTGTAACTCTAGTATAAAATTTTCCAAAACTTGTTAGGCCAAACAAAATTAATGAATTGATTCTCAGGCAATTTTTTTTTCAAATGAATGAGGGAGGGCGGTTTTTATTTTTATTTTTTATTTCCAGCGGCCAGTTCAGACATACATCTGGGATCCCCGAAATCAAGACCAGAAGGCTCAATTAATTGTGGAATCATTATAATTGAAACTGCGAACCAATAAACAAAACAAAACAACAGACTAGTAGTGAAATAAAACTGGAAAAGTGTATAAAATAAAATATATGCATTGAAGTATCTTACTTCTAAAATAACATCGAGGTTGTTCCTCTTAAACTTTAAAGCTAAGCAAATGAAAGGACGGAAAATGGAATGATTATATTAAATATAGTGAGGTATTAAACTGATGTTTGCCATTCACACTGTTTAAATGCGTCTTGGGAAATTGCAGACATGCTCATTTTGCCTTGTTTCGTTTAGCTTTCAACTTCTCCTGTTTCTCACAGAGAAGTTGCGCTTACGAGATAGCACTGTCAGAAATTTTTCAAGACGCGTCTTACACTGTGGATGGCAACCATCAACCTTGTCCAAATCTTCCATTCCACCACATTTTATGCAGATGTCTGGGAAGGAGATGGACATATGTACGTATGGTTTCTTTTTTCTGACTTCTTCATGATCATTTTGGCTACTGTCACCGTCACTGGCATCAGTGTCAATTTCACAAATATAGGGGTTTATATTTGTCGGTATCGACTCGGCCGATTCATCCTCATCAATGAATATTTTTTCGGCCATTTGCCCAATTGTTTTATCGCATTCTATGGACAATACAGACCATTTTCTGACAATTTTGTCACGAAATATAATTCGGTGTCAACAACATCGTGTTTTTTCAAATCACGGAATTTGCCAGTGTAGAAACTGCAGGACTCGTTTGTTTGTGAACTTATAAATAACTGTAAATAATGCAACCTGCTTTAATGAATGACATTAGTTCGCTTTATTTAATCATGTTTTTTGCGTAAATACCGAGGCCTATCATCTCCCCAGCAGCGCACTGCCATAACTCGCCGTAGTTCGTTTCGAAGTGGTATTCCTGTCGTAATTATTACATTACCACGCGCTAAAAGCGTAAACCGGAAATAGCGAATTCCAGCACTTCCGCAAACGGAGAACTCGCCACTTGAACGCGAATCGGCTGCGATTTGAATTATTTGATCGTTGGTTGTTTGGATTTCAAATAAAATGAGTTAGGCGGCCCCTATTTTATGAGAGCGGCGGTGCCTGAGAATCAATTCATTAATTTTTTTTGGCCTTATATATCAACATTTTGTTCAATGCAATTTGGTATCGAGAGTATGTCGGTCGGCTCGTCGAATATTTGCTTAGGCCACCAACTATTCCAGGTGGTGAAATACCAACAAAAAAAAGATTAAAAAAATTTATATCTGATATCTGAGCCTCGACTTGAATCAATATTTTTACCCCCGAAGCCAAAGAAATAGTAATTTACGAGCGTTAATTCGGATTATGTATCTTTAATAACTTGATATTTCAAAATTTGCATAATTTAAGATAAATTCAATGCCAGTGAACAGAACTAAAGCTCAGAAACAAAATTGGAAGGCTTTTTCGCTGTGTTCTTGCAGTCTTTGTATTCAATCAATGTAAAATCATAGGTGGATTTTGATCAATCAATTTTAATTAGTTACATGATACAAATTATATTCACCTGATCATTTAGACAAACAATTAATGTGAATGGGTCGAATCTCATTAATGATGACGCCCTCCTCACACGCTCTTTTTTGGGTATAATGCTTCCACCTCTCTGGAAAACTGGAATCTTAAAGAGGAAATATTACATTTGTACAGTAATGCCCTAAATAATCGACTCCTTAACCACAGCATTATTATGGGTAATTTTTCAGGATTTAGTCGGAAATATGGCTTGTTGCCATTCATCGGAAAACATTTGGGTCGGAGAATGTACCCCTAGAGCCGCGGGGGAAAATCTCAGTCCATCAATAAACTGCAAATAACTAATAGTATTTAGTAAATCAGTTGATAATTTAAGACAAGTTCTGAATGTCTATGGAAATATAAGTAGAAAAATCAAGGAATCGTAATTTTGTTTCATTTTTAACAATTTGAAGGGTTAAGTAATAATTTCACGAGAAAAATAAATGTACTCACAATTTTTCATACCGCCGCCAACAGTAGAGGAAATTGTTAAAATTTGCAATTTATTGCTATGTCCGACTTCACAACATTCAGGACAACATGTTATACTATTTCCAATTCCATGAAATATTCCTGAACATCCTTCAGTGACAATATTAGGACCTCATCTACATAATCATAAATAAGAACCAGTCAGAGCAGTGAGTTATTTGAGAACGTAATCGCGATATATGGTCTAATTTTAACACTTTCACACTCAATCTCCACTAATGTCATTTGTCTCTAAGGATGGAAATATCTGAGGACGTGTCAAATACATCAAAACGTGTCATCAAGTGTAAGAGAGTTAATGACAAATCCTTTTGTCAGAACGATCTGTTTATGTTCAATTTAATTATATTTCACTTACACATTATCTATTTTGTTTTATTAACTTACTTTATCAATTTTAGCTTCAATATATTCTGTGTGACCGCCTCTGTATGGCTGGTAGGTTTTTATATCATACCAGACCTAAAGAAAGAAACAACAATGAATATAGAAACAGCTAAGAATAACACAATATCTATCATTAAGAACATTTTAATAATGGCGCTGGCAAATTATTAACAGTAGAAATGATATGTTCTTTTACAATCAGTTTATTTCTCATGAACCTATACATACATAGGTATGGAGATAATAACTGAATAATCATTGATGAGTAGTTCCCTAAGGAAATGTTCAGATAATAAGTTCAACAAATGGCCGTTAAACTTATTATCTAAACATTTCCCACCAATAAATAGGAATCCTTCTGAACTTATTGTCTGTTTGCTCTTTTTTCCTGAATGAATAATACATAGTTTCAGGGGAATCGGTTTACTATGGAAAGTGTTAATATTGAGAAGGCAGCAGTCTAATAATTATGGCCCTAAATATGGTTAAGTAATTTATTGCCCGAGATGTGTATTGGCATGGTTTCCGCCAGGGGAGAATAAATGAAGCTGTATTGGGGAAACACATGATCATGGTTTGTCCCGTCAGGGAACATTTTGGTTTCTGTCACTGAAATGTAGTCATTTCCTTGCACCTGAGATACTCACAAAGAAATCCAATGCTACATATACTACGCAAGTTGATCTTTTCCATGGATGCATTATTTCTGTTCATGATACCCATAGCATTAATCATGAAATTATGCACATGAGACTGCCGTCTGATTGGAATACAGACTATTGAAGACTAAATAAATTAACAAGCTAAGCATTACAGTGTTTACAAATCTATAAGATTCCATTAATTGACCAATAATACTTAGCAAAGAGAATTGAATTAAGTATTTCCAAGAATTTCAACAGGTAGCTTTAGTGAAACTGAAAGGATATAATCTATCAATAATAAAACTATGTGTGAGCTGTGACATCATACTGCAGGGATTGTCTTTAGAAGATATTTATAGCGTCGTAATATGAATGCTAGCAAAATCGTTCAAACTCGAAATGTGTAGCTTGTTCAATAATCTGCATTAGCTTACCTGTGTATCTCCGGGGAAGTATACATTTGTTCCTTGTCCTCCTTGGGTTGTTATTGGTTTTACGAGCAGAGAGTTACCTTCAATAACAAAACATTTTTTTTACAGGAGAAGCTGAACATTCACAAGAGGTTGTTGGGCTAAACAATACACCCCTGATACAGTACGATAAGTATATCGTAAAATTTGCACAGAATACGATATGATATTGAAATTTTAACCCGCAGAGACGAATGGTGAACTGGTATAATAATTCCATTCCTCATTTTTATACCAGCAACCATTCCATGCTTAGGGTTATACAGTGACATTGAAACAATTTAATTTAACCTTCAGCTTTAGTCGGACAATAGTGTTCAATGCTAGATATACCACTCACAGCCATTAAGGAACTGTATATGTACATGAAGTCGACAAAATATATCAAAATGTGGGAATAAGCGCATTGCAATACATGCATTAAAACATATCACAATACAATTTTTTACAATTTTTCAGATAGCTTCGCAACACATCAAGATTTATTGTTACACCACTTAGAGGTTGCAACAGTGTTCTATACACACCCAGCTGGGCCAAATTTGATGGGGTGAAGATAAACAAAGAAGCAAAATGTGAACTACATTATTAATTGGATACTCCTATGAAAGCACACCTGATGCCGAACCTCTATACCCAATTTCGTCTGAAATATGGCTTGCTGCCATTCATCAGAAAGCTCTCGTGAGAGCTTTCCGATGAATGGCAACATGCCGTATTTACAGGATGATAACTAAGCATCTCGGTAACAAAATCATTAAACCTTTCTGATGGGAGCTGCACTGGTGCAGCATTAAAGTTCATGTGCCAGTGCATTCTCTTATATATAAGAGATCTACAGTAATTGCACAGGGTTTTCAAAAAATTTCAGGAAGCTTCAGTCATGGAAGAGTTAAATGTTAACTAATTAGCTGAGCAAAAGCTAAAAAAACAAGCAATAATTACTTTAAGATAAGCAAATAAGATCCAAAATCATGATTTATACTTACTTATTGTATACTGATCATCTATTTTAAATGTTGCTGTATCTTTAGGATATTCAACCCACATTGGACGGATAACAGGCAAGCCCTCAATCTCGCCTTCATAGAATGTTGTGTACCAGAATGGCAGAAATGAGTATCTCTCCCGAATAACATCTCTGACAATCTTCCTATTCTCATCTGGTAGGAGGAAAGGTTCCCGTCTCTTTGTGTCCAAATGAGCATGAGCTCTGAAGAATGGTTGGAATGCCGCAGCCTGGAAACGTATCAGAAATGAAAATTGCACGACCGGTTAACCCTAAGCCAACAATGCAGTACTTAAATAACAACATATAGTCAGATACATGTAGCAAAAAGCTGGGATCCCCAGTGTTAACACACCTCAGACAAAGGGAACTGTTTTGTACATGTTATGACAATGAGAATCGGTGAATAATAATGATAACTCGGTGTAACAAGTCGGCACTACAGTGTAACTAACATCATGATGTTTGACTATAGCACGAGTGTTATGTGTCAAAAATGAGTGGGCAACTCGTTAAAGGCCGCTATTCTTCAATCAGTGTCCAAGTTGGACTCAAGCATGTGGAATCGAAGAACGTGTTATGGAGGGTCCCCGTGCACACAAAATTGAAACCCCCACAGGTTACTTAATTAGACGATGATGCAATAGAGACTTGATATTATATGTAGTGCAGATTATTGATATAACCCGATCTTGTCAATTGCAAATAGCATCTCTTCTTGGCAAGTCCTACTATAAATTACTTGATTAAACATACATACTTACCGGTATATTATATATATGGTCCTATATAGTGACCAGAAAAAGAAAACGAGAGAACTTTAAATTAACTTTTGAGCACCATGCGCTACCTAGCCTGCTATAAATAAGAGGGACATTTATCTATGTCCCTTTATATGCATGGATGGTATATTACGCCGCAAGGAAGAGAATAGGAACCACCTGTGGGTTTGGGCATCTGCAGTATGGAAATTGCCAAGGTTTTCCGATTTCCATGACATCGCGCTAACTTTCATAAATTAGGGACAATATCGGTGTTTGCTTCTCATTTATAACTCAGCATACTTGACTTAAATTGAATTATTTGTTGTGAATAATAGACAGCATGTTATGATATAGACATTCAGATGTCAATTTAGCCCTGCGTAACCATGGTTAACCAGTTAACCTCAGTTAATTCAAACGGTTAACCGCCGATGAAAATCCCGTAACCGTTTCAGCCCTTGTTCCTGCATTTTTTTTCTGACTCCAGTAAGAAACAGCGTCTTTGATTGAATAGAGCCACGCAACATATCCCATGTTTACGACTCGAGCTGAGTTGTCAACATAAGGGAAATGAAGACAACCATTTACATCGGCTCTTTCCGTTCTGCTTTTTTCATGACGTCATTTACGTTGAATAGCGTTACGGAATGACCAAAAGGATTTTGAGATGAGCAGACTTCTGGAAGAAATGTCAAATTGCTACGATTGACCAGGACTGTCGGCAGAACATATACATTATTGTGTTAGATTGATGGTAACATGTTGTGACATTGACGGCTTGGAGCCTATGAACATAAATTCCAAGCCATCAATCTCACACCATGTTACCGTCAATCCACCACAATAACTTATAATATTGATACAACCAGCTGATACAACCATGACAATGCAGTGACTGATCCAGATTTTGTGTGTATTGATAAGAAAACCATGTGGTCAGGAATGAATGTGGGACATTCATCTGGGAGACATACCTAGAGAGTTACAGTTCAGTGAACATTCTACGTTTGATTTATTATTTGATTCGGTCCCAATATTCGATTAGAGAATTTTGTTTAAAAAACATTTAAATATTTGTCCAAAGGTCAATGCTTCACGTTAGATGGAAATGATTGCATGTTATAGAAAGGCTGATTCAATCCTGTAAAGAACATAGGTGACCATATAGGGTTCATGTTTAGCTGCAGCACTGTTAATTAGAAGAAATTTGACTTTGCTAAAACATTGCTTAGGCCAGAAATATTTCCCTTGGCTAAAAAGCCAAGGATTGATATAGTTGCCCTACTCTACACATATATCTTCAAATACAACTATGTCAATTATTGTGGCAGGTTATATTGGGTCTTGTTTAAAATTTGCTGATAATCAGATAGTCCTTGTTATCTCAGTCATTTTTGGCATTTACCAATGAATTTTTAGAGTCTTCATACATCCAGAATGAAACACTAAGACAATGTCTGCAGAAATTTATTTCCATATTGTGAAAAACATTGACAGGTTCTGAATATAGCTAAATATAGCTGACGAAATTTCTTTTTGCCTCAGCATTTGCCTCGACTCAGCCCATACTAAAAAGAGGTTGCACCACGGGTGCTGGGATACCCCATGTTGAAAATTGAAATATGGGCAAGTTGGAAACCAAATTGTGAAAAAAAATGTGATTAACGAACAAATTACTTGACAATTCTAACAAACGACAGATGGAAATCTTTATCTTTCAGATAAAGAAAGAGGGATAACTCTTGAACGGAAAATGTGCAACAACATCAATGAATACTCTTTTGAAAGCCCTGATGCCAAACCTGCATACCAAATTTCATTGAGATCCAATAACCCATGGTTAAGATATAAGAGCAGACGGATGGAAATCCAACATTTTCAGATAAACAAAGAGGGATAACTCTTGAATGGAAAATGTGAACAAAGATAATGAACACTCTTCTGAAAACCCTCATGATGACAAAACTGCATACCAAGTTTCATTGAGATCCAATCACCCATGGCTAAGATATATGAGCGGACAAACGAACAGCTAAACAGAAGGACGGACGGACAGACAAACGGACACATGTAATCCAGTATACCCCATCTTTTGGGATGGGTCTATAATTAACAGGACTGTAGCAATGTACTCACCTGATACCACCTCGTGAGTAGTTCAAAATCAGGATTCTTGAAGAAGCCACCTACATCTGCTCCCGAGAATGTTATTCCAGCAATGTTCAAAGAGAGTAACATGGGAACAGTTATTTTCAGATGCGACCATTCACCCATGTTATCTCCTGTCCACACCGCGCCTGGAGAATGTCAAGTATTATGTATAGTCAAACGTAATTCTAATTAAAACAAGAGATGTGCACTCGAGTGCTAGCATACCCCCACCGTGGCAAATTCAACCCGCATTATCCGTAAACCCAACAAAAATGATTTTTAACTTTAAAGAAAAATTCGGACTAATTATATCGATATGGTGTCACAAGAAGCTTGTACAGAAAAAATTATTCAAATTGGTTCATATTTGTTAAAGTTATTAAGCCAGACAGAATTTTCTAAGTCAAAATAAGTCGAAAATGAAGTGTAATATTACGAAAAACAGTTTGAGCCAATCCCTAGCCACATCATTTAGAGAGGGAATTGTGAGAAGCATGTATACCAAAAATTATTGAAATCGGTTCATATTTGTTAAAGTTATTAAGTCGGACAGAATTTTCTAAGTCAAAATAAGTCGAAAATGAGGCGTAACTTGAAAAAAAAAGAAGCGATTAGCAACATGCGGAGAGACCGTCCTAAGGAGATTGCATACAAAAAATTATTGAAATCGGTTCATAGTTGTTCGAGTTATGAGGTCGGATGGACGGACGGACGGACACACGGAGGGAGAAAGCATGACGGACGGATGGACGGACGGACGGACGGACGCAGTCAATCCAGTATACCCCCCACTTTCGAAGAAAATTAGACTCTTGATCAAGATACATGTTACAGAGTCTAAAGGATTTCATATCATTTACATTGCAACCGTTATAAATAGCTTCTGCATGCAATCCATGCACCATTGTACTACATAATTTTAGTGTAAATATATTTTATTCCAATCCTAATAACATATATAAAGATTTACCAAAAGTTTTAAGAATAAGAAATATAATATAGTATAAATAGATGGATTGACTGGAAATGGAAATAATCAACAAGCCCGAGGATTTTTGTTTAGTTTGATCCCATTTTATTTCGAGCCCCCTCTCCATTAATAAGCTTTGATGACTAAAATGACGAGAAAGTAGGGCATGAAGTTAACTAGTTTCAAGTTAAGATAACGCAATATACGTTTTCCAGACAGTTGCACATTATTCCATTTCCGGAACTTCAATGAATACAAATGGCGCAACAAATGGTCAAACCCTGAACATTGTGTTCGAAGTGGTATTTTTTCTGACTTCGATGCGTCTTTCTGAAACATGTTTGCAGAAAGGTGTTTCAGGTATTTATTTACCTTTTTTGATGCTGGTAAAAATTCATAAGCGAACATTATTAGGTGTACTCAAATCGCCTTGTGGTTTTAAGTTCAATTCAAGAAACACAAATTGTTTTTTAAAACTTTTTCATATGATATACCAGGAGCAACAAATTATTAAAGCAGAAAATTCCCTGTTACACCTGTTATACCAACCACGAACACCTTCCATATCTTAAAGTGAAATACTTACCATAACGCTGACTTCCAGCGAAGAAAGCTCTGGTGAGAACAAAGAATCTATGATTGCCACCGTTCCTCTTCACTAACCCGTCAGCTGTAGCCATGTGCTGAAATAAACACAAGTAAATGTGCAACATCTATATACAGTAATGCCCTAAGTAATAGACTCATTAACCACAGCAGAATTATGGGTAACTTTTCAGGATTTAGTCGGAAATATGGCTTGTTGCCATTCATCACTGAGAGCTTTCCGATGAATGGCAACAAGCCATATTTCCGACTAAATCCTGAAAAGTTACCCATAATTCATCTGTGGTTAAGGAGTCGATTATTTAGGGCATTACTGTATATAAAAGAGTAGGATGTGCGCAATATTTCTCCCAGACCCCTGGACCGATTTCAACCAAATTTGGTGTGTCCCTTAATAATTATGAGTCATGTGGTGACATCGCTCGTGCTAAATGTAGAAATGATTGACACTAAGGCCAAAAAAAAAAAAGGTTTTGGTTCTCAGGCCCCGCCGCATTGAATAAAAAGGGCCGCATTAGGCCTTTTTATTATATGCCTGATGTTATGACAAAAAAACCTACGAAAAAATAAATTTCAAAAAAAAAAAAAAAACTTCTTTTTTTTTGTTGGATTTTATCAACATGTCCATAGCAGATATGTGTTGAATATTAGTGTGCATTGCGCTCTAACATGTAATGTGTTAAAAAGTGACTTGCAGGCTTACAACATGAAGTAGATGACTACAATTAAGAAAATGATTAGCTGATCCTCATGCTCTTCTTACAATTAGTCATTGTGAACAACTTACACTAATTGTAACTTTATACAATTGAAAGGCACAGGACTAAATTCAGGATCACATATTAGAATGGGGAAGTATCAGTTTTTAGACAACAATAACAGTACGGTAGTTAATGTCAGGGGAATTACATATTGTTAGGTAATCCAAGTCATACACTGGTAGTACAATGTCATTTTTATATAAAGACTAAATGAGTTTATATGCATAACAGTTCCCTCTACCTTTCTGGTTATTTTTCTAGACAGAGGAAGGTATCTTTGTCCATGCTTACTATGCGCAGAAAAAAATAAAAAATAAAAATAAAACCCTCCCTCCCTCATTGATTTGAAAAAAAAATTGCCCGAGAACCAAAACACTTTTTTTTTTTGGCCTAAACTACTTTCGGTTTCGAAACGTGTTATAACAATGGCTGCGCTAACAACCCTTGTGATGCAGTCTATTGGTAATCTTGGCACTCAGTATCGCTGCCTGACTAATGTCCTAATTGTTTAACAGCTGTGTTTAAAAACATTCAAGAGCCACGTCGTGTAAACATGCATAATAAATATGTTTAATTCTATTTTAAGACGAAGGCGGAACATTGAAAACAGACAATCGAAAAGGGAATTTTCAGGAATCCCCAATACTCGATTCTCATTGGCACGTTCATATGTCGCGCTAATTTTATTGGATGCAATGTATCAATGGAGTAATATTTTTGTTTGGAGAAGGAATCAGACAAAATATTTCATACTTTTTTCGACTGATTGCAGACTAAGTTTATACCTACCACATAAAAACCATATAAGTTGTGTACATCCCTGTTTTCCCAGCCGCCATGATGTTTAGCATCTTTATAGAAGGTAATCTCTGGTCCATTGAATACTGAAGGTTCATTCATATCATTCCATACATAGAGATCATCTGTTGTACCGGTATATTCTGTGGTACTGAATTGATCAGCCCACCAGTCACGAACTACAGGGTCGACAAAATCTGGCCAACTGGATGTTCCTGCAAAATGAGAAGCATTGTGCTGAGTAAGTGTATTGTAATTAGAAATATACACATGGTGATAATCAGTGAGATAATCTGAAAGAAAATCAGTAACACCTGTCGATATCTGTTTCCATCTAGAATTCTTCTCTCTTGAAATAGAAGGTTCAAAGAGATTTTTTTAAAAATTAATTAGCTATCGTTCATTCAAATTTGAGACATTTTTATGTTAGTAATCAATAGAACAAATTTGAAATGTGATCAAACTAGAGCAACCCAAAGATCCATATGAAGTTTGGTGAAGATTGGATGAGGGTTGTGGCCGGTAGGTTGTCCTGAAGAATTTAGTCATACAAAGAGTAAAATTAAAGTCCCATTTACATAATAAGGGCAGTAAGTTAACCAAAAGTAATTGTAATTGTAATTGTAATTGAACCAATGTAATTGTAATTGTAATTAATTACATTGCATTTCCAATGTAATTGTAATTGTAATTGACATATTTGTAATTAATTACATTGCAATGTAATTGACCCAACCCTAGCAGTAACTCTGGAAAAAATTATTGGACGAATCCCGCTGTTTGTAAATACTCTATCCCCCATGTTGCTTCATCAACATACCAAATATCATTAAATTACAACTGAAGATGAACACAAGATATCGAGCTTCAAAGTTGTTATGGACAGAAGGATGGCTAGACGGACTCGCAGATGGATGGACAGAGTCCACATCCATTTCTATACCCCCTGCCAAACTTTGTTTGCAGGGGATAATAATCGAAACTAAAATTCTCATGCAGAAACCAAATCCAGACAACTGGATAACACACACACAAAATAATGGACAATAACAGATGTAGCTGATTCCTACAGTACAAAGAGATTTTTTTTAGAGAACAACTAATCTAAATTTAACATACCTGGCCAACACCATCCATCATATTCATTGTTATTTTTATCTTTTACAAACATATCTCTGCTCTTACAGTCTGCATAGACTTTGTAGTTGTCATCCCTCTTTAGATGTGGATCCACAATCGTGACCATTTTACGACCTTTGGCAGCAACATTGTTGATCATGTCTATAGAATTTGGAAACTTATCAGATGCCCATGTGAAGTATCTGGCAAACAAATTGAAACAATGATTAGTTTAAATAAGTTTTCATGATTTAAGGTGGTGCTGACATGATTTTTCCACCTCATAGAGAGTGTTTGGGGGGGGGGGGCTATACCCGGGATTCTCGGAAGGACCGATGGTCCCCCCTTAACCCCTATTTAACCACCTTCCCAGAAATCACAGTTCTTATAGTATGATCATCTGCTAATTGATTAGGTGATACAGCTCAATGGGTAACAAAAGGCACTCATGACCGTGCACTATCAATCAATGTAATAAAACAATAATGAGGATTAGCACTAATGAATCCTTGGTCTGTCATACTGAATAGTAGATGGTGGGGGGTGGGTATATTGTCAAGTAATAATGGTGGGATTAATGAAGTCTAGACACCATATCACAGTTTTTTTAATTTGGCCAAAATAAATCAGAATTGGCAAAAAAATGTGGCTAAAAGATTTTTTCGGCCCAGTGTGAACACTGACTGTATGTAAATTAATTGTGTTCATAGTATATCAGTTATCTATTCTTATCTATATTTATAACTGACTTTCCATGGGATATACTTATAAAAAATCTAAGGCCAAGAAAAATCAATTTCCTGTTTCTGAGGTCCAACAGCACGTGCATGGTCCCGAAACGCCACAATTGCAACTTTCTATTCATATCTAAAATGTCTGAAAATTTTAATCATTATGAAAAATTGCAGTAAGATTTTTATCAGATCAACATAAGCAGACTATTGATCGTTACTGATTCAGATTTCTCCCAATTCATTACTGTAATTGGTAACTGAGTTCAAACTTGTTGAAAACATGAAGAATTGAGTCTGCAATCTCAGTCAAAATTGTTAGTAATACTTTATTGGGTGATTTTGGACAAATAAATCGATCAAGAAACTTTGTATGGACATCTATTCAGGAAATGTTGGCCACAGGCAATTGAAATTAGATCCCGAGCTTGCCGATGTGAAAAACGGGACAAAAAATGGAAAACGATGTGAAACTCTTTGTCGAAGAGTTCTCCAGAAATAAAAAGTTAAATATAAAATAGCACATTCTCTGAAAAACGGGAAATTGAGTCAAAATTAAGTGATATCTTATTATTTAAGCATAAATAATATTTATATCAGCAGCACTACCAGACGTGCCATAATATGCCTATTATGTTATTTATAGCTACACATATCTTATTTTCATATAGGCATCTCAGAAACCAAATTTGTATAAACGTTAATAAATCAGAATTAGGGTCATGACTGAAATTCAAACTTGAGTTTTACTTTCATATTGGGCATCTTATTTCCTAAATATGTGTAGTATATGTGTAGTCTTTATATAAGGGATTTCTCAATAACTTTTCCTAAAAAATAATTATCAAATTGTTATATCTCTCAGCACAGCTCAGCATGAAAAAATTGTGTCGTAACATAGCCCCGTAATCATTCAACTCTTGAAACCAGATGAGACTTCTTACTGGATAATGAAATACAATTTTACGACATTAAATAAAAAAAACACTCACCTTTTTCCATCTGTGTGTTCAATATCGAGCCAGATGACATCATATGGAATATCATGAAGATCAAAGTTCATATCCACACTGAAATACAGATATATAAGGTATTTTATAGGTAGATACTTTGATACCACTGGACCCATTGGAGGGTCGTTTTATATTTTCTATGATGCCTCTTCTCTTCCTGGCAACACCTTAAATAATACCAACAATGAAAATAGTATAGTTTTATGCATAAATTATATAAATAAATTTTATTTTTTTAATTTAAATTTCTTTCTATGAAAATCTTTGCAGGCATTTTTATTCTCAAAAACACAGGAGAAACATCAGCGGTCAGATGCTCGTAGCCTGTTTATATATAACCATGGGTATTTGCCAGATATAACCGTACAAAAAAAAACGCCGTTCTTTTGACCATGGTGTGTGTGCCTGTGGTTGTCCGTAACCTGGTGCCCGATGTTATTACTTTGAAAGGTAATCATGTTTGACTGGTGTTGTTAGATTGGTAATGAGATTAGCGGTTTCTATGTCTTGTCTGGTCATATTTACTGTTTGAACTTTGTCTGAAATCGAGGCACTTTTTATACTAGAATTTGCGCAACAGGAGCGCAGAGAATTCGCACGTTGATTTGGTTTAAGGGTTTTTAGAAAAAGTAATTATATGATATAGAGAGGCCAATAGAACGATACCATATATATACTATATGCCACTGCATCCAATTTGGGTTTATTGTGATTTCTTTCATGTAGTTTTGGGGTTATGAGAGCTCATTTCCCATGATTTCTGCTCCATATGTGGTCTTCTCCTTTAAAATTTCGATATGATTTCAAACGGGATATCCCCGATGCAGGGGCTATACGATTCCCAGACAGGGGGTCCAGGCTTTAGCTACCGGGTTGACAATTGCAGATCTCACTGACGGGGTGGCTATCCCTCCCTGACAGGAGTGGGGAAGTAGCCCCCTGACTCCTCCCCGGGTGCCACCCAACATAATTTAGTATCAATGATTTTTCATCTTCAGTGAATGCAAGACTTAGCATGGGGTGCCAAGCAGGGGCGTATCGACAGGGGTGGTTATGCAGGGGTCTTACCCCCCCCCAAACTGTAGTCAACCTAATGCAACATTAATTGGAAAATTCACACCAAAATTAAGTTGAAATTGTTCTCGTAGTTTGATTTTCCAAAAATTTCTAAGTGACGAATTTGTTGTTTTTAGACCAACATTTGCATATTTCCCTTTCATTTGCAAAATTCTGGACTGAATTGGCCATCAGTTGGCAATTTTCAAACCTAAGGGTGAGTGTCAGGTTAAACATTTCCCCGAATTGGAAAGCTTGAGGCCAGTCTAGATGATAGGATTGTCAAATTTTCATGTCCATACTCTGAATGAAAACGCTTCCGTGGCAATCACACGGTAACGTCGTGCTGCAAGTAAGACGATAATTGTGTTGTAGAAATGATACGGAAGACCGAATGTCAAAAAATATATTTTTTTAAATTAAAATTAGTTTTTCCTCAAGGGAAGCCCGAAACTGAACTATATGGATTATTATCCTCGGCCTTGTGTTATCAGGAGGGTTAAAATTTATTGTCCGTTTATTAGCCTACTCCGGTCAATCAGCGACTCCGGTCAATCAGCGCTCGGATTAGCTCACGCATGAATGCGTCCCGTGCAAATCCCGCGCTCTTAACAATTCATCTAGCCAGTTTTATTTCCGACTTTTAATAATAAGATTTGCGAGTCGCGGGGTTGGGAATGGCACCGCCATGGGAGGGATATATGATAGTTCAGTTTCGGGCTTCCCTTGAGGAAAAACTAATTTTAATTTAAAAAATTATATTTTTCTGCCAAGGAGAAGCCCTTCAACTGAACTATATGGATTAGAATGCAAGCCCAGGAGGAGGCAACGAGCAATAAATTTAATATTCCAGTTTGACGGGAATGTTACTCTTCCAAACGGATTTCATGTAAATGTGATTCAGTCATGAATCAGCTTTGATATGTTATGTGAAAGAGCTCATAAATTCAGATTCCAGCATTGCTCAAGCTTGTACCTCCCCCCTTGTCTTTTGGAATAAACATCCCAGGCAGTGCCATACCATACGTGCCAGCTACTAGTAGAAACCGAGCAGTAGAGACTTCTTCTTCTGCTGCTGCTTTTCTCTCGTGTCCTGCGATGAGAGTGATGGCGGTATTTACTATTTATATCTTCCCAAATAGAAAGCGCTATAGACGGTACGCGACAGCGAGTCTTCCTCACACAGAACAGCCTCCAAAGGCTCGGGTGCTATTGTCCCGGAGGATTGGTTGCCCGAATCTCAGAGAACGGCACTCTGCCTGCCACGGTCTGCTGATGCAGGACCAGGGGGCGCGAACTGGTACAGCCCGAGGACTGGTACAGTTGTGCAAAGTTTGTGTAATTCATTGTAACAAGAATTGACACATATCCTCATCCTGTGATGAAGTTTTTACAAGAGATCGACCCGTGTCGTGTCCGTACGCAAAGCGAGTTCCCTAGGAACGACAGAATCCTTGACCGACAGTGGGAACCACCGTCGGCCCGAGATCCTTGCTCATCGTCGTCAAAGCCATCAGACGCCAGGAGAGTTATAGAAACTAGAAAGCATGTCAGGATCGACGCCAGCAACAGAACAGCCTGCATCAGGTTGAGGTAAGGTACTAGAGGGAAGCCCACACTGGGAATGGCTCGAACGAGGAACAATTGCGCTCGCAGTTAGATTTTAAGGTGTTATTTCCCACCCTAAGGCCAAAATGGCGGAAAAAAGGGAAATTGAAAGGATCCATTTGACCAGGGAAAGCCCCCCACTGAATCTCCCAAATGCAGGTGGTCCTGACACGCTGACATAAACGTCGATGACATACCACTAGGATCCCCTGACGGCAGAGGAGCAGGCCTGGACGTATCACTTGGGATGACGTTTCCAGGGGGACAAGACCGACCCTCGTAATGGAGTGGGCCACAGCGCCGTGGGGAAGCGTCAGAAGGCCAGTTGGCTGGTGCGCTTTGTGCGGCACGGGACAACGAGGCTTCCCCACCCAGAACAGTCGCCCAAAGGCGCGGGTGCTTGTGTCCTGGAGGATTGGTTGCCCGAATCTCCGGAGGACGGTACCCTGCCTCCCACGGTCTGCAGAAGACGGGGCTTGCAGCATGACCAGGGGGGACCGAATGGTTCCTGCCCGAGTTAAGACTGGTACGTTTGCTCAAAATGTAAAACCATGGACCAATGGGCCCTCAACCAACTATGACAATATCGCGTATATTCATGAGCAACCCGTACGGCCATCAAAGTCGAATCTCGTTCGACTATAAGCAAGACATTCTGTTAGTTATTAGCAAGAATAATATACAAAACATTTGTTAGTTATTGCAAAACAAGGTTAATAAGGTAAATTCCGTTATTTACTATGGCCACGTGATCTTACCTGCTAGAAATTAAACCGCAGGTAAGATACTGTCTTTTCTCGGAGAAGAGGACGATGAGATCCTGTGCAAGAACATAGCGGTGTCCTTGCTTACGGTGAGGAGAACGTTTTATACACTTACGGAAAGTCCGCAGATGGTGGAGCAGGCCTGGAATATCCCGAGGGAGTATGATTCCAGGGGGACAAGACCCACTCTCGTAATGGAGTGGGCCACGGACCGTGGGGAAGAGTCAGAAGTCTCAGTCCTTCCCAGGAGACAGGAGCAATTGTTCACGCAGCCGTATGCAATTGTAATTGTCTAATTCACGAATATTAAACTGTGCACTGTTCCCTCTTGACAGAATGTGCATGGTCATAGTAATCATTGATTCAATATTAAACTATTGGAAGGTATATATAAAATCGTTCCCATCGCAGTTAAATTATGGGAATGTGAAAGTGCCATGGAACATGCATGTTTTGAGGTCTATCCCACAATGACATTGAATTTGAGAAAAACACAACTGATGATTATACAGGCGCAAGTACATCCGTCTTCTGAATTGCGAGAGCAAATGAGAGCTCGAGCTGCGGTTACATCTGGGAAGAACTGAAGTCTGGTTGGCTGGTGCGCTGTTAGTGGCACATGATGAGTCTTCCCCACCCTAAGGCTCAGGAGCTGTGGCATTCGCCCTTGAAGATTTGTTTTCCAAATCAACGATGGTAGCACCCCGCCAGTCACTGGTACTGGGCAGTGGTCATGCACAATATAAAGGCTTCTTGCGGAACGGCGCTTTATATGTGTGATACAAATGCTTTCATTTGTGTTATTCATATAGGTTTTCTATTTACCAGATAATCATATGGATATGTAGTAATAGAAGGAGAAGAGCCATGTTTTGGACTCTTTTGAAATTGGCACTGGCAGGCCTGCCGAATGCAAAATAAATCGGAAGCCGTAACGTATTTGTCGGTTGTCTGGTTGTGCTTAGGTACCCATAGGTTACACAAACTGTTATATTCAGTATCACGAGAGCCACATACAACTTTGACGCGACCTAGATTTCACAACCCCCAGGTGAACCGAACCGTCGTTCGCCTCCAATACGTAGGCCTGCAGTGGTCGTGCGCAATATAAATAGAAACGCTGTTTATGTAACTGCACTTTATATGTGTGACAATACAAATGCTGTCCTTTCTGTTATTTGCCCGATAATCAATTGGATATGAGGCAATAGAAGGAAAAGAGCCATGTGTTGGTCTCTGATGGAAATTATAGTGGCAGCGGCCCTGCGCAATATAAATGCATTTCCTGTAACTGTGCTTAATACGTGAGTGAAGGCTATTTGACATTTGATCTTTTCTATATGTGGAAATAGAAGGTAGAGAGCCAAGTGATGGACTCTGTTGGAAAGGCTATTGACAGTGCATCGGGGGCACATGACAATATAAATGCATAGTAGTTCACCTTGACTATTTACGGATTGAAAGCGCAGAAGTATGTCGGTAGCAGTGAAAATTTACGCCATATTGATATAGTCAGTTCGTATGTCATTGAGCCTTTGAGGCACTGATACCCTTGTACTAGTATGGAACAATTATGGCTGGCCATACATGTTTTTAAGCTCACCATTTTGTATCATTTAAATTCGTAATTTGAATGTATCTACAAACACTAATATCTGAGGATAACAGTTCAGATGTTGTCTATTTGTTACAGTGAACACGTGGAAATGTCAAACATCAAAATCATCAAAAGTATAAACATTGATTGACTGAAAATTTATTGAGACACTGGCTAGCCAATGAATCATTTCAACACTGCGACCATGCTAGGTCACACGGATATGGTGACATGCCACAAGTAGGCCAGCCAAGGCTCTCATCCAAAATTTCTCCAAAGAGATCTGACCACGGACGGAAGTATCCTTGGATATTTAAGCAAACTATAGCTGAAGGTTCAGGCTACTGCATTTGCATATCTGTGCAGTCATGGAACAGGGAAGCCCATTCTGCAAAATACATTGAGTGATTGCAAAGAAACAGACACAATTGTCGCCGATATAACGACAGAGTACCGATGAATTGATGGAGATCGCCATTCGACAATGGGAACTCAGGCTTCAAGATTCGACGAGAATCACCGAATCGATTCCCGTAATGATTCTCACAAAACTTTACAATTTTCAGTGCCTCATGACTGACATGATTCAGCATTTGATTCTCGCAAAATGAAATGTATTTTGAGCCCTGGAACTTGAAATGAAAATCCTTGGTGCCCAATCTTGTGTCAGATAATCCTAGTCCCCAATCAAACCAGTTGCACGATTCGTAGCAAGCGGACACTGTCAGTAATACTGGAAAGACATGTAAAGAAAGAGACTATTCAACAGACACAGCATTATTTGAACACAGGCCATATAATACTATATGTTATAACAAACATAATCTCATTGTTTCTAACGATTGTTCCGATAATACAATGAGGGAAAGGAAATGGAATCGCAAGAACAGAGTCAGAATTTCAAATAAATATCTTGAAGTCGATGTAACGTTTGCGACGTTCCAAGTATCCAAATACGAGCCCTCATGTTAATAGTAATACATTCGGGCTAGCTAAGATATGCAAAAATTAATCGGTAAGCACAATTAATTATAACGACATGTTGTATATGTACAATGGTGTTCTGTGATAATCATTTACCAAATGTCGGTTAAGTTCCAGTCGCTCAACTTCAACTTACAATTAGTTGAGGCAAAATAAATTTCATTGGATTACAAGTTCTATCTTGTTTATTAATACATGTAAATTATCGCCAAAGGAGACATTTCTGTCCTGGCCAACTTTCTGCGCACTAACAGAGCTGTTGCATATACGATTAGGTAGTGTACATGAAATGAACGTAGCAAGAAGTCGGCATCATGAAATATAGTTAGCACGAAATTAGGAGACTTCGCATACCGTACCACGTGGACTCAGAAATCGGACGATTCATGCCACCGTATATGTTGCACAATAATGCAATATAGGTTCGCTACAAGTAAACGATGTGCGTCTGTAGTCATTGTCAAAATGGCCATCAATGGCGAAGTTCACAACGTGATTTTGTCGATTCCAATTCCAAAAAAAATTCTAGATAAAATGGGTCGATAAAAACACGGAATATTTATAAATAGCGTTGCGCATACTATGAAATGAAGAGTTTCTGCGCGAACTTAAAAATATTAAACGACCGGGTAAGCAACGGATAAATTGCAAGTTTGTTATCAACAATAAATATTGAGTTGATAAACTCGCAATAGAGAAATACTTCCTTTAGTTAAAACCACGTCTGATAGGTCCAAGGAGAGAAATAAAACTGGCTAGATGAATTGTTAAGAGCGCGGGATTTGCACGGGACGCATTCATGCGTGAGCTAAACCGAGCGCTGATTGACCGGAGTCGCTGATTGACCGGAGTAGGCTAATAAACGGACAATAAATTTTAACCCTCCTGATAACACAAGGCCGAGGATAATAATCCATATAGTTCAGTTGAAGGGCTTCTCCTTGGCGGAAAAACATCAAAATACACAGGGCAAGGCTTATCGATCCAAACTGCGGAGTGTGTTTTCATTGTGTATTTCTCGCATATATACCCAAGGTATATATAAATGGGCTACGAGCATCTGACCGCTGGTGTTATATTTAAAAAAAATAGAATTTCAATCAGAAATGCTGTAATGTTCTAACAATAGTAACAGTTAATGTCCCAGTTCAAGAAAAATTGAAAAATAATTTTTTTCCTTGTGATGCAAGATTATAATTTTAAACCTCTGAATCAATACAGAAATTCAGGGAAGAGATAGATCACCTTTAACGAAAGTGTCAGTGATACTGTAGCTCAACTTGGGGAGGCGTTAAAACAGTCTGATAAATATCAAAACTCTCTCATTTCTTTCAGCTATGTCTGATCAACAGGTACTCTAACTCATTTCAGGGATGAAGGGGGAATCTCCATTTTGCGAAAATTCATTAATATTCATGTGGAAATATAAGGCAGTTTATAATTGTGATCTACACATAGATCTACACACAAACGCCTAAAGACATGTAAACATGCAAGAGTGATCATTTTTCTGCCAACCAATTTTCATGCAATAAAATTTGCTTTTCAATGTTTGCTTCACTATATACAGAAAATAGTTCTCACACTTCTATTTGCCAAAATAAATAATTTTATCACATATTTAGCATCTAAATCCAGACTTAAATTTTTTAGTATTATTATGTTAATTAGAATATAACTATGATATTCAATTTGTGTTGGGTTATTTAGTGTTGACTGTGAGATAAACATGGGTGATAAGGGTGGTTGAACAATTTTGTCAACATGAAGAGATATATTTAAAACGGAGCTATATTTTTTCTTGAAGGTGTCTTAACTTCCTCTTTGGTTGCAATAGGGAAATCAATATTATTTTTTTAACCACAGCTATTTCCAGAAACAAAATTCTTGCTAAATTGTGATTATGTTATCAAATGGATCTCAAATTTGTCGCAATTCTGTACAAAATTTATTAACCTAAAGCTTGGCTCGAATAAAATTTTGTGCACTCGGTTACTAAATTTTGTATAGAATTGCGACTCATTCGAGATCCTCTATTCATTAACCTGACGTAGGTACTGGTAAAACTAGCAGACAGTTTTATCACTTAGTTCTCACTACTTACTTTTTCACATCTTCTTGGTCATTGTAATTCCATCTACACTGGTGATAACCTAAAGAAAACATCTGGAACAGGAAAGAAAACAGTCATCATTAGTACTGTAACAGATCTTCTGTTTAAGTAAATTTGAGTACAACAAACAAATGAACAGTCGTTATTAGATCTTAACAAGTAAATCTTCTGAATAACATTTTTGTGTGAATTCTGTTTTCTCTTCTTTTAGAAATCACAAAACTACAACAACATAAGTGATAGAATTACTATCATTGAATAATATTTGCATCTCCCACATACTAAATACAAGCTGGAACTACTTTGTATTGACATCGTCATCAAGAGTAACAATGTTAATTGTGTCAACTTATTAGTTTGTGTTCATGCCTGAATTGCTGAGTTCTCCCTCAGAATTACAATTGAGATAATTACAGTATCAATGAAACTAACTATCAAGGACTGATCTTACAAGATGTAAAGGCGTGGAATAAATACAAAATGTAAATCTTTTGTAGAACTTGTTGAAGATGGAATATAGTCAGATATAACTTGAGTTGTTAATGTGATATAAATGCATACACCATCCCCAAACTAATTCAATAAAATCTCTTGATTCAATTTTGTAGTACGTTTTATCCAAATCCACAAATCAGAGAGAATATTATCCTGAATATAAATATTACATACCGGAGGTAGAGGAGTTGTTCCTGTGAGTTTGCCGTACTGTTTGAATACGTCCTTTGCTGTTGGACCCAGCATAAGAAACAGGTCTATAACACCGGTCTCGGACATCCAGTGAGTATCAGTCTGGGGAACCTCATTGTTGCCGTGCACCAAGTCAGCCATTTTTGACAAAAATGTCTGCCAAAAAATATGTAATATTATAGCATTTTCCAAAATATAAAATCTTTTGTGACAAGTAAAATATTTCACATATAAATATATAGATGATATCAATGAGCAGGCCGAGCATTTTAAAAGCCTGAGTGCAAAAATAAGGCCTCAATGAAGCCTGCAAATAGCGTGTCTGTCATTTGCAGAATGAGGTCCCCAGAGGGTGAATTTAGTGGGCTAGCATCACTAAATGCACCCTCTGGGAACCTCATTCTGCTTAGGCCCTCAACTAAAATGGTAGACCTAGGATCAGATTGAAGTTCCCCAGTTGAAGTTGGTGATGTTCACTAGGCTTGCCGCGATTTTGGGAATAATCGAACAATCGTCAGTGGTGCCGATTAATCGATTTTAATTTTGAAAATCGACTTTTTTAGTTCAAATAACAATGCATATTATACAACAACACAAGAACGCTGGCATACAGCGTATTTGCAAAGAACTTATCTCAACTTAAGAGGCAATATTTTGCACCGTATTTACAGCACTAATCTAACCCAGAAACCCACCCACGCAAACATTTGTGACAATGTAACTTTCAGTTGCGCCGTCTTTTGAGGTCAGGCCGACAGAGTAATCTAGTTCCGTCTTGGTTTCACGTCACGGAGGTTTTTCTTTTAATGTGCCGACGCATGTGTATACTCCGCGGCATGCGTGATAGCAGATGTTCAGCGGTCACGTGCTATTCCGCTTTTGAGAGATTCCCGACTTTGAATTAAGGCACGATCGCGAACTTCAAATTCAATTAATGCACGATCCCAAATTCGCGGAACAGTCTCACGAAGCACGTGGCCCGACGAGAGTTGGGAGTATTTTTCCGATTTTTTTCGTTCAATTTGTTTAATCAAAATGATTTCTGAATCTGCTTAGTGCTTACATAAAGTTCATAAACTACGAGTAATTATTTTGTTTTAATTGTTTAATAGAGGCATTTGAATTTATATGGGAGCAAATTCTCAGAACTAATGCCCTTCATTTCCGACGTGCGGGAGTTATACTTACCATCTTACACTTACCAGACGCACCTCTTAATAGTCTCTTTTTTGGCATCTATTTACTACAAATTAAATCTCTATTTGAGATTTAATTTCATGGGTAGAAAAATCGATTAATCGTCGATTATAGCCACCGATTAATCGATTTTGAAAATCCAAAATCGCGGCAAGCCTAATGTTCACCCATTGGGCACCTCGATTATGCATTTTATCTGCTGCAAATTAGGGGATGTAGAAACAGAAGGGAAAACTAAAAACAATGTTAATTTGATACTGTAGATACTTCCCAGAAGATGAGGCCAAAGCAGAATGAGGTCTCCAGAGGGTGAATTTGGTGATGATAGCCTGCTGTGCGGGATAGCATCACTAAATTCACCCTCTGGGGACCTCATTCTGCAAATGACAGGCATGCTATTTGCAGACTTGGCCTCAATTTGTCCAGGAGTGAAATAGCCCTCAAGAAATTTGAATGAATATTCAGCATTATATATAAGTAGATAGGAGCAACCCATAATTTAATGTCAGACTAAACAAAGTTGGTTATCTGTTTCTCGGATACTTTATTTTTCAAAATGGGCAGGCAGGTGTTTATCCCTTTTATGAAGGGAGCTGTGCTGGTGCAGCATTAAAAATCCTGTGCCAGTGCATTCTCTTATATATGTGAGTCTCCCATAGGGAGCCTCGCATATATAAGATAATGCACAGGCTTACAAGATCAAGGTAAATATTATTAGGCCAATGCATTCTCTTATATATGTGAGGCACCCTATGGGCGACTCGCATATATATAAGACAATGCATTGGCAAAGGATTTTCAAAAAAATATGAAGCTCCATTCATCAATGGTTTATATATTTATTTTTACCGCCTAAATTACCCAGTAGTCTGGGGTAGGCAAGTTTTTCTTCCCACTTTTTACGACCAAAATTTCCCAGCAGTCAGATATGTATATGTTGACAAGTTTATCATAAAACATTGTTAGGTGTGAAAAATGACTTTAACCCTTTCAGTGCCAAGTCCGATTTTTGTATCAACCCATATTTCCTTGATAATTTTTCAAATTTATTGATTAAAATAATGATGGAAAGAGCTTTAAAATTTGAAAATTATCAAGGAAATATGGGTTGATACAAAAATCGGACTTGGCACTGAAAGGGTTAATGATTGAGGGTTAACGATATTTTAATGTAACAGTCTGATTATATACAACAAA
This sequence comes from Siphonodentalium dalli, assembly GCA_032622095.1. Lineage (NCBI taxonomy): Eukaryota > Metazoa > Mollusca > Scaphopoda > Gadilida > Siphonodentaliidae > Siphonodentalium > Siphonodentalium dalli. The sequence goes on along the minus strand of CP136066.1, from coordinate 154,828,881 downwards.
AAGAGATAGTTTAAAGACATATTACAGACTAACACTTGTTTGGGTGCGTGAAATTGGTAATTTAGTACTCAGGTGCTATGCCAACATGGGGAGTGTAGCATTCAACTAACATCGCAGAAATTTCAAAGAAATCAACCATACCACTCCATAGAAAACATCGTCTGAACTATGCTCAATTGCTAATATTTGCATTTCAGCAATAAACTAATACAAATGATTTTACCATCAAGAGTCATTGCATTTCATTAATAGATAACAATGGTGGTGTGGGTTGTCAATTTGGATGAATATTAGTAAAAAATATATAACTATGTTGAGCAAGATTATTCTCAATTTCTTTTTGATCACCCTACAGGAGTGTTTCAAATTACTTTAAACAAACCAAAAAGAAAGCATAAATATCAGACATAACAAATGGAAATATCAAATACAAGTTGAAATGTATCTAGTTTGATTTATGATGAGTCAATTATCGGGTGGCAGCATTATTTATAATTTATGTTTTGGTGGGATATAAAAAGCAACCAACAGAGTCTGTTAAATAGACCATATTTTAATGAGGGGCAGAGAAACGGAATATTAACTTTTGTTTGGCCTTAAATATTATTCTACTGTTTGTTGCATATATATATATCTTCGGTGGGATTCTAAAAGGTCATACCTACTATTTTGGCGCGAAAAATTTTATTGCATTTTCGGAATCTACAGTTAACATAAGTTCCTCAGATAACTTGTCATTATCTCAAGTATAAATGCCATTTTTCGATGTTTTTCAGAGCAATTTCTGTTCTAAATGTTGTATCTGGGTTCCCCACGAAAAGTTTTCACTAATTCCGAAATGTCGTACTTTTAATTTTGAAACTGTTCCTGATAGGATAATTCTTTTTGGCTTGTTTTGAAGAAGAATGGCCAGAGGGCGTATCCTACTTATCCTGAGTGGCAGGGACTAACGGAGCTGCGGAAATCATCAAACTAAAATGTTGTATAGACAAGATTTATATTTTTACGTCTAAAATGTCACATAACCACCATCAAATTATGTTTTCTCATCAACTATAAGCTAATTGTATATGACAGTGTATCTATTATAACAACTGTGATATAAAGAGTTATTGTGCTAAGTTATTTGCAGATACCATTTCTAGTTCCAGAGCTAAATAGTTTTTGTGTCTCCTGAACAATTTGATATTCCTGGGGTGCGACCTTTTAGAAGCCCACCAATGATATACTCTATGTCATTTTCTGGGTTATAATGGACTGGCAGATTTGATGTATTCACCTTATCTGCTGTTGTGGATCGGATGTCTACCCATGTCTCTGCAGCATTGTTCCAGTACACTCCTAGAGTTCTCTCTTCACTAGAAATATAGAAACGAAGTGCTAAGTACAATGTACTTTAACTTGGGACACTAAAGTTTTGGCAAGCTGTTCTATTAGGTTTAAATACAAGGAATTAACATGAAAATCGCTAGGGCGTGGCAAAATATGCCAGTGGTAATTCCAATAAAGGACCATAACTCTGGTGAAAATTGGTGGGTGGAACTAAAATTCAAACTTGACTTGTATTTTTGACTAGTAAACTCATACCAAATTTCATTCCATTCAGTTCAGACTTACTAAAGTTATCTGGAAAGGAAAATTGAGTGTAAATTCCAACAAAAAGGGCCATAACTCCGAGGAAAATTGGCGGGCAGAACCAAAATTTGAACTTCACCTGTATTTTGTGCTAGAAAACACAAACCAAATTTCATTCCATTCAGTTGGAACTATCTAAAGTTATCATCTGGAGACCAAAAACAAACAGACGGATGGACAGACAGACAGACCAATAACAGAAAAATGTCCCTTTTAAAAAAAAATAAGAACAACCATCATGATTGATTCAAGTTATGAAATTCATTTCTGGATTGTTTTTTTTAATATTATGTGGAACTGAAGAATATACAATATACTCACTTGTGGGCCACCATCATCGGTATGGATCCATATAAAGCCATAGGGTTATACAGCTCATATTCAAACACATCTAAGTTGAACAGTCTATATGGATCTGTGTCCCTAAAAGATGGAATTATCCAGTTTCAGAGCAGGATAAATCATACATTACACATCTCAAATGATAGTATTGGTCATCGGACAGATTTTGAGAATTATTTAACCCTTTCTATTCTGAATGGATTTTCCCATTCAATTATAAAAGTACACATTAGAACAGTCTATTATTTATATTGAGGGGTGTTCAGGTAATAAAAGCAGATGACAGACAGAAAAACAGATAATACAAGAGCAGAATGACGTACTACCTGAACATTTCCTAAGGGAACTACTCGTCAATGAGCATAGTAATAAGTATATGATATGTCATTTAGAGGAATTATTGAAATGCTGGTAGCAAATAAGCATGCCTCGAAGTATATTGGATTAAATAAAATATATCTTAAAGGGATGGGCGGCCTTCATTGTTGGTTATAATTTAGAAATAACATTTATCAAATTATGATAATATACTCAAGAATATATTAATAGTATAGCATAATGATGATATGAATGCAATATTATTCACAAAACACGCTTTGTGTCAGAGAAAATGCAGGTCGAGTGTAGTTTAGTTTCTCGCAAAAAGCGCAGTGAATTGTTTATAAGCAGAGTCATGATATTGCGTCATTTCCTTATTAAGATGCACGCGCATTATATGTCGCTTGTAAAACCCCTAATTTGGTGCGTCTACAACTTACAACCCACAATACTATCATAGTAATTCCTTATTTGGTATGTATTAGCATATATAGGTTATGAGAAAATACTAACTGGATTGAAAAATAGTCATTTTCATGCAAGAACAATTATATTATGTACACGTTTTCTGCCTGATCATTTCCCTATCATGAAGTAATATGGATTAGCTGGATTTTGAACTGACAGTGGTTAGAATGTGTCGATTAAAATTAAATTTGGTGTGATTTGAAAGCGATTGTTGATGGTGCAACGGAACATTTTCATTGGATGATCCGGTAGTTCCGAGTGTTTCTGTAAGTTTTTGATGTTTGTTTATATAATAAAGCGAACAAACATGACAATGACATGCAATGTACATGATATTTATGATTGGTATAAGAACAACATCTGTCTATTATATAATATTCTTTCTGTTTATGGTGGTTTTAGCAATTGTGACTATTTTAACAGCTATACCCACCGCGAAGGCCGCCCGTATCTATAAGAACTGTAGACAATAAATGAGACATTATAGTACATCTGAGTACACCTGCTAATTTTCTAATGCATAAATTTTTAAACGATGAAATCATAATTCTTCCAAAGTTTCATTGAACAATTAAAAAAAATATTGATCATTAGCAACATCTCTTGCCTAGTCTTGACTCTTGGCACACACCTATTGTTTATGATAATTTCACTTACTTGGTACTTTTGAGAGAGAAGTCGTCTGCATGCTCTGGTATACCATATACATTATCAAAACCTGGGAATGACACATCCAATCCAATAGATGCTGGCCCTGTAATTATAACATGTACTTAGTTATGGATTTCAAGAAAGGTGCAGAATAAAGTAATTAGTTTACAAAAATCCTGACACATACATGGCATTTTATAATTAGATAAGTATCTTTTTCTAGTAACTCAAGACACTCAAATGAGTTAATTTTGCCCTGTATCACTTTAACCCTTTGAGTGCCAGGGGCCGGGGCCGATCTCATCGGCCCTAATTTACGGTGTCTAAAATCGGCCCTAAAAAATAAAAAATAAATAATTTTTTTTGGGGTATGCTTAAGCATGCTATAGTGAATTTAAAAACAAACTTGATAAAACCTTAGGGGCATGTTATAACTCAAAACTATCACCAAGTATTCATAGTAATAATTTTGATGCCCATGAAAAACGTAAGATTCCCTGGCAATAAACCTACAAAATAAGTCTGTTAAAGAATATAAGAAAAGATTATTAAAATTGTAAAAAATTGTAAAAAATAAGAACAAATGATGAAACATTGTTAGGCCAATGCATTCTCTTATATATGCGAGACGACCTATGGTCGACTCGCATATATAAGAGAATGCATTGGCACAGGGTATATGGGTAGATACAAAAATCGGACCTGGCACTCAAAGGGTTAATAGTTGGGAAAGAATCAGCATAATGGTCTTAAACCATTTTATTTTTCATGGTATATAGCTGTTTGGGGAAATATATACCTTTGTTAATTCCAGTATATATGACGCGATAGAAAAACATCAACCATCAGAAATTTCAGTCTCCATGAAAATTTAATTTCAATCATTGTCCACAGTTAAATTATTCGCTGAGCAATGAATAGAATGATAAAGAACGAAAGTAAACAAGAGGTCAACATGAACACCCGAAGATCAATGTGAAGTTTGGTGATGATCGAATGAGGGATGTGGTCTGAAAGGTGCGCCAAAGGATTTAGTCATACAAAGAGTAAATTCCAAGATGGATCAGGCGGCCATGTTTTTCAATGAATTTTGGTCAAAATAGGAGGCTCCCATCTAGAGGTCACCCCGAATATCCATATGAAGTTTGGTGATCATCAGATGAGGGATATGGTCTGTAGGGTGTGCCAAAGTATTTAGTCATGCAAAGAGTAAAATTCAAGATGGCTGCCAGCAGCCATGTTTTTCATAGAAAATTATTCAAATTTGAAAGCTCTCACCAAGTGGTTATTCTAAACATGCCTGTAAATTTTCAAATCAATTCTCCAATAAATTTGGGCTGTGCCGATGGATTCAAATTTGACATCCAAGATGGTTGCTGGCGGCCAATGTTTTTTAGCAAATTTTGGTCAAAATAGGAGGCTCCCATCTAGGTCACCCCATCTAGGTCATCTGATGAGAGATGTGATTTGTAGATTGTGCCAAAGGATTTAGTCATCAAAGAGTAAAATCCAAGATGGCTGCCGGTGGCCATGTTTTTCATTGAAAATCATTCAAATTTGATAGCTCCCATCTACAGGTCATAAATGTGGGCCGATGGATTCAAATTTGAAATCCAAGATGGCTTCTGGCGGGCATGTTTTTCATAGAAAAATTTGATAGCTCCCATCAAAAGGTCACCCTGAAGCTACATATGATGTTTGGTGAAGATCAGATGAGGGATGCGGCCTGTAGGGCATGCCGAAGGAAATTGTTGACAGACACATGCATGGATGATGGATGCCAACCCATGGCATTAGCTCAAACTTTACTAAAAAAAAAATGGAGCCACCAGATATTTCTGTTTCAAAACCTAAAGAAGGGTAGCTCAAACTTTCTTGGATACCGTGATGAAAGAAACAAACTCAAATATTTATTAAACAAGTGAACTGCACTGAGTATCCCCCGACAAGATGGCTTTCCGCTGAGGTTTATTAATTTACTGATGTGGATTAATTCGAAAAATGTCTTAATTTGGCCTGCGATGACTGAACAATAATACCTGTGGCTTGTATCCCTTCATCCCTTTTTAATTTACATAAGATCATTCACCTCCCATCTAAGATGATGGAGATACAGGGATGGGCGTATTTTACTCTCTAAGGACCATAACTGGCGGCAATGTTATTTAACGAAAATCAGAAAAAATTGAGGACTCCCATCTGTCGGTCACCCCGAAGATCCATATGAAGTTTGGTGATGATCAGTGAGGTTTCACAACTCAACAAAAATGAATGGACGAAACCTGTTGTACGCACGCCTGTTATTAACAAAATAATTTTGGGAGATTGCTCATGATTTTCTGGGAGATTTTAAAAATCGAAATTGCCAGTGTATTTTCAACAACAAAAATAACTAAAACAAAGTTTCCAATATCAATTATCATACATAAACAAGCAAGTTTACCAATATGCCTCAGAAATATCAGTCACCAACAAAAGAAAAATCTACTGCATATTTAACGGTTTTATTGTTCAATCAATATGGAAATGATCGCAAATTTTAATCACACATGATAACAGTTAACAGTTCCGTATATGGTTTACCATTTGGTTTGGAATCATGGTGGCTCTTGAATGTTTCTTGCCACATGTCATGACCGTCTTCTTCTGCTTCCTTGGGGTCTGCTTCCTTGGGGTCTTCTTTATCCTTATCTTCATTTTTTTCTTCAATATTTTCACCCTCCTGTGTGAAAGTAACAAGTCTTATTAGAAATTGGTAAAACATTTCTATACATCTTAACCCTTTGATGACAGGAGGAGCTGCGCTGGTGCAACTTCAAAGATCCTGTGCCAGTGCATTGTCTTATATATGCGAGAATATATAAGACAATGCACGGGCTTACAAGGTCAAGGTAAATATTGTCAGGCCAATGTATTCTCTTATATATGTGAGACTTGCATATATAAGAGATTGCATTGGCACAGGATTTTCGCCAAATTTCGGAAAGCTCCAGTCATAGAAGGGTTAACCCTTTCTATACTAAATGAATTTTCCCACTCAATTGTAAAAGTTTACATTGGTCTATTACCCATCTGGAGTAGTTTTCAGAAAAAATAAGCTGACAGATGATACAAGTACAGAAGGAGTCCTATTTATTGGAGAAATGTTCAGATAATAAGTTCAACAAAGATCATTTTTTGAACTTATTATCAGAACATCCTAAGGGATAACTACTCGTCAATGAGTATTCAGTATAGAAAGGGTTAATGGAGGAACACAGTCTGGAGTAAACTACAGTAATGCCCTAAATAATCAACTCCTTAACCACAGCAGAATTATGGGTAATTTTTCAGGATTTAGTCGGAAATATGGCTTATTGCCATTCATCGGAAAGCTCTGTGAGAGCTTTCTGATGAATGGCAACAAGCCATATTTCCGACCCAATCCTGAAAAATTACCAATAATTCTGCTGTGGTTAAGGAGTTGATTATTTAGGGCATTACTGAACATACAATATATAAAATAGTGGGTCTGATGACCTTTCATTGAGTTGTCATTTCCCAACCCCGGGATTCCACATCAGTAGCGCCAATCAGAACTCACTATTAGTAGCACCAAGATAAAGGAGTCCAATTGAAATGATTAACATAGCGCAATGTGAGGTAATTCTGAGGAATACCGCAAGCCTTCCAAGACACAACAAGAGCACGCCGTCGAGGCAAGGCATAATACGCCCGTTTCTGGAGTAGAGTGGGGCAAGGTTTAATTCATTTGTTTGAAACCTTTGACTTAAGACGAAATAATAACAAAAATAAAACACAATAACTTCAAGTGTGGTATTTTTGACTGAAAAATTCACATACCAAATTTTGTTTATCAATCAGAAATCTCAAAATATAAACATTTTAAGTTGAAATTAAAGTGATGTGAAACACTCCAGTTGGTGATCGAATAGAAATGGAGAATATTCTTGCTCAAAGTAGTTATTTTTACGAATATTAATACAGAGTTACAGTACGCACACCATCATTTTTATATATTAATTAAATGCAATGACTCTCGATGGCGAAATAATTTGCGTTTGTTTATTGCCGATTGTCGCGTCCTGAATCGAGATGTAAATATTTACAATTAAGTGTAGTGCAGACGATGATATCTATGGAGTGGTGTGGTCGATTTCTTTGAGATTTTCGGTGATGCTAGTAGAATGCTACATTCCCAGATGACATAGCGTACTAACTTATCAGTTTCTCGCACCCGAACAAGTCCATAATATGTCTTTAATATACCTTGTTACCAGTGAGAAATAACCACATCAACAATCATTCCATCCAATCCAAATAAGTTTGTGGTATGAATAGTATACTTCCGAAACACTGCAATGCACATTTTCCTTGTTTGTAAAGATTAAGTCAATACATGAACCAAATATTTATTTTTGGCTATTTTCAGACAAAATAATCCTATAACTCTGGCAAAAATGGTCGGATCGGACTCAAATTCGAACTTGACCTGCAAAATCATGTAGACAGAACCCATATTTGAACATGATCTGTATACCAAATTTGGTTCAGTTCACTAGATTCAATATAAAGTTATCATCTGGAAACCGCATATCAGGTAAAATCTAAGTCGAAAAAGGGGCATAACTCAGTCAAAATCATGCAGACGAAACCCATATTCGAACTTGATCTGTATTTTGGGGTGGTAAACTAATATACAAATTTGGTTCAGTTCACTTGATTCAATCTAAAGTTATCATCCGGAAACCGCAAATCAGGTAAAATCTAAGTCGAAAAAGAGGCATAACTCAGTCAAAATCATGCAGACGAAACCCATATTCGAGATGTTCTATGAGATACATTTAGGTTATTACCACCATGAGGGTTCTCAAAATCAACATTCTCTGGATATGTAACCCAAATGACAAGAAATATATCTTTGTCCAGAATAAAAATATTTTATCCCACTTTTCCTTTTAGTGTATTTTTGCTAGAAACAATGAGTATCTCCTCAGCTGTTGCCATTAAAAATAAATTGCCATGCAGGATAAACTAGTTGACATCCTGGATAAGGCTTGTTGCTACTCAGAATAACATTTATATCGGCCATGCAGTATAAGGTTTATTGCCATGCAGGATAAGGCTAGTTGACATCCAGTACAAGGCTTGTTGCTATGTAGAATAACGTTTATATCGCAATGCATGATAATGTTTAAGGCCATGGATGATGAGGCTTGTTGACATCAAATATACGAAATAGGAAACAGCCTAATCACACAACACGTTAGATTTGAAAGCAAAGAAGAAAGATTAAAATATACCCCAATCATCATAGGTATTCCAGATCAAGGAAACAAGCTGTTTAGTTGGAAATGAAACTAGTATAAACAGTATTTATTTTCCCTCTATTGACATTCAAATATATAATTACAATAGGTATAAATTTAGAAGCAGAAAAATGGGATTAGGCAACAAGCCATTGGCTTATTTGAAGCCCTCTCACTGGAAGTGAAAATGTGGAAATGAAACTTGCTATGTGTATGTAACTGCATCTTCGTTTTGATATTATCTCAATGTTTTTGCTAATTATTTTGTTTCCCCATGTCCCATGATGCTGAATTGGGATTAGGTAGCAAGGGTGCTTTGCTATACAGTGTTGAGCTTTTACATGCCCCACCTATTGGGTAATGAAAGTCAATTTCCCATTTGTTCCCGAAAAACTTCGCATGCAACCTTTTTATTTGCATTTTATATGCCAGAAAAAAATATATTACAATCGGTACGCAATAATTGCGGTATGTTTTTATACAAACTTGTTCAGAACTGAGATCAAACATACCCATTTCCAGATTCAAATTTCCGATTCATACATGACCGTCATGATGAATTGTGCCTGCAAACTCAGTAAAAAATGTGTCAATGATTATATGTTTCTCAGGCACCGCCGCCCCCCTTAAAAATCCACCGCTGGGAGCTTTTTATTCGACAACGAAAATAAAAAGTATATAAAGTGCCCGCCGCCTGCTATAAATGTGCGCCCGCGTGTTCCGTTTATATCATGTGTGTAACTGCAGTTAGCCGGTCATTGAGTAAGAGGGATAACTCTACTTCAAACTACTCCGAACGCATATCGAACGCACCACCTCAAAAACATGGCGCTGCTAAATATTTGCGTGATTGAAAATGGACATGTATTGATTCCATGGAGGATAATCAACATAGACACTTCTGACACAACACAAACGGTTGCTGACAATTTTATGAAGGATAATTCCATTCATTGTGATGAGAGTTCCGTAAAATTCAAGGGTTTTCAATCTGCAAACATGAAAGTTTGTAAACTACAAGTTCTTCTCGTTCCTACAGGAAGTTCAATATGATGTCGAATATATCTCCATGCTGTATATTAAAAACAAGAGGTGGCATCAGAGATGCTGTGTCTCGTTTTCGGTGGCTTACCGCCGGTGGCTACCGCCAATTGGTGTGCATCAGTATCGGTAGACTAATTAATAGGTAAAATCGAAAAATGACTAATTAAGGGCCATAACTCCATCAAATTTTATTGGGCCAGGCTGGTTTTCGAACTCGTCCGAAATATTCTTGGCAAGTATGTCTATTCCAAATTTTAAACAAATCGGAGGACGTTTGTTGAAGTTATCGCGCTAACGAGCTAAAAATTCACAAAAAATGACTAATTAAGGGCCATAACTCTATCAAATTTTATTGGGCCAGGCTGGTTTTCGAACTCGTCCAGGATATTATTGGAAGACACTTATATACCAAATTTTAGTTGAATCGGATGACGTTTGTTGAAGTTATCGCGCTAACGAGCTCAAAATTCGTACAAAATGACTACTTAAGGACCATAACTCTATCAAATTTTATCGGACCGGGCCGGTTTTCTAACTCGTCCGAGGTATTCTTGGGAGACACCTATATATCAAAATTTCAATCAAATAGGATGATGTTTGTTAAATTATCGCGATAACGAGCTGAAAATTTGTGAAAAAATGACTAATTAAGGGCCATAACTCTATCAAATTTTATCGGACCAGGCCGGTTTTCGAACTCATCCGAGATATTCTTGGGAGACACCTATATACCAAATTTCAAACAAATCGGATAACGTTTGTTGAAGTTATCGCGCTAACGAGCTGAAAATTCAAAGGGCCATAACTCTGTAATAAATGTGCGGACGAACCCGATTTTTTGTCTGCAGCTTACGTGCATGGATATGTACTCACACACCAAACCAATAAACGGTTGAGTTATAAGCAAAACACGCCGCCCGCCGCCCCTCATCAAACTATAAGTCGAGTTTTTCAAAAACTCGACTAACTAGTTTTAAATTCTACTACATGCAGTACATGTATCACGGGGTGAAATAAGCGCCTGGTGAATCGGTTCGTCAATGATTTTACGGACGGTTCGACCCCGATTTTTGGTTGACGTTCGTCACGATCCGACCGGCCAGCACAATGGAAAACACCACAGGTCCCGGTAAAATGGTCAGTTTGAATAAATAAATAACATTTATGTATGGATGCCCTTCGCAATCTTTGCTAGAATAGATCTGTTGACGTTTATATACCACTTTAATGTAAGAAGCTTTGCCGATTACTTCTAAAAATGCACTGATCACCCAAATTCGATGCATGTTTTTCTGCAGAGACAGGTTTGATGCAGTGTTTTTAACATTATATGCCACGCTTTTGAATAAGTTTAGTGATTTTCATATAAGGAAACAACTTAACTTCCTTAATGTATAACCTCAATCTCGAAAAAATATCATTTGTAATCGATACAGGGTGAAATCAAAGATCGATATAAGCTCCGGTTCGTACAAACTGAACCCGAGGTTCGTACCTCTCCAAATCACACCTGCTCCGGTTCGTCTAATCAACCACCATTAACGACACTGAATCGCAATGTTGACTTGCAGGTGGACTACAAGACTAAGAAAACACTATTCCGTTGTAATTCGATGTATTGAACGTACAATGTAATATATTGGCAGTTGCAATAGCTTGTTTTCAGGGGCGTTGGTAGCACACCAGAGTAGGCATATATTACGGGATCTACTAAAAGACGGGACGGAACGATTTTCCGGAACGGGACGGAACGATTTGTCTAAAAGACGGGAAGGAACGGAACGAAAATTTAAAAGTCATTTTATTCGGAAATGAAAGAGTTTAGAGGCACAAACATGGTCTCAACTTGTTTATTGGTATCTACTCTATACGAATGTGATGTTTTCCCGATAAAATTGAGCGTATGCTGAACGATGGGCGTTCGAATAACGAAGCGTCGAAATTAGGGAAATTTATCACTTCTGGGACGATAATCTAAACACTAAAAGTCATATTTCGTTCACATTTTCATGTTTGGGTGACGGATTACTGCAGAAAATGTTAGTCTAATATATACTAAATAGTAAAATAGAAGTTTGAACTGCTGGTAAAAGTAGTGTTTTTATCCACGGGACGATGACACATCCATTCTTGAAAAATCTGCATTCCGCCGAACGAAAATGTAGGGTGGCCACAGATAGATAGTTTAATGACATAAAACGTCCACACGAGACCGATGTCAAAATAACAAATATATATAACAATGTCAACAATGATACAAACATAATACATATACTGCAGTAACTATTTCATTATTATGTCAGCAGAATCTGACCTTTCTTTGAAAAATGTCCGGACCATGTTGCAGATTATGTTGGATGTATGAGGCTCGTTATTACTCGCAGCTATGTCCAGTGATGAATTTGTCATCCCTGAACATGAATCAGTGAGACTCGGCATTCCAAAATTAAATGAAATTGTTACCAATGCCTCAATTCACAAACAGATAAATGACATTAAAATCTAATTGAAAGAAAGCCACATAGAGAATTATAAAACTGATATTTTCAACGATGACAAATGTTCGGGTGCGAATAAGTTAAGGACGTACCGTGTAGTCAAACAACATTATACACAAGAACCTTATCTTAATATTGTCCAGAATATCAACACACAAATTATGTTTTGTAAACTGTAGTCACCGACCGACTACCGCCGCTATAATCGAGTTAAACTGAAATCGGGAAATCTGCTGATCAGCGTTTTAGGTGGTAACCTGCTGATCAGCAGCTGATTCAGCGTTTTAGGTACAGCCAATATGTTGGGGTATATTCAACAAATGTGGGAAACGTATATAAAACTAAATGTACTTTAGTTGGAGGATACGGTTTCATATTCGCCTCGACCGATATTGGCAATACTAAGTCCTTATTGGGAGATAATTATGTTCTAATTAGGAGATAACTATGTCATAATTAGGAGATACCAAGTGCAAACTTCTATTTTACTATTTAGTATATATTAGACTAACATTTTCTGCAAAAATCCGTCACCCAAACATGAAAATGTGAACGAAATGCGAGTTTTTCTTTTAAGATTTTCGACGATTTTCGTTCGGCGGAATGGAGATTTTTCAAGAATGGAGGTGTCATCGTCCCGTCGATAAAAACACTACTTTTATCAGCAGAAAACAAGTGCAACCTTCTATTTTACTATTTAGTATATATTAGACTAACATTTTCTGCAATAATCCGTCACCCAAACATGAAAATGTGAACATAATGCTAGTTTTTCTGTTAAGATTTTCGAAGATTTTCGTTCGGCGGAATGCAGATTTTTCAAGAATGCGGATGTCATCGTCCCGTCGATAAAAACACTACTTTTATCAGCAGAAAACAAGTGCAAACTTCTATTTAACTATTTAGTATATATTAGACAAACATTTTCTGCAAAAATCCGTCACCCAAACATGAAAATGTGAACGAAATGCGAGTTTTTCTGTTAAGATTTTCGACGATTTTCGTTCGGCGGAATGGAGATTTTTCATGAATGGAGGTGTCATCGTCCCGTCGTTAAAAACACTACTTTTACCTGCAGAAAACAAGTGCAAACTTCTATTTTACTATTTAGTATATATTAGACTAACATTTTCTGCAATAATCCGTCACCCAAACATGAAAATGTAAACGAAATATGACTTTTAGTGTTTAGATTATCGTCCCATAAGTGATAAATTTCCCTAATTTCGACGCTTCGTTATTCGAACGCCCATCGTTCAGCATACGCTCAATTTTATCGGGGAAAACATCACATTCGTATAGAGTAGATACCAATAAACAAGTTGAGACCATGTTTGTGCTTCTAAACTCTTTCATTTCCGAATAAAATGACTTTTAAATATACGTTCCGTTCCGTCCTTTAGACAAATCGTTCCGTCCCGTTCCGGAAAATCGTTCCGTCCCGTCTTTTAGTAGATCCCATATATCACACAATATTATATCAGTACCGTTGTGTCGCCGTCGCTGATTGGCCGAGAGGCAGGCTCTATTGTGCATAGTGCTTGTACCCAATATCACGTGGTGTGACGTAGGCCATTTTCGTAAGCGTAGAGCACGGCCAGGGGATTATGACGTAGACCACTATGCATGGGATTATAATCTGTGTTGTCGACAAACAGTTTTGATTGAGAGATCAGTCATATCGCGCGTGCATAGTTATTGTCAAATGGATATTTTATACCAATAACTCAGAGTGAACGCTATAAGCTGTGATATGTATATGCTGTCAAGCTAGCATGCTTGTCTGAAATACGCCAGCGTCACTGATTGACACAGCGAACAATGACCAGGGCGTGCATATATACCATTCAATTCAATCCACTGGTAGTATACGTTTGCGGGATAACATATCTATTACGCGTTTGGGTTAGAAATAAAATGATGAATATATATAAATATTATAGAACATCAGTTTGTAAATTCATGTTCAATATAATATAATGATTAGCGCAATGTAAATAAATGAAATATAAATACAAATATATATGAAATGGCCGATGGTGTAACCATATTAAAGTATCAGTTTGTCTATGAATGTTCGATATAATATAATGAATAGAGCATGGCTTGGAGGTGCCTACGCGAATGTAGTGGCCAGTGGGAAAGGTGTAGTTCCCTCGCCTGCGGCTCGGGAACTACACCCTTCCCACTGGCCACTACATTCGCGTAGGCACCTCCAAGCCATGCTCTATCCATATAATATTGTATCTCACGTGACTTTGTTATTGAAATCAAGCTTTCCGATTGGTTGGCTACTCGACTCTATTAGTCGTAGTTGTATACTACGCCTTCAAGTCTCTCCCATCGTGCACTATGCATATGTAGTTTTGACTACTAAAAATAGTAACGAACACTACATCAAACTTTGTTCTGAAACTACTTGTTATTTCGCCGCTGATCCAAATTAAAGCTTCAGTAAGGCGAACATCAATTGTCTGAACTTAGTAAAAGTTGAAAATAGTAGTTTCCTACTGCTAAATCAAAATTACAAAGGTAAATTATAATGAGGTTTAAAGAGACTTACATTCAGTAAATTATAATGAGGTTTGTAGAGACTTACATTCAGTAAATTATAATGATGTTTAGAGAGACTTACATTCAGTAAATTATAATGAGGTTTAGAGAGACTTACATTCAGTAAATTATAATGAGGTTTGTAGAGACTTACATTCAGTAAATTATAATGATGTTTAGAGAGACTTACATTCAGTAAATTATAATGAGGTTTAGAGAGACTTACATTCAGTAAATTATAATGAGGTTTGTAGAGACTTACATTCAGTAAATTATAATGATGTTTAGAGAGACTTACATTCAGTAAATTATAATGAGGTTTAGAGAGACTTACATTCAGTAAATTATAATGAGGTTTTAAGAGACTTACATTCAGTAAATTATAATGAGGTTTGTAATTTCTGCATTTGTTCGATACAATATAATAATTAGAGCATGACTTGTCGTGAAATACACCGATATAGTGCATAGTGCGGTTGTGTAGTTCACTCCGCTTCGCGTCGTGAACTACACAACCTCACTATGCACTATATCGGCGTATTTCACTCCAAGCCATGCTTTATTTATTAAATAGGCTATATGAAGCCACATTATCCGATACCGCATTATATATAATAGTGTCGCAATATGTTATATATATAATATTTATAAATAATATTACTTTTTCCTTAAGAGAAGCCCGAAACTGAACTATATGGATTACGTCTCCAGCCTTGTGTCAATCAGGAGGGGTTAAAATTTTATTGCTGTGCCGACCCCACTCACACCCGTGTCCAGATTAGTCTCGCATGAATACACCCGCATTCTATCTATTGTCTAGTCAGTTTTTTATTTCCGACTTAATCATGAGATTTGCGAGTCGCGGGGTTGGGAATGGCACCACCATGGGAGGGATCTATGATAGTTCAGTTTCGGGCTTCCCTTAAGGAAAAAGTAATATTATTTATAAATATTATATTTTTCCGCCAAGGAGAAGCCCTCAACTGAACTATATGGATTAGAATGCAAGCCCAGGAGGAGGCACGAGCAATAAAGTTAATTAATATCCAAATTCGATGGGAATGTACTCTTCCGAAACAGGATTCATGTAAATGTGATTTAGTCATGAATCAGATATGATTATGTTACGTGAAAGAGCTCCCAATTCAGATTACGACATTGCTCAAATGTGTACCGCCCCCCCCCCCCCCTTGTTTTTGGAATAAACATCCCAGGTAGTGCCATATAATTCATGCTAGCGAGACAACCGAGCAAGTATAACTTTGCTTCATCCTATTCTCTTTGTTATCTTCTTCGCTCTCTCGACAGTTCACATTATGAACTGATGTCACATGCAGCCATTGTGTATGCCATAAGATATCAGAATGCTTATGATACACCAGGGAGCAAATTAACTGGAATCGCATCGCGATTTGCCACTGAAATGTGGATACCGGTAATAGCGAGGAATTTTTTATACATGTATGATGTTATAAAAATGCTATCTAATCATGTCAATGTGAGAGTATTTGCTAATCAAATATCGAAAGTAAATTGCTCCCTGTGATACACAAACCAGATATAAAAATGATATGCTGCAGATATCATAGCGAGGTATGAGGTTTCATTATATCATGCCACGCATCTGTACTCCAGCCTCCAGTATAATGTAGAGAGCAGGGAACGCCATCATGATCCAAGGTATCATTGCATACCAGTATATATGGGATTAGAGAACACCACTGAGGACTTGATGAACAAGCATAGAAGCATCAGTGATCTATGATGGCGCACATAACGAGTGTCGGGTACATTTCGAAATGATCAAATTTAGCAGAATGATCAAAATTGCAAAATGACCGGTGAAGGAGTGGCCTGGAGGTATCCCGAAGGTATTACGATTCCAGGAGATTGGACCCCATCGTGTGGAGATGTGGGCCACTGCACCGTGGGGAAGAGATAGAAGGCTGGTTGGTGCAGCTCTTGGAGGCACACAACAAGTCTTCCCCACCCAGAACATTCAGCCTTTCTTTCCTACCGGTGAAGGAGTGGCCTGGAGGTATCCCTAAGGTATTACGATTCCAGGGGATTGGACCCCATCTTGTGGAGATGTGGGCCACTGCACCATGGGGAAGAGTTAGAAGGCTGGTTGGTGCAGCACTTGGAGGCACGCAACAACAAGTCTTCCCCACCCAGAACATTCAACCTTTCTCTCCTACCGGTGGAGGAGTGGCCTAGAGGTATCCCGAAGGTGTACGATTCCAGGGGAGTGACTGGACCCCATCTGTGGAGATGTGGGCCACTGCACCGTGGGGAAGAGGCAGAAGGCTGGAGCAGCTCATGGAGGCACGCAACAACTCTTCACTTCCCCACCCAGAACATCCTCCAAAGGCTACAGTGCTGGATCTTTCCTGACTGAGATAAATACTTGTACTTATCGCAAATTGTTGAATTAAATGAAGCAATATAAGATATCAACCTGTATCCTCAGCCTGTACAAAATCACTTTCCAGCAGAACATCAGACTCCTCGTCCGACAGTGTGCCTGGTGACCCACTGTCGACCCGCGATTCTTGCTCATCGTCGTCAAACCAGCCGACGCCACGCGATGCAGAGAAGCATGTCAAGATCGACGCCAGCCAACAGAATTGGCTGCATCAGGTTGGGATACCAGACTGTGGAAGAGGCCTACTCTGAAATGGTTCGACGCAAGACAAATGCTCTTGCATTTGGGATAAGTAGCTATGTCCTGTCCAAGGTCACCCCCTCAAAGTCTGGGGCACGAGCAATGGCAAATGTAGAATAAGCTGTGCCCCCAAGGCCAGAGGGAATTAGTTCTGATGAGCCATTTGATCAGAGGAAGCCCCTTCCATGGAATCCCCCAAATGCAGTTGGTCCTGACCAAACTGGAATAAATGTCGATGACATACCACTATGATCACATGACGGCGGAGGAGCAGGCCCGGATGTATCCCGAAGGTATTACGATTCCAGGGGATCGACTGGACCCCATCTTGTAATGATGTGGGCCACTGCACCATGGGGAAGAGTCAGAAGGCCATTTGGCTGGTGCGCTATGTCTATGAGAGCAAGAGCGTCACGTGACAACGAGTCTTCCCCACCCAGAACAGCCGCCAAAGGCTACTCCCAGGTGCCCAATAATTGTGACGACCTATAAACAGATCTTCGTGGCATGAATCCAGGCCGAAATCAAAATACTGATAGAAATTTATGTGGAATAATAGTAGATCGATGTGAATTTTCTCGAAATATAATAATCGTATTGCCACTACCATTAGGCACCTGAGAGAAAGGTGCTGGAGCAATCGCCCGAGAAGATTGGTTTCCCGAATCAACCACTTGCAGCACCCGCCTACCATTGGTTCACACTGCTGTAGCAGGACCGGGAGGGGCCTGAACTGGTCCTGCCCGAGGTAAAGACTGGTACGGTTGCTCAAAGTAGGTAATCATTGACTAATATGCCCTCACCCAACTATAACAAGTAATACACCCGTGAATGAGCAACCCGCACTGTGTGGCCAGCAAATTCGAATCACGTTCGACTGCAAGACATGCTGTTAGTTATAACAAAGCAAGGTTAATAGACATAATACAATACAATCTGTAGGTTATTGAGTAGAAAGTAAGGTTAATATAATTACGTTATACCCCTGGCCACGTGATCTTACCTGCTAAGACAGGTAAGATACTGTCTTTTCTCGTATATGAGGACGATGAGTTCCGAATGCACATAGGCAAGAACTAGGCGGTTTCCGTTAGGAAAGTGCGCTTACAGCGGACGTGAAGATACAAATGCCTTCATTTTCGTCATGATTGTATCGAATCGTTTTGTCACATAATCAGTGGATATGTGACAATAGACGAAGAGCCATGTCTTGGCCGCTTCGGAAATATATTGGCAGTAGATGTGCGCAATATAAACGCTGCGCATGTAAGCTTGCTTTAGACATGTAACAATACAAATGCAGTCCTTTCGGATATTCTGCGCAATATAAATGTGTTGCATGTAACTGCGCATCATACACGAGTGAAAGCTATTTGGCAGAATATCGTATTGATATATGTGGAAATAGAAGTTAGTGAGCCAAGTGATGGTCTCTACTGGAAAGACTATTGGCAGTGAATCTGGAGCACGTGACAATATGTATTCTTTCTATTTCGCTGTTTGCCGTTATCATTCACTGATGAAACTGCAAAGTATGTCAGTATTGGGATGAAAACTGTTCACCATATGTAAGCATACTAGTAGTCAGTTCTGACAGCATACATGAGGCCCTGATACCATATGATTGTCATGTACAATGTATGGAACTATTGCGGCGTGCAATACATTATTGCAAGCTCGCCAATGCCGAGGCATATTAGATCCTACGGTAAGATGGCATTGAGGCACTTAAAGTCTTAAACCATAATATGTCAATGGGACCGAGAAATTGAATGTATCGACAAACACTAATGTCTGAGGATAAGAGGTCAGATGTGTCAAGTTGGTGACATCTGCTGATCGCAGTCGTTACATCACAAAGATTGTCAATTCTAAGTGCCAACCCATGTGTGGCGTAAATCTTAAATCATCTGGCGGATGTTATGAAGGAGAAACATCAATCGAATTAAATTCAGTGAGATGCTGGCAAGCCAATAAATCGTTGCAACACCCTGACCATGTTGTGAACAAGGTGTGCCATATTGAAGACGAAGCTTTCCCTTATTGGCCAAGTTCCCATTGGAGATGGTTACTCTCCACAAGTAGGCCAGTGGTCTCACTTCAAGTCGAACATCCAAGATGGCTCCAAAATGTTCTTACCATGGGTAGAATCCCATTGTTTAAGTAAAGTGAGCCAAGTGTAGCTGGAGTGTCAGGCTACAAAGTTTTCACTTCATTGCAGTTGGTGAACAATAGTTCGTAGTAACCCAAACTGTACATACATGGATGTAAAGAATGCAACACAATATTTAGATCGTCAGACAACACATCAATTTGAAGTGTGGTTATATATGTGATAACGAATACCATCCCCCTGTTACGGAGTGTTAGTAACTATTGTACTGATGATACAATGAGTTATATGATATTTAATCGTGATAGACAAGGCAGAATTTTCTAAATACCTTGAAGTCGCTGTAATGTTTTATTACATTTGCCATGTGTCTAACAAGACCACGCGCTCATACATACTGGCGGGCGTAGATTCGCAGGTATTGATCGTTAAAACAATGTTACAGATCGCTCAGTCGAAAGAAATGTGAATTGTCATCTGATAACAAGTACTATCTTTCGTATTTATTCATGTAAATTATTACAAAGGAGGATATGGCTGTCCTGTGCAACTTTCTGCGAATTAACAGAGCAGTGCCATGTATGATTTGGCAGTATACATTATGATACAAAGCAACGGAACTGACGAAATAACCGAAGCGAGTCGACGGAAACTTATGTAAAGTGAAACACGTGTAGCACGAAATTAGGAGATATCGCATACCGTACTACATTGCGTCCTCAATTGTAAGTCATGATAGTCATCACGCCGTATGTGTGGCACAATATGCACTATGTGGTTTTGCCACAAGTAAGCTATGTGCTTCTTTAGTCATTGTCAAGATGGCCATCTTAATTCCAATTGTTGAAAGATAAAGCCGTCTTGAGGAAAACAGAAAACACGGAAACAAATTACGGATACAGTGAAACGAAAAAAGTTCCCGTTTCGGATGTGAGAAATATTAATTAACTATCGGGTACAATAAATTGCAAGTTTGTAATATCAACAATAAATATTGAGTCGATAAACTCGCAACACAGAAAGATACAACCTTGAGAAAATAGAAACGATCCTGTCCTGGCGAGGAGGAATAAAAACTGACTAGACAATAGATAGAATGCGGGTGTATTCATGCGAGACTAATCTGGACACGGGTGTGAGTGGGGTCGGCACAGCAATAAAATTTTAACCCTCCTGATTGACACAAGGCCGGAGACGTAATCCATATAGTTCAGTTGAGGGCTTCTCCTTGGCGGAAAAAGGCCTAATATTACGATATTTCTACTGAAAACACAGACATAGTTGCATTTATACATGTAATTACATTGCATATATAATTTTACTAACACGGTCTTTTTTCCTCATTATATTACAGAAGTATAGGTGCTACCATTGCTGTCGAAATGCCTGTACAACTTCAAAAATCACATAGCCAAATAAACAGCCAAATAATATTAATAATTCAAGCGGCACTCTCCGTTAAGATACCACTACATTTGTCCCCCCTATATATGTGAAGATATATGTCCGATTTATAGCTAGTTGGTGCATTTTGCACCCCACAACAAGTGGGTATAGTTTACAGAATAAACAGCACAGAGAAACCTTTGTAATGACATATATGATATATGATGTCAAAATCTTAATATAGTTCACCCACATTTGACCATGCTTATCAACAATGGAACGGAGAATGCCACTTTAATAACTCATTATATTGGATATAAACTTAAAATGTAACAAATATCAACAATGGAACGGAGACTTCCACTTTAATAACTCATTATATTGGATATAAACTTAAAATGTAACAAATACACGTGACATAGCCGACTATGACATACCCTGTATTCATGATGTGAATGTGGTGTTATATAGATTTCGCGCAATTGCCTATTTTGGTGCTAAAAGTAGTGTTGTAATGTTTCTAATCACGACGAATCGGAGCTGTGACGAACCAGATTCGAACCGTGACGAACCGGATCAGAACTGAGAAATCGTTGACGAAGCGGAGCCTTGAAATGGTGACTTTGTTTCCGACTTACATCGCTAAATTTGATAACGAAACAACTTAATTGTGTTTTTGAAACTTAATTGGGTATTATACCAAGTCCATTTAGCAAAAATAGCGATGTCACCTTGATAAATATGCATGATATACAGAGTTTTATTTCTAATGCAAAATGCACACAATTCTACACAAATTTACTTCACACAAAGAAGAAGCAATTATCGCAGTAAACCGTCACTGTGATTGATTATTGTGATCTTGACGTCACATGGGATCGTAGCATAATGAAATGGTACGATAACACAAACTGTTTAACTTACCTTTCTGTGTTTTCCGACATGTTTTAAATTGTTGACAAATCAAAACTTTAAAAAAAATCGGAATCGCACCGGAGCCCGATCGGAATGAACCGTCCGTAAAATCATTGACGAACCGATTCACCAGGCGCTTATTTCACCCCGTGTGTATGGCAAATTGATATTAATAACATTGACTGAGCTGAATATTTTAAATATCACTTAAATAATTCAGTTTAGTCAATGTTATTAATATCAATTTGCCATACATGTACTGTATGTAGTATATTATGTATCAATTTTTTCATCCACCTATGAAGGGAGACACATTTTGGCATCATCTTGAATCTTGAACAGGCATCTCGTAGCGCACCTCCCAATATAAAATTTGTTGTAAAATGTCACGTATAAAAACCTGCCTCCCGCAAAATTTTCCCCATAAAAATTAAGACATAAAAACCTGCCTCCCGGTAAATTTTGGTCTAAAATAATAAAAATAAATACCTGCCTCCCCCCTTGTTTTGAAAATAAAAGTACCTGAGAACATATAATTAAGTTAATGTGGCCTTATTAGGTGATTTTTTTTTTAAATAAATCACATGGAATCTAACAACTTACTTTTATGGACATTATGTTTGAGTAATAATAGCAATGGTTAACTGAATTTAAGCCCTGATCATTGGAATAGTTCATTGGCGTGTGCCCCAGAAGAAAAAAAAATTATAAAAAAAAACGCTCTCGCAAGCGCTTTTCAAAATATTTTGGCCTGAAAAACGGGAAATTGACTTCGCATGTCGTTGTATATGCTAGTCATGTACTACCTTTGGTTCCTCCTGTGCATTTTCATCTGTTTCTTCTTCTTTCTTGTCTTCACTAGAAAACCAAGTAGACAAAGATGATCCCAATTTTTTAAACCAGCCCCTAAAATAATACAGGGAACAAAGGTCTAGGCCTCAATATAAATATTTAGCAGAGTGCAAAAGGCAGGGATACAAGCAGCAGGAGTGCAACCTCTTAAACATCCATTTGCTAAACCGGGGCCAGCCACTATAAATAATATAGGTCTAGGCTATCTAAATATTATGTTATCTATACCAACATATCTGAGTATATACATACATATATATGTTTTCATTCATATTAAGGCCAAATAAAAATATTATTTGAGTATCAGATACCGCCGCACTGAAATGAATGTCTGAGACTCGAATCTTCTTCTTTTTTTTGGCCTAATTTATATTGTTTTCTTTACTGTAAAAATAATAGTTTTTAACAATTGACTTTGAATAAACAGTTTGACTTTGACTAGACTTTGGGTCCAAATGGCAAGTGCACAACATAGAATTTGGCTAATAAATATATAGAGCATCTCTAATGAGTCGCAATTCTATACAAAATTTATTAACCGAGTGCACTAAAACTTAGGGCCAACTATCTTGACTATTTTAGGCTTCATATTCTATTCTGAGAATAAATTTTAACCACTTCTTAAGAACTTTTTGAGGTGAGCCTTGTTTTAGGACTATTTCATTGTTGCAATATAAAATAAATATATCATTTAACATCAAGGAAGTGTTAACATTCTCCTCCAAACTGATGCTTACAGTAATGCCCTAAATAATCAACTCTTTAACCACAGCAGAATTATGGGTAACTTTTCAGGATTTAGTTGGAAATATGGCTTGTTGCCATTCATCGGAAAGCTCTCACTGAGTGCTTTCCGACAAATGGCAACAAGCCATATTTCCGACTAAATCCTGAAAAGTTGCCCATAATTTTGCTGGGGTTAAAGAGTTGATTATTTAGGGCATTACTGTATCTCATTACTTACGACAGATAATCAGCAGCTTTATATTAATTTGATTTTACATGCCTTATCCATGAATATTTTCTCCTCAAATTAGGATTGAAAATGCAATTGACAATGACATTTTCCTGATATAAATGTATTAAAGTGGACTAATAGGTGAAAATGTGCATGTTGGCACATACACACATAGTTTAAGAGGCCTTTAGATTCCCTAAATTTTGAGACACCGTGACAGACCATAAACTCACTGGTCTGCTGAGAACATTTTGAAATTTCACCCTTCCATGACTAGAACTTCCTGAAAATTTGCGATAAGTCGCCGATAACCCTCTACCAATGCATTCTCTTATATATGCAAGTCTCCCATAGGGAGCCTTGCCTATATAAGAGAATGCATTGGCTTAACAATATTTACCTTGACCTTGTAAGCCATGCATTCTCTTATATATGAGAGGTTCCCTATGGGAGACTTGTATATATAAATAGAATGCACTATTTGTGGAAATCCAATTTGAATTAGGAATCACCATATATGGAAGTTGTAAACCACACTCTCACCTCCAAACTACCAAGAAAAACCGTTATTGTAGGACTTTTACGGCAAATATGATATCTAAATTGGTACTGTTCTGAGTAATATTATTAGTAATATCTAATTTGGATAACTAAATCGGCTTTGATAAAATTCTGTTGTTGGGGACCATCATAGGGCTGCAACGATTCAGACCTGATGCCTGTGAAAACTAGATGAACCACTTAATCATTTTTATTACAATATGTATATTCTCATAAGTGTTCACCTCAGCATATTCATTGAAGTAAATTACAAGACCTAACTGAAAACACCAAAATGCATGGCCAGGTATTACACGTAGAAGTAGACAAAAATAGTCAATACAGTCCCCAGATCTGCCCAGATGTGAAGTTTTGAGTGGAAAAATTTGTATCTCTGACTATTGATAACTCTACATACATGAATTGTTTTTGCATCGCATCGCACCCTCCCAATACCATGCATTGCATCATGAACTTTAAAACGTGATGCATCGGAATCACAATGAATCATTGCAGCCCTAGACCATTGAATTGGATTATGTACATTTAATTGTGAAGTAATTCCACTATAATTATTACATTTATTACATAAAGTTCCTTGCAGGAAAAGCAATAACAGAAGAAAATATACTAACTCTCTTGTTCTTAGATGTTCAAAGTTGAGCAGACCCTGAGAGTTGATGCTAATGACAGGTTTCTCATCTGTGTACACGTCAATCCGGAATGGACTTGATGAAATCACTACAGTATTTTTGCCAGCTTTTACTGAGATAATTTCACTGTTATCATTAATAACTTCTATACTGAAAAATAACAAGACAGTCAATGACTGTGGGGTCGCTAACCAGACTGTAAAGACAGAGAAGACTGGGACTCTGAAGACTACAATAGTCAGTACATTGTTATAACGTAATAAATTTTTCTAAATTTTTATTTTAATTAAAAAAAATTTTTTTTAAATTGAGCAAGGAGTAAAATCTAAATGTTTTTTTTTTTCATTTTAAGATGTTTTTTTTTTGGTTAAATTGAGAAAGGAGTTAAATCTAAAAAAAATAAATCTAAGTTTTTTTTTAAAGATATTGACACTGGCTCTGCCCATGTTTGCCTCAGTGACCCAATTTAAATAAATCTGAACCACAGTAAACCAGGGACCCTCTATACCAAATATAAGCTTAATAGGCCCAATGGTTCTTGAGAAGTTGTTTTAAGAATTACTAGGGAAAGATTTATGGCCCTGGCTTCGCAACTATTTGACTTGGTGATCTCATTTTAACAAATCTGAATATGAGTCACCTAGGGAACACCCACACCATTTGGTTTTATGGGTCTGGAGAAGATGTTTAAACAATTTTTGATGGATGGATCCCATGGATGGATGATGAGTGATGACTATACCCGGTAGCTCCACCGGAGACTTTGCCTCAAGTGAGCTTAAAACTATAATCAGTACCAAACTTGAACTCAACAACTCAAATAGTTTGTCTTATGGAGGGGGTTAAAGTTTTTGGAGTGAGTGGCTGATTCTTAAACATATAAAGCTGTCTGCATTAGAAACAGTCTGAATCAACAAAAGGTGGTACACACAGAACTACAGAACCATTCAAAGGGTAGACATTAATTCTCTGAAAGGAAGTGTTAAAACTGTATAAATGACCTATTTCGACAGACCCACCATTTGAACAAATTCCTTTACCTGTAACCAGTAATAGTTCATATGAGTAGAGACTGAAGGCTCCTGGGAATACATTTGACATTCAATTTCAAAATTAATTACCAAAACAAAACCTATCTGGTCTGGCTAGAGAGAGAGCTGTCTGCTTGTTGATTCTGCACTGTCAGATTTGACATGTGGATAATTATCAACAGAGCAGACTGGCCTTACTGACTTTCATTGTAAGAGATAGCATTCTAGCATATGCACAGGGTGTATTGTATTTTGACTGTGAAATAAATTTAAAACAAGTGTTTCATAACAGGGATGCTAGAAGCACCAATGGGCAAGGGTGATGGGCTTCTTTATATATTTGTGTCTTTAATAATTAACTAAAAAAAAAATATTATTAATATAAATTAAAAAATAATTTAATTTTTTTTTTAAATTGAGCAAGGAGTTCAATCGGATTTTTTTTATTTTTTTTAGTTATGTCCCTGGCTCCGCCCACATTTGACCCAGTGACCTCATTTGAACAAATATGAACCCCAGTCACCCAAGGACCATTCATACCAAATATGAACCCATTCGGCCCAATATAATTTGAGAAGAAGTCATTTTAAGAATTGATATGGTGGGAAAGAGTTATGGTCCTAGCTTCGCAACTATTTGACCGGGTGACTTCATTTGAACAAATCTGAATGTGAGTCATTTAGGGAACATCCACACCAAATATGAACCCATTCGGTCCTATTGATCTGAAGAAGTTCAAAGAATTGTTGACGGACGGATGGACAGACGGACGAGAAGTGATGACTATGCATGTAGCTCCACCGGAAACTTCATCTCAGGTGAGCTAAAAACGGCTACAGATCATCAACAAGAGCATCACATGGGCGTGGGAAAATACGCCTGTGGTAATTCCAACAAAGGGTCATAACTCTGGTAAAAATTGGCTGTAGGAACTCAAATTCCAACGACCTGTATTTTTGGCTAGTAAACTCACATACCAAATTTCGTTCTATTCAGTTCAGACATACTAAAGTTATCATCCAGAAACATAAAATTAAGTGAAAATTGGGTGAAAGTTATCATCCAGAAACGAATATTAAGTGAATTTGGTGACACTAGCCCATCGTGCGGGATAGCGTCATTAAATTCACCATCTGGGGGACCTCATTCTGGAAATGATGGACACACTATTTGCAGACTTTCTGTGATTGAACCCTTGAGCGAAAAGGAAGATCATGACAATCAACAATTCTATGAAGATGTATGTTATTTTTATAAACAAACTTTTATTTGTAAGGAGAATTGGTGTGACCAACTTTCAGTTCAGCCATGATCAAAGTGAGCGAATAAGTTGTTTCAGCTTTTCAAATTTCACCCAAATAAAACAGGTAAAATGAATTTCCCACAAAAACTCGAACTTTGTGCTGCTGTGATATCAACATGGTATAAATGTTAGGTAGCGCAGAAAGGTTGAGAAATCAATCAGAGCCATGTGAAAGGTCAATTGTGAGACTTTGTGCCATGCTTTCCTCGTTGCGCTTAGTTGTAAAATATAAAAATCCAAAGCCATGGAAATGCATAGTATTAAGTTATCATGGAAGCATTTATTAAAATTGATTTCTGAATAAGATACCCTAATGCCCTAAATATGGCTTGTTCCCATTCATCGGAAAGCTCTGTAGTGATCTCCGGTTCCGGACTTTGCCAAAGTAGGAATCGGGTGCACCGATCGTGACGTCATTCCCGATTACCGGGATGAAGACGGCCTTTCTTCAGACCAAAATCAACCAAACCAGAATCCAAACTGAACACATCGCCATGTTGTATCATCTCATGTTATACATTTATTGTGACCATGTTTGACTATATAAAGATATGTTAACCATAGTGATTAGTTCTTCGTTATCACTATAATGGTGACGAGGATGGGATAAATAAATAAATATATAAAACGTCGTGTAGCTTCAGGGAAATTTGTGCGAGTCATAAAGTGACATACCTAATTTTACGAAATGATGGTTAATGAAAAGATCACCAGTCTTACCAATAGTTGCCAAGGTTGATGGGCAAATATCCAGACATCTGGGCGAATATGGAACTTACGGCACCAACAGCATGTTTTTCTGATCCGGATGTCAGCCATTGAGCCATTCATCAGCCATTGACTAATTGACAATGCTGGACAGATCATACCTATACCTAAAGACCACACTGAGCAGACGCGTTACCAAAGAGCACTCCTGACATGGCAGCTAGCTGGGTCATATGCCGCATGTCCATCTAATTGACCACGGATATGACTGTCTCCTACCGGTAGCCAGATCAGGACATGTGATCCTGCACACCATCCATCCGACGAGGTCCAACCTACCGAGGGCGGTATTCTATAAAGTGTGGGGGAGTGTAGTGATCTCCGATTCCGGACTTTGTCGAAGTAGGAATCGGGTGCACCGATCGTGACGTCATTCCCGATTACCCGGATGAAGACGGCCTTTCTTCAGACAAAAACGAACCAAACCAGAATCCAAGCTGAACACATCGCCATGTTGAATTATCTCATGTTATACATTTATTGTGACCATGTTTGACTATATAAAGATATGTTAACCATAGTGATTAGTTCTTCGTTATCATTATAGCTCTCACTGAGAGCTTTCCGATGAAAGGCAACAAGCCATATTTCCGACTAAATCTTGAAAAATTACCCATAATTCTTCTGTGGTTAAGGAGTCGATTATTTAGGGCATTAGTGTATATAACTCACGCTTCTTGTGTGGGCTCTTTTACCAGTGCATCACCAACTGGTATTTCATATCGAGGTTTTATTGGAGAAAGTTCATTGATCTTGATTCGTAGGCTGTTTTCTTTCAATCCTGTTATTTGTAGAATGAACTTGACATCATTTTTCTTGTTCTGTAGTTGAACCTTTATACTGTTTGGTTCAGTCACCAATGTGTCATGTAGAATACGGTATGGAGACTGGCCTGGTTCTGTAGATCGTTGGCGCCTGATGAAATTAAGAAAACAAAATTTAGACAATCTTTTCATAGTGCTCATAATATGAAGATCAGACAGACCATGGATGAGGTATCTGTGCCAGTGTTCACGCTGTCATAGGCCAAATTGGCCAATGTCCAATTTTTCGAAAATGGCCAAAAGCAATTTCATTTGTCCAAACTTTGGCGAAACTATTGTTTTACCCCATATTTCAAAATCTAATTCAAAAACAAAAAATGATTTTGTAATGGGAGAGACATGATAATTAAATTTATAGTATGATCGTCAGCTAAAATACCAGAAGTTTTAACTAGCATGCATGCATAAAACAGTAATTAAAATGATTGTTCTTCATGATATGTTTGCATGAAAAATGGGTGACAAATAATTTACAATGCTTTAACATTGACTGGGTCAGCAAATTGATTAGGTGATACATATGCACAAAATGCATCAGGGCCGTGCACTATCAAACAATGGGCCACAAATGAATTAAATCAATAATGAGAATTAACAATAATGAACCCATTGTCTGACACAAGGCTGAATGGTAGATGGTGGGTAGTGGTATATTGTCAAGTAACAGTGGTGGGATTAAAGAAGTTTCACTTGGTTGAGCGGATTTATGTTATTATAATAATATAGAATGTTAGATGTTAAATAATACAAAATATTCATTGATTGTGAATTTGTGAGCCCATAAAATGAGGATTTAATTGGCCAAAAAAACATCAGAATTGGCCGAAAGATTTCTCCACCCAGTGTGAACACTGATCTGCGCGGATGGACTCTGTACAGAATATCAAGATTTCCAGGCAAAAGCAAAGGTAGCTTTAAAAAAAATTGAACAAATGGCCTGGTTCTGTAGTAGAGGTGCCACGCTTATTGATTTTGATAATCGTTAATCGGTCGTCAATAATCGACTATAATCGATTAATCGTACCTAATTAATATTAATAACATCAGTGGAAGTATACCGTAATATGGCCTATTGCCTGGGTGCTCGTTAACTCAATAACTGCACTGTCGCTGGTCGTTTGAGACATTAGCTGATGTAATTTTTACCTTAATAAATGCATCATAAGCCATTGTTAATGACTAATGAGCACAATGTATTGAATACCAGCACAGTTCTCGGCGATGTTATGGTTATAATATTTGTGAGTTCATTAGAACGAACATAGCGATTAATTTCAGTTTTAGGAATAGCCACATATACAAACAATACAAAAGTAGGAATGAACGATGGACCGCCGGTGGTTCCTAAAGAAAGGAATCAAATGTTATGGAAACTATAAGTTTCATCAAACTTCCAGAGCGTGGTTAACAATTACAAACGTGTGCCCCCACCTGCAAATTGCACGACTCAGAATAAGCTAAGTATTTGATAACAGTCTGTTTCATTCAACAATCACCAGACAATATGCGATAGCCTTTACTAGTAACTTCTAAGTATACATTTGTACTTATACAAACAAAGTACACTCGCAATGCAATTGCGGAGAACATCACTGATTAAAATGCCATATATATATTGTTCCCTGGTTTTAGAGAGAATGTCAATCAACTTCCCATTGGTCCTATCAGATTCAAGGGCGAGTGCATTCAGTTCATTGAACACGGTGACAGTCGGCACATTTCAAAGACATATTGCCACCTTTCAAGTATATTAAAATATACACCGATGTCGCAATGTGTTCGAATCTGAGGTGCCGCCAATTTGTAGAATATACAACAATCCGACGAGAAACCATGTGGCATCATCAAATGAACTGCCGACTGTTTGCAACATATATCAGTAGTATTCATGTTATTGGAATCTCTTTGGTACGTGATCAAAGGATGTTAACACATCCGTTGTAGATTGAACTGTGTAAAATAAACACGGTATTCAATAATACCCGGCATCTTCTGACGTCCGATATAAATAACGCAGATTAATCGACGATGCAAATGGTAATCGATTATCGGCTTTATCAACGGTTCATCGATTATACGATTAATCGTGGCACCCCTATTCTGTATATTGATGGCACCTGGAAAAATTAATCAAACAAGAATTAGTAACTCATTTGAAAGGTTCCTGGCGGAAATCCTCCATACCAATTTTATTGTCATCCACTATTACCAGGGTTAGCGAATAGCCAATTTTGTTTGAAATGACCAAAGAAAATTTCATTTGGCCAAACTTTTCAGCCAGAAATTTTAAATTATAAAAAAAAAAAATTATTTAAAACAAAAAAGTGACAAAATTATTGTTTTCACAAATTTGATTGTCTGTTCATTGACCAGAAAAATGTTTTTTTTTAATTCAATTTTTTTCTTTTCTTTCAAATGTCCAGGCTTGGATATTCCACCAACCACCCCTCCCCCCCCCCCCCCCCCCACCCAGCACCTACATATGACAAAAAAAATCATCTTATGGTTTTATCGCTTATTTTGCTTTATATATTCATGAGTCAGGGTTTGGATTGGGGGGAAGATGTCCAGGTCAGGATATCCCCCCCCCCCCCCCCCCCCCCCCCCCCCCCCCGACCCAGCACCTACATGACAAAAAAAATAATCTTATGGTTTTATCGCTCGTTTTGAAACAGCGAGAAATTAACTTCTTCTGAGAAAAAGTTTTTTGAGTCAGGGTTTGGGTGGGGGGGGGGGGGGGGGGGGGAAATGTCCAGGTCAGGTTATCTTCCCGCCCACCCAGCACCTACATGGCAAAACAATCATTGTATGGATTTATTGCTTATTTTGCTTTATATAGTCATGAAACAGCGAGAAATTAACTTCTTCTGAGAAAAAGTTTTTTGAGTCAGGGTTTGGGGTGGGGGAAATGTCCTGGACATTTCCCCCCCCCCCCCCACCCCAAACCCTGACTCAAAAAACTTGTTCTCAGAAGAAGTTAATTTCTCGCTGTTTCATGACTATATAAAGCAAAACGAGCGATAAAACCATAAGATTATTTTTTTGTCATGTAGGTGCTGGGGGGGGGGGGAGATATCCTGACCTGGACATCTTCCCCCCACCCCCCCCCCCACCCCCCCCCCCCCACCCCAAACCCTGACTCAAAAAACTTGTTCTCAGAAGAAGTTAATTTCTTGAGGTTTCATGACTATATAAAGCAAAACGAGCGATAAAACCATAAGATAATTTTTTTTTCATGTAGGTGCTGTGGGTGGGGGGGGGGGGGGGGGGGGGGAGATATCCTGACCTGGACATTCCCCCCCCAAACCCTGACTCAAAAAACTTGTTCTCAGAAGAAGTTAATTTCTCGCTGTTTCATGACTATATAAAGCAAAACAAGCAATAAATCCATACAATGATTTATTTGTCATGTAGGTGCTGGGTGGGGGGGGGGGGAGATATCCTGACCTGGACATCTCCCCCCCCCCCCCACCCCAAACCCTGACTCAAACAACTTTCTCTTGGAGAAGCTAATTTCTCGCTGTTTCATTACTATATAAAGAATAATAAGCGATAAAACCATAAGATGATTTTTTTGTCATGTAGGTGCGGGGGTGGGGGTGGAATATCCAAGCCTGGACGTTTGAAAGGAAAGAAAAAAATTGAATTAAAAAAAAACATTTTCTGGTCATTTCATGAACAGACAATCAAATTCGTGAAAAAACTTAATATATAATATATAAAATTAATATATATTTTTTTTTAATCTCAAAAAAAAAAATTCTGGCCATTTCAGAACCAAACGATATCATACGAGTGAAATTATTTTTTAGTCGTACATGGGGGGAAGATATCCTAGGACATCTCCCCCCCCCCCCCGGGGGGGGGGGAAGATGACGTATTACACCGGCCCTCCCAGTATGGAACAGCCCTCGGGCTGTTAATCATTCCTGTTGGGCCGTTACTGAACCATAACGCCCTTGAAAATCATGTTATTGCTTCATTAGTGGCTACTTACCTGCAGAAGCCACTCTGGTCACAAGTCTTAAAATTGTCCCGAGAAACCCCATGCACAGATGATAGTAGGGTGCTCAAGAGACACCACCACATCCAGTAACACATCATCGACCTGAAAATAAAAAAAAACATGAATCAGATGCGGATATTTGGAGCAAGTCTGCAACCAGTGTGTCTATCATTTGCAGAATGAGGTCCCCAGAGGGTGAAGTTACCAGTGATACTATCTGTGCAGCGGGCTAGCATCACAAAATTCACCATCTGGGGACCTCATCCCAGTTCCACCGACAGCCGAGTTTCCACTCTATATAACTACGTCCAAGCCAAATGCAGACGAATAACGATTGTGAATGCTGTCACTGCAGAATCAACTATAAGAGCAGAAACAGCAACATCCCATTTTACATCCTGCTACCCCAGTTATTCCACGAGATTGTGATCACCAACATAAACATCAAGCTCGTTGGGGAGAAGAAATTGAAGCGGTATCAGAGGCTCCGACACGGGGAAAACCAGGCACAACTCTTCTTGTTTTGGGCCGAATATGAAGATGCATCCAAGGGTCTTTCCACTAGCCAGTGCTGAAATCATGTGCCAAACTCTTCGCACCGAAAGCTTCTTCGCAATCATAAATCGGCTTTACATGTAAATGTAACAATATTTCATGAATTGATATATTTAAGTGCTCTCTCGTTGCGCTTGTTTTCTTTTATTGTTGTAAATACTATATTTAATGTATATAAGGCATTTTAAACCTTGTTCTCGGTTGTTCTCGGTAAATAGGGTGACCCCTCTTTAGTACCAAACGCTAAAGAGCGGTATACTGCGCTTTAGCTATATGGGCCTGATATGCTAATTAACGGTATACCCGCTCTTTAGCGTTTGGTGCTAAAGAACGGTATACTGCTCTTTAGTGGCAAACGCTAATGAACGGTATACCGCTCTTTAGTGTTTGGTGCTAAAGAACGGTATACTGCTCTTTAGCCCTCGGTGCTAAAGAGCAGTCCATGTTGGATGAGCGGCACGTGTGTTGCCAAGATAAATTTGCGCATTGCGCCAATGTATAACGTTATAATCCGTACCGCTCTTTAGCCCTCATCGCTAAAGAGCGGTATACCGTTCTTTAGACACTCTGTAATTTTTAGGCGGTCAGATTTATATTTTATTTTTTATTTTTATATTTATAAATTATATTATAAAATATTATTTTTAAAAATGAAATATTTGTTTAAAATATCTCAGATTTGAAATGGGAATATAATGTATTAATTGCAAAATTGTAGAAAAAAACTTTGGCTATGGCACAGTTCTTGACTTGGCTCTTCAAGACTTCATTTCACATCGGAGTTCACGACCAACCGAAAAGCACCACGACGGCACGAGTACGTTCTATTTTTAGACACTGGTTTGATCACACCTTTTTTTTCTGGTTGAAAACAAAATAATGGCGACAATGAATACGTTGTAATGCAAACACATAAATTTCAGTTCTGTCTTTTTATTTAATTGGAAAACATAGCTATAAATTTGTCAGTTTATTCATCTAAATATTTTACCAAGCATCAGTCCGAATGGACAGCGCCATGTTTTTTTTCACGTACCGTCTGGGGTTATCGATCGTTGATTTCGGGATCTCTTCTTCTTATCTTCTGTGTTTGTAATGTGGACCAACCTCTGATAAGAAGAGAGAACATTTCTGTGAAATCAAGATTTGATTTTTAGAAAGCCTTTTGGTTATATATAGTCAGGGGGCTATACATTTAATGTATTTTCCTCCGCCTAATTGCCTGACGTTATCGGTCCAACTAAACAACGAACACAAACGAACATAAACGAACACAGGTCCAAAACGCGGAATAAAACCTTGAGTGAAATTGGATTTGTGGGGGTCCATTCTATGTTTAACACGTTGAGTGCCGGAAATCAATTTGTATTCTCGCCAGTTTGCCAAATCGTGGCAAGATAGACACCCTTAGTAGAAAAAAATTTGGCTTCAATGAAGCAAGAATTGGATGACGTCGCGACTTTAGATGACAGAAACGGCGATTGATAGTACTACGAGATAATAACAAAACACCCCTGGTGAATAAATAGGTTTCTCCATAACTTAGCATTAACTCATATTGACATGTCACTTCTTGGTTTCATTGGTTTGGATGGGTAGGGAGCTAGCCCAACTTCTTTATCAAAATGGCTGACTCGCAATAGTATCACCTTCTGTTTTAGTTGGAGTGATTCGTGATAGCATTATATTATCTTCGGTATATATTAGTTGGGGCTACTTGCAATAGCATTACTTTCTGTATTAGTCGGGGTGACATTGATTTTCTTCAATTTTCGAGTATACAGGCACACCATATGAGGGAAGCAAGCCCTCGGTGACACCACATTCACACTATATGATCATGGAAATACTATAGATTTGTGCAAGAGCTGCTGATTTAATAAGAAAAATTAGAGCTTCAGGACTGAGACACCAAAGCTCCAGTAATTACACACCATTTTTTGGACAGGGATGCTGATAATATGAAAATAGGGTTTTTCCCCCCTGATTTAAGTCAATAAGTAAACCATACAGTAATGCTCTAATTAATCGACTCCTTAACCACAGCAGAATTAATGATAACTTTTCAGGATTTAGTCGGAAATATGGCTTGTTGCCATTCATCGGAAAGCTCTCTGGAGCTTTTCGATGAATGGCAATTAACAAGCCATATTTCCGACTAAATCCTGAAAAGTTACCCATAATTCTGCTGTGTTTAAGAAGTCAATTAAATAGAGCATTACTGTATGTATGAGGTAAGAAAGCCCTCATGCAGTGACACCGCATGCATATATAGGATATTACCATAGTAAAGGCTAAAATCTGTGCAAAAATACATTAAAAACATCATACAAAACATTACTAGAGATCCGGGAAGGCGACATCAATTCTTTGGATAGAGGGATGCTGATAATATGTAATTAGGGGATTCGCCTTGTTGAACACATACTCAGTTTTAATGTTGAGTACAGGTCAAAATTAGCCCAATGCTCTTCTTGTGTTGCTAGGTGATACACCAGGTCATGCTAATAGTTTATGGGTAGGTTAGATAGTAGTCACAATTACGCTTAAGCGCAATTGATTGCGCTTAAGTGTAATTAATTACACTTAAGCATAAATGCCCTATTTGCGCTTAAGCACAATATGTGGTATTTGCGCTTAAGCGCAATTGATTGTGCTTAAGCGCAATTATTTGCGCTTAAGCGCAATTGAATTCATTATTAAATGTGAATTTGGCCTCCCATAGCACCAAAATGGAGCCGCACAGTGTATTCCAAAAACAACTGCTGTGTTCCCTAATAATGAGATAATGGTATACAGCATTGATCAACACGTGTAACGTCATGGATTATCCGCTTATCTTGTGTTGGGTGCGTCCCCTCGCACATGAGTGAGAGGGGACATATTTGGCAGGCCCATGTGACGTGTGTGGGTGGTTGTGCGAAGTTTCAATGTGTTGAAACACAACGATGTAACCATTCCTCGAAACTGCCTTCGCGTGTTTGTACATTGTGAATATCCACCCCCTGACTGTGTTTGCATGCGTGCACATTGTCAGTCTATTGAATACCAAAACCCCATTCAAATTGCCCACACACTACTGCCTCTGGTGGTCACTCGGTGAGACAGTGTCAGCTGTATTCACTCACAACTGGACCATTTTGAGTAGAATATATGTGCTGATGGTGCTCACTTCAGTTGAACGATGTAAGGGGAGCCACACTATTTATTTGATAAAATCACTGTTCTGATGTTCCGAG
The DNA here is from genome assembly GCA_032622095.1 of Siphonodentalium dalli. Classification (NCBI taxonomy): domain Eukaryota; kingdom Metazoa; phylum Mollusca; class Scaphopoda; order Gadilida; family Siphonodentaliidae; genus Siphonodentalium; species Siphonodentalium dalli. Next base: position 154,792,255 of record CP136066.1, on the reverse strand, counting down.
GCGGGTTTTCGTGGTGAGCCTGGTTATCAGTGGGACCTCGTAAAGTCCGGAGCAACGACGGAAATGGCCGAAGGAACGCGGAGACCAACGGAAGGCCCGAGAGACGCCATGTGATTCACTCCAAACTCAACTCTAGTCGAAGAAACACGTTCATGAACACTCAATTCTACTCATCTAGTCTACAACAGGTACGTTGTCATTACTCGATAATGGCGACGATGATGTTTTCCTATCCATGCTAACCTTAAATTCACTCGTTTAAAATCGCGTAAATCAGTTATTTGTATTTTCCTTTTCGGTTCAATTTCTTTGAAATTTTTGGTGCGGGAGGCCGTCCGCCATCTTGGAACCTTCACCCTCGATTCGGCGATATCCGCCATTTTGAGGAAAGCATGTTTTGTTTTTCTGCCTCGCGACTAAACCACCGCGTAATTTAAATTTAGTACAATTACCTCTCAGTAAGTATTGTGTTTGTTATATTTTCGTATTTTCATTTTTTGTGACATTTGTAGGAATTCAAATATCAGTCCATAACCTCTTTTCGTTTCAGCATGGCCACTACAAATATTTGCCACTGCAAACCCTGCATATCGAGCCGTGCAGCAGGTGCACCATTCTGCTTGGTATGCTTTCAGCAGTGTTTTGACCTACTTTCAGTTTGTAAGCTTCCCACCCAGGTCATTTGATTGTTCAATTATTTTTGTATTCTGTATGCTATAATTGTTTTTTGATAATAATAAACAGTTTTCATTTGATTCGTGGCTCTTCTTGTGATCTTCGTATTTCATTTTGATTGTGTATGATGAAAATGGTTTTTGTGTTTCCCCCCCGTCATTACAATTATATATTAAAGCTTTCTTCTGTTGTGCGTAGTTTACTGTAACTTTACATGATTTTTGGGTAGGCACCTTCATTATTCAACATGTTGTCACAGCCATTTTTCTCGCACTGTAGCAAATATTGTCTGACTTATGGCAATACACATATTGACTTGGTAAGGGAATTTTGATTCCTCATCTACCAAGTTCAATTCATATAAGATTTTTACCGGTTTCGCCAGGTATTACTGCCTCATCGAAACTGTCAAGTTTGAGACTGTTCACAATTTTCTTACGTATTGCTTGCTTTCTACATGTTTTGGGTTTTTTGTATTTCATTAATGTGCGATGGACATGGCCAATGGCTATCATGACCCCCGATATCTCCCAATTCTTCACTTCAGTTCTGTTGAGTTGTTTGTGATTTACACATAATTTTTCAGATTAAATTTTGATGCTTTCTCGGTGAGAGATAATTAACTTGGTAAATCATAGTGAGCTGTCGTGATAGTGTACAACCACGATCAAAATAGTTATTGCGATAATTTTGCTAACTTTAACTCTACGCATTTCCCCCATATATTTCCAATCGTCAGTATAATACATTGAGGGCTTTGGTCTATGATGGAATGGTCTCATTCTTAGATATCGCACTCAATCTAACTTTCATAGGCATCACTTGTGGCACAGCTTCGGTTCCATGTCTATCTCTTGGTCTAATATTTTTTGAGACAGACATTCGCGTAATCTATAGATTGGACTGTGCGCGATAATTATGTGCTACATAAAAATTTATTTCAGCTGAATGTTGTTGTGTAGTATTTATGTTTATAGTGTCATATATTATGTCTTTCATTATTAACCAGAGTTCTATTTCCATGTGTTTTGCATAAGGCTAGACCGGAATATTTTGGTTTTGGTCCCGTGCGAACTTGTTCTTTACGTAACTCTTTCAATATTGTTCAACACTGGTGCAATTTGTTTTGCATACGGCCAAACTATAAGATTATCGATTGTTAATTTTTTATTTTGGTCTCGTGCGAACAAACAACATGCATAACATGTCAAGCCAGAGTGCAATTCAGATAAACTTTTTGGCGATGGATGATTTGCTACTTATACCGGGTATTGGAGAAAAGTCTGCAACTAAAATTGCGCAACACTTGGCCGAAGTGGGTAACATCCAGGACCGGAGAACTCTGATCGATATCATTGGGGCTCAGGTTTGTTCTCAACTGCCCATAATGGATTTCCGGTCTCCGAAACCTACCGGTATAATACCACGTCCCCATCATGACATTGCTTATCATGCAGGGAAAGGGGCGGTCTACCGCAGTGTGGACACTGCCAACAAAGTGAGGTAGGTGATCTTGAACAATCGATGATGCATACACATCCGGTAAGTGGAGCACATTTCAGACATTCGTCACCTGTGAATCAGTCTGGTTCAGGTGCGCGACCAAAGGTACCAGGATTTCCACTCTTTGATATGTCATCAGATGAGGGAGGTGTAGATGAGGTCATTATGAACCATGAACAACACCTCCACAGGGAACACTTAAAGAGACGAGAGGAGCAAGATCGTAGAGACGCAGAGATGAAGAAAAAATACGATGAACTTGCCGACCGAGATCGTAGAGACGCTGAGGAGATGAAGAAGAAATACGATGAACTTGCCGACCGGTATAGCATACTGCAAGAATTCATGGTGTCAAGGAAGAGAGATAAAGAGGTGAATGGACACAGAGATTCACAGTGGGACAGCGATGAAAAAACCAGGGATGCTGTCGGGCATCGGGCTTCTGAGAGGGATCATAGAGTGGATCAGTCAGGCCATATGCCCCAGTCGGACCAAGTGTTCAATTCATCGACCGGCCCAGCAATTGCAACCAGTGGACAAATGTTCACATTGACGCATGCATCAGTGGCATCAACAACAACAGTGTATACAACACAGGCACATATGACGGCATCATCAACAACTTCGGTGACGCAGGTTTTACCGACACTGTCATCAATTCCTCCGGTGACCACACCCCGTTCAATGGGTTTCCAAATGCCTGCCATGACCCCTGCCCTACCTCCCACATACCTAGCGGGATATCAGGGATATGGGTATGGGGATGCGTTTGGCCAGCAGCAACCTGTGCTAACTGGGGGTCAAGGGTATTATCCTCAACTACCATCGTATATACCGGCACCATTTCCGCAGATGGCATTTCCGCCTATGAACATACCACCACCGCCAGTAAACCTACCACCAGTGAGGCCGCCACAACTACCTCCAGTCTTGCCACAGCCCGCGGTTCATCAACCAGTAGTACCGCAATCGCCCGATAGACACAGGAGATTGGACAGACATAACTACTGGGAGAGGCGACAGGGGGACGAGGAATGGAACGAGGGGCGCCACAGGAACGACAAAATACCTTCTCGTCTGAAGTTTGACGGCAGTTCGTCATGGACAGTGTTTGAATCAAAATTCCTCCCATATGCCACTCGACAGCAGTGGAACGATTATGTTGCCAAAGAAAAATTGGTATGGTGTCTGGAAGGCTCGACTGCGGAATATTGCGCTCTGATCGACAGACATGATGATCTCGCCTACCTGGAGTTGATACACAGACTTCGGAGGCGATTTGAGTCTCATGACCGTCCACATAAGGCGCAAGTCGACTTGTCCGTGGCAACTCAATATGATGATGAAGCACTCGATGATTGGGCAGACAGAGTGCAAAAGCTGGCCATTCGAGCGTTCGCTGATGCACCGGATGGCATACAGCAAAGGCAAGCGATATTCAGGTTCAGTCAGGGTTTGAACAACAAGGAGTGTGGTCAATTTATAGCCAATATGGAGCTAACAACCTTAGAGGCAGCAATAGAAAAGGCACATATGTTTCACCAGAATAGCCACGCGATATTTGGAAAAGATGCCAAGAAAGAGACCAAGGTGGCGCAAACAACCATCGAGACTGATGACGATGAACCTGTTATTAAACAAATGTACCAGAGTAAAGACCAAGCTGCATTTAGAGGGAGAGAAAGGACTCCGTATCGGTACAATCAGAATAGCCCGGATCGTACCTACCGTAACCCGAATCGTACATTTCGAAATGCACGCTATGAGGGGCGCTCGGGTTCGGAGTCTGACTCGGATCCGCGGGGTCGTGGAGATAGATGGAGTACAGGTAATTTAGGGGCTACCCAACAAGGCTCTATGACCAGCAGAGTGAATTCATTAGAATCATCTGTGAGTGGGTTGGCAGTAAAGTTGGACAAACTTCTGGAGCTTTGTTCGGGAAAGGCCAGGTCTCGAAGCCCCTCGCCTATGCGGAAAAATGACGGGATTACCTGTTTTTTTGCGGAGGCGAAGGTCATTACCAGGCCAGTTGCCCGTCAAAAAAGTCGGCGGAGAGGAAGAAATTTGTGAAAATCGACACAAAAGCAAATTTAAACGACTCCGGGTCGTCGATAGAGGCCTAAGTCCGACCCGTATTTTTTCCGGTCTCATGAACCAGAGGAAGTGCACTAGAGGCCCAGGTGCAAGAAGAGACATATCCACCGATGGCACAATGGATAAAGAAGTAGGTAATGTACAGATTTTAACTTCTGAAGACACAACGGATGGCAATGTAAATAGCTGCAATGAATCCCACAGAACTGTAAATACCCATCTAGAAGTGGGCGACATTACAAAGGATGCCAGAGCGGAACAGCAAAACATGACACCCAATGAGGACCCAGACATGGTACATTTTACCGTCCAACAGGTGAAAAAGAATGCCATGTTCTATGTCCCAGTGAGGATACATGGAACAGTTGTGTCAGCAGTAGTCGACAGTGCGGCAGAAGTTACGATAGTTTCCGATAAACTTTTCCAACGTTGGCAACATCCACCTGAGGTACAACGTCAAGCTGTGATGCACACAGCTGGTCGGAACCTATCAATGAAAGCATTTGTGACTAAACCTACACTATTGTCCATCGGTAAACATGAGTTTCAACATTGTCTTTATGTGGCACCCATCGAGGACGACATGTTGTTGGGCCTGGATTTTCTAAGGCGCGAGGGAGGTATGATTGATATTGCGAATGGAGAGCTGTGGCTTAATAAACAAGCTATTAAAATGGAATGCTCGGGCGACTCCACCATATATGGGGGAATTCCAGTCCGGGTAGTTAAGAGAACAGTAGTCGCACCCTATCAAGTGAGACTCTGTAAGTGTACTGTCAATGGTATTCGGGATAACTATATGATAGAAGGAATTTATCACCCTAATATGATAGTACCACGATCAGCTCAAAATGAAGGCATGCAACCAGTGGTTTGCCTTGTCAATACCTCTGACAACTATCTGAAACTCAAGAGCGGTCAAATGGTTGCTAAAGCCACAGAAATACAGTTCTTGAAAGAGATATCCGAAGTCACAGTGCAATCGGTTTCTCAATCCCCGGATGTGTGCCCGCAACGGGTTCCGGAACATGTACAAGAACTGTATCATCGCTCTGCAGAAACCTTAGATGAAGACCAGAAAGAACACCTGAAACGATTGCTGATAGAGTACGCCAATGTTTTCGCAAAGACTGATTTTGATCTGGGAAACTTTGTCGCCTTAGAACACACGACTGACACCAATAATGCGAAACACATCAAAGTAAATTTGAGACGAACACCAATATCATTCCTCTCAGAAGAAAAGAAATTACTGGACCAAATGCTGGAGGCAGGGGTCATTGAGCCCAGTAATTCAGAATGGGCAGCGGCGCCAGTATTAGTTAAAAAACGTTGCGGAGCAATTCGCTGGTGCTTAGATTACAGACGTTTAAACTCGGTGACGAAGAAAGACGTCTGGCCGATCCCCATACTATCAGAATGCCTAGATGTGCTGAGTAAGAAGAGGTACTTTAGCCATCTGGATGGAAATTCGGCGTACTGGCAAATTCCTATCAAAGAGAGCGATCGCCACAAGACGGCATTCTTGACGAAATATGGTAGTTTTCATCATAAACGACTCGCTTTCGGTTTGTGCAACTCGCCAAGTACGTATAGTCGTGCTATGAGCCACGTATTGCGCGGTTTAAACTGGAACATTGCCCTCGCCTTCTTGGACGACGTTTTGGTGGTCTCAGAATCATTCCCGGAGTCCATAGCCAATTTACGTACAGTCCAGACAGGTTTCGTAAATATGAGTTACGATTGAAGCCCAGAAAATGCTCTCTATTTCAAAGGAAGACAGAGTTTTTGGATAGGATGATAGATGGCAAGGGTATGGCCATGACTGATAAATCATGCGACACAGTCAAAAACTGGCCTATTCCTACAAACTGCAAAGACGTAGAGAGATTTCTAGGATTGGCAAGCTATCACAGAGTGTTTGTGAAAAATTTCTCAACACTTGCGGCTCCTTTATATCTCCTGACGGGGAAGAAGGTGTCATTTGAATGGGGACAAGAACAGATGGAGGCCTTCAAAGCCCTCAAAGAAGCTCTAACGTCACCCCCGGTGTTAGCTTTGCCCGGTGAATCGGGTACCTTTATCCTAGATGCAGATGCCTCCGACAAAGCAGTCGGCGCTGAATTGCAAACAGATCCAGGGCAGAGTGGAGAAAGTAATAGCATACGGAAGTCTGGCATTGAATAAAGAACAGAGAAATTACTGTACCACTCGGAAAGAACTCCTAGCAGTGGTGGTGTTTACCAGAATGTATCGGCACTATTTGCTGGGACGTCCCTTCATCATCAGGACAGATCATGCTAGTCTAACCTGGTTACTGAATTTTAAACAGCCACAAGGTCAAATCGCTCGTTGGCTCGAAGAGCTGAGCCAGTATCAGATGACCATTCAGCATAGACCAGGGGTTAAACATCAGAATGCAGATGCTCTGTCCAGGTTGACAGAGGAAGATCATTGCCGAAATTATAAGGCTGGAGTGGAACTGAATGATCTTCCATGTAATGGGTGCCAATACTGTCAAAAGGCAAAAGAGAAATGGGGACAGTTTTATGATGAAGTTGATGATGTTATTCCTCTTACGAGGATAAATCAAATCCAAGCCCACAACGCTTGGGATACAATCAGCAGCACCTCCAGTGGGTGTCTGAAATGTCCCAGGCTGTGGCCATGGGATGCGGGTGGAGAAATACCTTGCAAGGCTCCGGGATGTTCTCCAATGGAGGAACATTTCTCATTAATGCCTGTCGATCCAATCACAAATAAGGTACAGGTACAACGGGTTGTGGAAGGAAGCATTGTTGAGATTGGCTACTCTGTGGAGTGTCCACATCTGGAAATTGTCACAGCCAGTCAAGTACTCGCTGATTCATTACCCTTCCAAGTCTACTCCACTGAGGAACTCAAAACTGCACAAGAAGATGATAACAACCTGAGCAAGGTTGGATGAAACCAGATAGAAACCCACAAGAGGGTGAATTATTCGGCTCGAGCCCAACGTCCAAATACCTGTGGATTAACAATGACAGATTACAGATTATTGATGGAGTTTTGTGGATGAAGAATAAAAATGATGTTCTTGTAAGAGTCCTACCTTGGGACCTACAAGGACAAGCCATGCGAATGTGCCATGATATTCCAGCGGCAGGCCACCAGGGAATAGAACGAACCCTGGAGCGCGTGAAACAAAACTTCATCTGGCATAATCTCAGCACAGACGTGAAACGATTTGTGGCAGGCTGTCAGAGATGTAACCAAAGCAAAAAGCCGAATAGGAAAGCAAAAAATCCCCTAATTGTATTTCATGCCGGTTACCCAATGGAACGTGTCCACCTTGATTTCCTAGGGCCGCTGCCAACAACGGAACGAGGGGCAGAATACGTTCTGGTAATGGTAGATCAATTTACAAAATGGGTAGAATGCATCCCATTACCATCCCAAACAGCAGAGATCACAGCTCAGGCAGCGATAAACGAATTCTTTGCAAGATTCGGCTACCCCTTCCAAATTTTCACAGATCAAGGAGTAAATTGTTCACGGCAATGTGTAGCTTGATGAAAATCCACAAGACCAGAACCACGGCTTATCGACCATCTGGGAATGGACAAGCAGAGATCCAAAACAAGACACTGATGGCCGCTGTTCGCTGCTTTGTGGATAAATGTCTGGCACAGTGGGACCAATACCTACCCCAAATTGCCGGAGCTCTACGATCCTCTGTAAATCGTCACACCGGCTTTACACCCAATAAGCTGATGCTAGGCCGAGAAGTAAACCAACCAGCATCTCTAATGTTCGGAGATCCAAGTCCCGAAGAGGTGGGCGTCCATGAATACCTGGACATATTAGTAAAAAAGATTAAAGAGGCCCACGAGGTGGCTCGGGAAATTTTGGAAACCACACAGGAAAGAACTAAGAGAGATTATGATACGAAGATTATACAAAATAGTTATCGACCGGGAGAGCTGGTGTATATTTTGGACACCGCTGTTGTAAAGGGTACACCGAAAAAACTAGCACCTGTTTGGAAAGGACCAGCCATAATATTCAAGAAATTAACCCCATACCTGTATGTCATACGACTGCAAAAAACAGAATACACCACCAACCACGATAGAATGAAGTTATGCCTAGACCGGGAAGTGCCACCATGGCTGAAAAGCTTTGTGGACAACCCGTTTAGTCCGGGCGACTTAGTCGAGACCTATAATACAACCATGAAAAAGAAAGGTAAAAAGGTGAGTCCGGATTGGACAGGTCCCAGTGTCATTACCAAGAAAATTTCACCTTTTCTGTATGAGGTAAGAAACGAAGGGAATATGGGTTGTTACCTACCAGACCGAATCCGACAAAGGAAAGGTAAGACTATTCCACCTTGGATTAAAACGATTAGGAAGGAACTGTCGTTAGTGACCCCAAAAAACAAAACCGAATATTGTTTTTGCCATCGTGCTGAGGAAGGGTTTATGATCCAATGTAACACCTGTGAAGTGTGGTTTCATGCCCCCTGTGTAAAAATTTCGGCAGACGATGCAAAACACATGGACATCTTTCTCTGTCGAAATTGCCAATGACAACCCATTCGGAAAGTCTAACATAGGGTACTATTGGGGTATTCCTACCAAGTCTTACTCACAATATGCCTTCTTTGTACTTTAAACCTAGACGTGTACATGTCCTTAATAGGGTCCTTACCTTCCAGGTACGGCTACGTGTTACACCAATCTAGTAACGGGGCAGGATACCTCTTCCATGGGTCCACAGAATCTGTCCTTCGACATCTGCTCGGGTTATGGCTTCGACCGGGTATAATTTTCTTTCCGGAACCAGTCAACTTGGGACATCTCTTCCATAGAATCTCGTCTCTTCAAGTGAAGCCGCAGAATCTTTCCGCCGACATCAATGAACTAGGATTTGATCGGAATATTTCTTCGACCTGGTATAACTTTCTTTCCGGAATAAGCTGGCGACATCTCCTTCAGTAACAGATTATGTAACCCCTGTCAAACTGATGTGTCCATGTTTCATACCTGTATGACTGAACCTGCTATAACCTTTCCGGAATCAGCTGACGACATCTCTTCCATGATATCAGCATCTTTTCGTCGACATCTGTTCGGGACATCGCATTGCACCGATATAATCTTCTTTCCGGAGTCATCGTGGGACATCTCTTCCATAGAATCTCGTCTTTTCAAGGGGATGTATATCAACATGTTAATAATCTTTCAATAAGTTAATAATCTTTCAATAACATTAAGATGGAACAGGATAAATCGCCACCGAGAAGTTGGCAGAGAGCTGCAAGGATCACGGAACGAGTCAAAGATGCATGCGGTCAACGCCACCTCTTAAATAATAATCTTTTTTTCAACGAATTGGGATTCGACCGGATATTTCTACCTCAAATATAAAGGAGTTAATCCTCCAGCAATATAATCTGGCAGTAAACTTGAAGGAGGCCCGGTGGATTATTGAATGCCGACGTAATGCGGAATCCATACTCTCAAACCGCTGGATAGATGAGAATATTCCTCATTTAGATGGAAAACCTAGAAGAATCCACCCTCATTCGACACATACTTCATCATATTTCAACCCCTCTTCATATGAGGATATTCGTACAAAGGGAAGCAAACTTTTATACGGGAACTCCTTTTCTTCCGTATCTACCTCCACATGTAATAGACGGACGTCTGATAGGAACAAGTCTTTGGATAGTCGTCAGGGGTCATCCCTCAGTGCCCCGGGGACTGCTCAGCGTTCTTTACAGGGTAGAGACCTTCCAGAACCATCCCACCAGGCTTCGTCTCATCACCAACCACATCATCCGAGCGCACGCTACAGGTATGCTAGAGATAGGAGTAGGTCACCTTTAAAGTCTCGAGCCAGGCAACGAAGTCCGCGTCCGAGACAGCCTTCTCACCGTCATGCATTTCTGGATAAGTGACGACGGCAATCTCCTATTTCATCTCGTTTTCCACCCTCAAATAAAATCGGGAAACGTTCACCAGATACGAAACCGCCACCACCTTCTTCAGAGGGACGAGTCCAGAACTCTTCAACTCAGGGGGTTAAGCCAATGGATTCTTCACAAAATCAACCACCTCTGGACACTCGGGTACTTCTTCCAGTAGAGAATCTCCCAGTATCTACTCCGGTCCGTCTTCAAGTATCGCCTGAGGACTCGGCAATACATTTACCTCCTCCTCAGCACCACGTGGGGGCCTACCAGGGTTCATTGATAGGGAAGGATAATCTCTCTGTACCTGCATCCAGCTGCTCCTCCTTGACCCGAAAAGTCAAGTTCGTCCAGTCAACGATGGAACATCCCGAACCGCAGAATACTGCATCCACCGCCTACGTATCCCGCCTCATCCGTGTCGTCGGGGATAACAAAAGCGACAAGAAGACTTTTTCTACGTCCCATATCGGACTCAATGGTCATCTCTTCTCAACATGCCCAGAACAATAAGTCCGCAACGGTCAAGGAAACGTCATCTCTATGCCCGCTTTGTCACTCGCACCCTAAAAAGCTTAAGAGACACTTTATGATCTGCCATCTACCCATGACTGTCTGGGAGACACGAACCATGAACAAACCTCTTCCGGAAGATTTGGAATCGGTACTCCTATTCCTGGCAACAAGACTACAATGCTCCTTGTCCGATCTCATCATGAAAAGCCAACAGAGTCCCGTCTCTATTCCAACGAATACTCCGATCACACCAGAGTGCGAGAGTATAATGTCAACTCTTCAGAATTATCTCACAACTACTTATAACTGGAAAGCTGTATCAAGTTATTCACTACATCCAGTAAATTGTGTGGCCGCTCTTCTACATTGGCGTCCTCGCTGCAGCCTATTAATATATCTTTCCGCAGAAGAGCAACATAAATTCCAGAAACTGGCACCCGGTCGACTGAGTCACTTTGTTACCAAAGCCGCTTCCACTCGCCTTAGAGCTTGTAACAGAGCGTCACAACTTTCGTCAGAACCACTCTCAATTGGGGAGGTACCTGCCAAGGATATGGCCCAGCCCGCTGCTCTTAGTATCTTTTCTTCCGCCACGACAATTTCGTCTGAATCAACTACGGATGAAACCCTGCTTGCTGCTAAGAGTATCATCTCTTCCGCTAGACCAGTCTCATCGGAACCTGCCATAGGTGAAGCCGGGTCTGTTGCCCAGGGTATCTTTTCTTCCGCCACGATAGTCTTTCCGGTACCCGCCTTGGGTATCTTTTCTTCCGCCACAACAGCTGCAATGGAACCTGCCATGGGTATAACCCAGTCCGCTGCCTTGGACGTCTTTTCTGCTGCCACAACAGCCTCACCGGAACCTGCCTTGGGTATCTTTTCTTCCGCCACAACAGCTGCAACGGAACCTGCCATGGGTATATATAACCCAATCCGCTGCCTTGGGCATCTTTTCTTCCGCCACGATAGGCTCACCGGAATCTGCCATTGGTATGGATCCACCGGAGGTCTCGGGTATCTTTTCTTCCACCACAAATGACTCATCGGAACCGGTCAGGGGTCCTGTCCAGTTTGCTGCTCGGGGTAACCTTTCTTCCGCCCCTCCGTCCGTCACTCCTGATTCACCGGAACCTGCCATGGGTGAGGAGTCATTTGAGACTCATGGTATCTCTTCTTTCACCGAATCGATGGACATCCAACCAGGAACACTTTGGGTTGTCAAAGATTCCTATTCCGGTGACGAAAGTAACACCGAAACAACTTCACCATATTCTTCATTCCGGCCACGAAATAGGATAAGCCAAATCGAGTTGCCATTCCTTCCGCCTCCACCCCATGCTTTTGGATCGGCTAGAGTAGCCATCGACTCACATTTCCACCTCGACCGGATGCAGGATAGTCTGGGACGATATGTATATACCCTCAACGATATGCTAAGTGACCGACCACGCCCAACGCCTTCTACACCAATTAACCTCATAGGGGGTGTTATGGTTTGCTGTGATCCATCTACATATCCGACATCCTTTGAGGGGGGGGGTCTCCGTTCAAGACTGCAGTGGGGCTACACCCCAAAAAAGCGGATCTTTACAACTCATATGCGGGACGACTCCGTGCTCTGGTATCCTCTCCAAAAGTAGTAGAGGTGGGAGAGATTGGGTTGAATAGAACTGTATCCTCCACATACTGGGCCAACCAAGATCGAGTCCTGAAAGTAATGACGAAATGGGCAGTGGAATGTGGGAAAACCCATCATCCTTCACCTTAGGGGGCCGAGAAACTATCAAGCTGACGTCTACGCCCGGGGTCATAAGATTATCTCCGACTACTGTCCCCGAGACCATTTAATCCATCTTCACTGTTTCACAGCGGGCCGTGAAGAAATGGAGCAGTGGCGGGCAAGTTTTCCCAACTGCTACTTTGGATTTACAGCGGCGGTGGCGCACTTCACTTCACACCAAAAACAGGCTCTGTGTCATATACCGGCAAACAGACTTCTTCTAGAAACTGACTCGCCTCATTTCGGGGAAGCGTGGGGTGCTCAAGTTGGTAGTCCGCTGTACGTTGGAAACGTGGCACGATGTATAGCTGATATCAGGGGTGAGTCCCTCATAGATTTGCTGACTGACACGACACACAATGCCGGACGGTTCTACGGTACCCCGGTACCCGGTGATCTCCTGTAATTTCAACCATGATCCAAAAAGTCCTGAGTACTTCTAGGGCCCTCGGGTGATCTAGCCTGCTCAGGAACTATATGCTGATTTATGAACCAAACTACAGTATTAAGACAACCATGGATAAACCGGTGATCCGCTGACATTTCAACCATGATCCAAAAAGTCCTGAGTACTACTAGGGCCTTTGGGTGATCTAGCCTGCTCAGGAACTATATGCCTATTTATGGACCAAACTACAAGTATTAAGACAACCATGGAGAAACCGGTGATCTGCTGACATTTCAAGCATGATCCAACAAGTCCTGAGTACTTCTAGGGCCTTAGGGTGATCTAGCCTGCTCAGGAACTCTATGCTGATTTATGGATCAAACGATTGGCAACTAAGGATAAACAAAATCGTCCTACCCAAAACAACCTCTCTCGGATTGTCTTTCGGATCGTCTAAGAAGAAATGGAAACAACACTTATCGGAGGCCACTGGAAAGACGAAGGGGTCTACTCGTTCCACATGTGTTTGACTCATCTTAAAGGGATCATCACATCTTTAGAGAAACGGGAGGAGTGTAGTGAGCCTGGTTATCAGTAGGACCTCGTAAAGTCCGGAGCAACGACGGAAATGGCAGAAGGAACACGGAGACCAACGGAAGGCCCGAGAGACGCCATGTGATTCACTCCAAACTCAACTCTAGTCGAAGAAACACGTTCACACTCAATTCTACTCATCTAGTCTATAACAGGTACGTTGTCATTACTCGATATATCTACCTATTCCACTGCTTCCGTTTGTCAGTTACACGACATGGAAACCACTACGAGAAAACTCGTAGTGGCAACCTGCGAAGGTTTCGTACTACGAGATAACTCGTAGTGGCTATCAACGTGTTAAGTGGTATTATTTCCAACTTTGATGACTTATTTTTTGGAGTTATTAGCGTTATTTGAATACAAAGCTACTAAAAAAATTTAACTATACCGCTTATTCTACGAATTGTCTCTTTGTTAATTACACATATGCAGCTATGAATTGTTTTTACTTTATTTCATTCACTATATTGAGACTTTGTTTAACTCCCCTCAGCCTTTATCTGGGCTTGCGATCAGCAGACGATCGGTCCTACTAAACAACGAACACAAACGAACATAAACGAACACAGGTCCAAAAAGCGGAATAGAAGGGTGAAATTTGGTTTGTGGGTGCGTGTGGGTCCACTCTATGTGTATGTGGTGTTATTTCCAACTTTTATCACTTATTTTTTGAGTTATTAGCATTATTTGAATTCAAAGCTACTAAACAACGAACACAAACGAACATAAGATTAGCCGTATTGTAAAGGTGTTAATTAGCTACGGCTTACTCTTTGCACATCTGTGAGTTGTTTTACTGCAATGTGATTGTCAGTTTTGTCACTGATGGCAATAAAACACGGGAAACATCAGAGGTCGGCGTTTTAATGCATATCTAACAAAACATTTGAGTTGCTCTTTTTATCGACCTTATATATCGTCGTGTGAGAATCAGATGGTTCTATCCAACTTTAATCATTTTGTTGGGAAATCGATGTTGAAATTTCGAGACGGGAATTACCATGCAAGTAAATCGTTTTCAGTGTGTGTCGTCATGTTTCAAAATGTTAAAGCTAACTAAAATATTATTATATCCGAAGTCTCAGTTCTAGAAACTCGCCAGTTTTATAATAAAAGACACTACGAAAAATGTGTTTAGAGATAGAACCCTTTTGCTTACGAAACCATCGTCTCGCTTCCGGATCAGAGTGCACATGGAGATAGAACTCTCTAGTCTGAATTTTTCCTCCATTTTATGTAGGCCTATATATGTGGTTAAATTCGACAGCATGCAGTTAATCAAGAAATATGTTGTATTTTAGTGTAAACATATTTTTATTTCCAAATCCAAACATAATACACATAATACACAAATGACATAAATATATAACATATAAGAGATAATGTATGGAAATGAGGATCAGACAACAAGCCCGAGGGCTTATATGAAGTCTTCTCCTCTTTGGCGACATGCCCCTTCCCCAATAAGTGAGGGAGGGGTATCGATCAGACGGGAAAGGATATAAATAATGTTTTTTAAAGGAGAAGTAACTAAGTTTGAGTTGGGGATGGAAACATGTTGTATTTTCTCTCGCGGTTTGTGAGGGGATTGTGTTAGAGTATATGAGCGAGTGATCACTATTCTTTGCCATTTTGGGAAACGAATGGTTGTCTCTATATATGCCTGAAAATGGCGTGACGCGCAGAATAACTTCTCACATTTTCCAGGTTCACAAGCATTCACGCACCATGGAAATGAACGAAACAATAATTTCCAATAAATCGATTATTTATATTATTCTGTCTTACTGTAAAATGTTTGTCAAATGTTTAAATATGTTATTATTTTGATTGGAATAAAATATGTTTACACTAAACATATAATATTATATTTCAACTGTAAAACCTCAAAGGACTTCATATAAGCCCTCGGGCTTGTTGTCTGATCCTCATTTCCATACATTATCTCTTATATGTTGTATATTTAATTATTTATGTCATTTGTGTATTATGCGTATTATGTTTGGATTTGGAAATAAAAATATGTTTACACTAAACCTCAAAGGAATAGGAACAAAAAGAGGTTTGGAGCTATGTCTCGCGCACAGTATCAGACCACAGGAGCTTGGAATTTGGTCAAAACCCCTCTTTTATTGGCGGAACCACCACCCGGGACCAAAGGTCACGGAAGGAACGAAACAGAAAATTGTTGCCACCTATTTTGAACTCAACTGTATTCCTACAAAAAATATATTTTCACTAAAAAC
Organism: Siphonodentalium dalli; assembly: GCA_032622095.1. Lineage (NCBI taxonomy): Eukaryota > Metazoa > Mollusca > Scaphopoda > Gadilida > Siphonodentaliidae > Siphonodentalium > Siphonodentalium dalli. The sequence goes on along the minus strand of CP136066.1, from coordinate 154,776,497 downwards.
TTTTGGTACCTCTTACACCTTAGATGCCAATCTACAACATTCCATAGGTATATTTTTCCAGTTCTTCGAAAACCTCACTTTATTTCGGTAATGTATTTTAAATTCACCAACGAATACAAATCTGCGACACCTACATCACCCGTTCTAGAATCTGAGTAGCGGAAATGGTACCGAAATATGCGGAAACTTTAAAACTATGATCCGGAGACGGATAGCATGAAAGTACCGTTTATAATTTCGAATATAGCTGCTGATTACATGTGTATTACATGACCGTACCGATGCACTGATCATCATGAACTTTTTATGGATGATAACATTGGCGTCTAGATGGGAACGAATTATTTTGGGCTCATTTGCATAAAAACATGGCCACTGGCAGCCATCGTGGATTTAAGTGATAATACTAGATAAATCTTAATCAATAACATAGCCTAGAGCCTGTGTCGATGCTCCTATATCATCACGAAATTGTCCATCGATCATGACATTGATATATAGACGACACCGAGTCATTTTGGGCTTATTTGCATGAAAAAAATGGCCGCCAACAGCCATCTTGGATTTCAAAATTGCATCATTTAGCACCGTGGGCAAGAGGTCGCAGTGTTGGTCCGATCATAATTAAATTTGTTACGGAGGTTGACATTGACATATAGATGGGAACGAGTCATTTTGCTGTGAATTCTCAAAGAAACATGGCCGCCGTCGGATTTCAGCGACAACACCGCATATATAATTAAATCAATAACACTGCCTAGAGAGGCTAGGCCTATATGTCGATGAACCGATCATCGTTAAATTGTTCATGGGTCATGACATTGGTATCAAAAAGAGAACGAATCATTGCTAGAGACTGTAACATTGGTGCGATCGTCGTGTAATTAGTCATAGAAACATGGCCGCCGTCGGATTTCAGCCACTCGTTTCATCGACCATGAAAGTTACGCCGATGGGGTCATTGTCACAAGACTCCGGTCAGTGACGGTCACATTCGTAGCCAGTGTAGCCAGCTTATTTCACCGGCGATCACATTCGTGGTCAGCTTTTCTAATTCGTGGTTTATATTGCCCGAAATATGACGTCATCACGTTCGTGACTAAAATGTCGACGTCATGCTCCAGAACTGACTTCGTTTATCAATTTATATTGGAATATAATTCGAGCATTCCAACGACATTGATCCGAAACATCAGGTTATAAATGAACTTATATCAAAACTAAATTCAAGTTGTTTTCATCCATCAACTCAGAAAAAATTAGATTAACCTGATCGTGTTCATTGAGGCTCGCCTGAATATGAAAAGCTGGCTACAAATGTGATCGCCATAGAAAAGCTGGTTACATTTGTGATCGATTAAAAAACCTGGCTACGAATGTGATCGGATCGCGGAGCCTTGTGACAATGACCCCATCAGCGAAAGTTACATTAAGTAATGTTTTTAATATTATTTTGGTGTTTTTGATTTTGAGAAAAACAATGCCGATGGTGGCTAGCTGTCTTGAATTTAAAAATTGAATTTTCAATTCATGAGCACAGGCTATATAATCATATGCATAAAGCCATTCTTTGAGAGTTTTGGTGCTGATTCGTTACGACACACGAGTCACGAATACTATTTATAGATCCTGGTACCGGTACAGTTGACAATACTTATAGTTGCTTATTAAATAAAATTTATGTTAGCGAGTTTATCTCTAACTCAAATTTATAAACTAGTTATTCGGTAAACCAGTTTGTATTATATACAACTTGCAAACGCACAAATAAAACGTATACTGTGAAGAATACGCAGGTTAATTTTGTGCTCTTACATTAAAGAATCTTATTACATTTTGTTACTGTATTTGGCATATTAATGGCGAGTTTTTGTACCCTACATTGACAAATTTGAATTACGCGAAACTAAACACTCGTTCTATATATGCATGGCCAATATCGTTACCTAACTCAAGAAAAATGTCTTCTCTCATCAACTAAGACATATATTTGTTCGTCAGAACTAGTAAAAAACAGCAATTGATGTGGAAATAATTAAGATATTCTGGCAACGAATCTGCACCAAAACGCACAAAGGAATCGATTCATGCATAGGCATATATACCAGGCCTCCCCGTGAGTCTATATATCTTTTTCTTCTACTTCGTGATATTCGACCAGTAATCAGTTGGTTGATTACTATTACTATTATATGATGGATATTTTAGGCCTATACAACGGAGCGCGACACAAGCTCCTATGAGAGAGAGAGAGAGGGGGAGCTAGAGATAGAGAGTTTTGGTCCCCTTATGACCAATCATTGCAACCAGTAGCATTACAAAGTCAAGTAGTACATATAGGCCTACCTGTACATAACGAACATAAAACAAGAAGAAAAAAACAATACCAGGTGGTCGTGCCATAAATAGAAATAAATTAAATATGAAATATATGTACAAATTACCATTCAGTCAAATGAAGAATATCTTCTTGGGTAGTCGTCATTTTCATGAGATGATAACAGCAGACACAGAAAAATACAAACATTTTTCAGGAAAATGCACAAAACATCAGGATTAGATCTTCAAAAACGAGCATAGTATGACGCAAACATAAACAGATTTAAGTTTTCTGGCGCCTAAGTTCGAAAACCGCACGCACTTTCAAATATTTTTGAATTTCGCGGGCTTTAAATTTAGGTTTCGATTTTATTTCGTTCCGACTTTGTTATTCCGGAAAAATGTTTTTTTGCCATTTGTCATTCAGATTCTAGAACGGGTGATGTAGGTGTCGCAGATTTGTATTCGTTGGTGAATTTACAATACATTACCGAAATAAAGTGAGGTTTTCGAAGAACTGGTAAAATATACCTATGGAATGTTGTAGATTGGCATCCAAGGTGTAAGAGGTACCAAAAGTTTTTAGTGAAAATATATGTTTTGTAAGAATACAGTTGAGTTCAAAATAGGTGGCAACAATTTTCTGTTTCGTTCCTTCCGTGACCTTTGGTCCCGGGTGGTGGTTCCGCCAATAAAAGAGGGGTTTTGACCAAATTCCAAGCTCCTGTGATCAGACAAGCCTGGGAAAAGGTTATGTGCACTCTAAACTAGTATTTATTATTTTCCGAAGAAGGGGCGAATATTTTCGGTAAATACACGTAACAGAATTTCCCTAATAACCAATTTCACCAAAAACAAAAACATGAAAGCCAGACTGGTTCCATCCTTTGGATTTTCGAAGGAACAACTCAGTTAGTAACTAACGTTGAGGTCTTTTGATAATGCTTTGGTTCACCAGCTGGTAGACTGCTGGTCGCATTGATTTGTTCTCCAACAACACAATATTCTAAAGATGGTTTCTCGGTTATAGTTATTACTGTGGACGGGTACATGAGACATATATATATAGTTCCATGCCCACAAAATATGATCGATCAACACATGAAAAAGGTCCGAAACATAATACATATACATGTATACGTGTATACGTGTGGTCTGAGATATTCTCGCTACACCAATTCAAATCAGAAAACAACTGCGCTTCCGCATTGAAATAGGAAAAAACAGACACAAGTCTGGCGAACTGTCATCTCCATTATAAAACACAACAACCGATCGAACTACATAAATTGTGTTCAACTTCATGTCGCTGCAATTCGATGTCTAAACTACGACGGGACTGACCTTACCTGTAGTATCTTAAGATGGAAGTTGCAAATTGAACAAATTTGATGTGCAACTTTTTCGACTGATAAAAATAACGAACGTAATATCCTCTATCGAGGAGAAGTGGAAAATCGAACGACGAAATTAAACTTAGAAAGAACCATATGTATGTGTGGCTATGTGCGAAACAATAGTTCGTACTTCGGATCACATTCATACATGAATTCATACATACCGCCGACCTCTGATGTTTCCCGTGTTTTTTATGCCATCAGTGACAAAACTGACAATCACCTTGCAGTAAAAACAACTCACAGATGTGTAATCAACAAGGAGACAGAGTAATAGTGTGGTCGTGGTACGCAAAAAAAGGGGTCAACCCAGAAGAAATTGGTATACAAGCGATCTCGGTGTCATTCAACGCGGGAGAATCTCTGCTACAACATATCCAAAATCCGCTAAAATCCGCTTTGGGCAAAATCCAGGATCCAAGATGGCGTCCAACATGGCCGCCTTTAGTCAAAAGAGATTCTGACTGAGATTAATTCGACATAATGAGAACAAATGTTGCCATATTAATACAAATGTATACATTTTTGCGAAGGTAAAGTATTTTGCCACATATCTATAGAAAAAATGGAACCCCTCGCCCCAGATGGCTGCCAAAATGGTGGCCTAAACTCGAAAATTTGAAAATTTTGCCTAATATCTTAAAGATCAATTCCTGTTGTTTGATAGTGGTTCAGACTGGCGACATTGATTAGACATATTCATGTTAATTCATCATCGGAGCAATGAAAGATATCATAAATGGGGTCCCAGTCTCATATACACCCTCAAAAATTTGATTTTACAGAACGCGGTATAAAATTCCACAAAAATCGCCATTGGGATTCCAGTCGTATATCAACAAGAAATGGACAGAACTGCACAATATAAGTTGGGCATACCATTATCTATAATTACTCCAATTCAATGAAACCCAAATTGGCGCTTTGTCTTAAAATGGCTGCCAAAATGGCGGTCAACATATGGAAAATGGCAGATATTTAGAATGGTCGTCAGAGGGTTAGACCCAGAAGAAATTGGTAAAGAAACGGTTTTGTTGTCATTCGACGCGGGAGAATCTCGTGTATAACATATCCAAAATCCGCTAAAATCCGCTTTGGGGAAAATACAGAATTCAAGATGGCGCCCAACATGGTCGCCAATAATAATGAAAATGGCAAATATGTAGTTATTCACGAAAACCCATTCGACAAAACGCCAATTCGGCACCAATACACATCATTGATTGAAATCAATGTTTTTTGTGGGTATGAGTAGCCAATCACGATTCAAAATGCTAAGATGGCTACCAAAATGGCCACCGAAAATTGTCGAAATTTAAGTTCTGCTCAGAGGAAAGCCGAAACAACACTTCGGTTGTGAGCTAACGATGACAGACCTATTAAACATGTTGCCAATAATCTACTACCACAATCAGTTCAGCCCGAAATGTTCCAACTAAGCAGTATCTACTGCAGGATCCAACACGATGTCCACTTATTACGAGGGACTATCTGGAAATTAATTAAAAAGAAATTAAATTGCTACGAATCTGGATTATTTGAAAACACAGTGTCAACATTTCTACTTATAACGACTATTCGGAACATCAAATATATGGGCATCGGTGGTAGTCCGGAAGCATCAGGCTATAATAGGTTTTCCAGTGCTGGCGAAAGTGAAAAGGACAGGAGGGAAAAGGGAATAATCTGGGGTTTATTTAATTGGTGGGCAAGTTGGTTATCGGAGCTGGGGAGTTTCAAAGTAAAATTATTTTCTTCAATATCAAGAGGAAAAATGAAAATTCGCACGTACATTGTATACTCTTCACACTTTATGTGACAAGTCCGTGTCATGCGATTGTGGGTATATACATGTGGATAGAAACATTCTAGTACATATATAGACGCACCTATATCTTCTACACATTTAGTGAATTTCATCAATGATATGTAGACACAATGTGCGTCACGGCTGGATCTGACCCGTAGGCGTAAAGGTATCAACCATTTAGCTTGATTAACTGGCATTTCAAGGTTGTCATTGGATAGAAATGCCACATGAACATGGTGATTAACAACATGTTTGTCTAAGAAATGTGAACAATGAACATGTTATTTTCCGGATGTTAGACAATCAAACTGCCACATAAGGCGTGCATCCATGCTCATCAGAGCACGAAATATGTGCAAATTAATGACACGAAATCTATTTCATGCGGACGACGTACTCTATACCTACATCCAACGTCATTTCCTATTAACTTTTATTGTTTGTACGGACGGTTTCGAGGTTTGAAAATCCCGCTTGTCCAAGAAAACCTCCACATACTTACGGAGTCGATGTGTAAACAATGTATGGGGATAGTTTCTTCATACATATATGTATTTGGCACACGTATTTTCTAGAACATAAGAGATCACCATTCACCGGAGAGTTGATATCTGGGAAGAGATCAGAGTAAAACTACTTTTCTTACATGTCGAATGGGGAATCCATGGGCTACATTTAGTTCCAGCTTGAAACTTGAAAATGATGGCCGAGCCCGAATAGTTAATATTTCGTCGCATCAGTGCTATAATGTAACCCACATTTTCAACTTTCCGAGAAAATGAAGGTTGAAGTTTTTAGACAACATTTCTCCTAATGTTGACAAAGCATGACGTATTATTGTATTTATCCCAATGAAAACTGACATTAGCTGTTCACTGAACCACATATTGTTTTCTGTTTATTCCCTCGTTTTCTTTTAAAAAGCAATAGCTTGTTTGGAGACATGACATGCCAGCGACGATTCGTTTCCGTGCTATAATGAAGTTGTGTTAATAAATGCAGATTAAGCTATATATGGTGGCAATCGCATGTGTCTATGAACTAAAAAGTGCCTATTCTACACTATGAAAATTCACCCATGTGCATCATCATACAGAAATGTGTGGAACAATCACAAAATTTAAATCACCAAATGATCACGGGACTAACATGGAGATACTGCCATATAGCACACATTTTAGAATTCACAAACACAAAACAGAAGTCACGTGGACAACCTGAAGCGTCCGATTGGCTGCTGTTGGACATACGACCTCATAGCACGAATAATTGTAAAGATCGCTGGAGATACGATATTTGCTTCACTGGTTTGTGCGAATATTTGTCATCCAATGCAAGGACAGTTTGGCCCATCGGATTGGATTTTTTCTCACGATTCGAATGGTATCAAATACTCATTTCCCGCCAAAATGGATATACGACATTATAGCACTGATGAGTCGAGATTTTGTCAACCCGCGGGAAGCCACCAAAAGATTGAAAATAAATAGTTTTGATGTATATGAGCCACACACATATATGAGCCAACTATCAACTGCATCCACCACTCACAACTTCCATTATGTGATAAGCTGGGCAGAGTCTACCATTTTCGTTTTGGAACCATATTAGATAAAATTTATTGTTTCTTTTTGTCTATTTGGTCTATTTGATCAATTATTTTGTAGACAAGATCTGTTCATCCCTAAATATCAAATGTGACCAGAACCCCAAAGTCGATTTTGGTTAAATTTCATACCACGTTCGTTATAACTTATTAGTGAAGGACCAGAGTAAACTATGATATAATCTATTAGAAATTCATTGCGGTAATGATCAGTTGACACGATCATTGAAAGAATATACCCATTGTTTCCCAGTTCAGAGAGCAACAAGTGATAAACAGAAGTGATAGAAAATAGTATTTTTCACATCGGGTGGCCATTTTGGCAGCCATTTTTGGTACTGATTTTTAAGTTTTTACATAGAGCTAGCATAATGGCATCTTAAAGAGGTATACATTCGTATTTATTTAGTCAATTTTATTCATCAACCACTACTTATAATGGATTGAATGACACTGTGATCAATATCCGCCATTTTCAATATGTTGACCGCCATTTTGGCAGCCATTTTGAGACAAAGCGCCAATTTGGGTTTCATTGAATTGGAGTATATATAGATATTGGTATGCCCAACTTACATTGTACAGTTCTGTCCATTTCTTGTTGATATATGACTGTAATCACAATGGAGAGTTTTGTGGAATTTTATACCACGTTCTGTAAAATCGAATTTTTGAGGGTGTAGATGAGTCTGGGACCCCATTTATGGTATCTTTCATTGCTCCAATGATGAATTAACATGAATATGACTAATCAATGTCGCCAGTCTGAACCATTATCAAACAACAGGAATTGATCTTTAAGATATTAGGCAAAAACTTCAAATGTTCTAGTTTAGGCCGCCATTTTGGCAGCCATCTGGGACGATGGGTTCCATTTTTGCCATAAACAGGTGGCACAACATTTTACCTTTGCAAAAATGTATACATTTGTATACATATGACAACATTTGTTCTCACTGTTATCGAATTAATCTCAGTCAGAGTATCTTTTGACTAACGGCAGCCATGTTGGACGCCATGTTGGATCCTGAATTTTGCCCAAAGCGGATTTTAGCGGATTTTGGATATGTTATACACGAGATTCTCCCGCGTCGAATGACACCAAAACCGCTTCTATACCAATTTCTTCCGGGTCGAACCCTCTGACGACCACACTATAAGCCGTAGTTAATTAACACCTTTGCACTACGGCTAATCTTATGTTCGTTTGTGTTCGTTGTTTAGTAGTTTTGTATTCAAATAATGCTAATAACTAAAAAAATAAGTGATCAAAGTTGGAAATAACACCACATACACATAGAGTGGACCCACACGCACCCACAAACCAAATTTCACCCTTCTATTCCGCTTTTTGGACCTGTGTTCGTTTATGTTCGTTTGTGTTCGTTGTTTAGTAGGACCCCAGACACTTCATCGAAAATGTTCAGTTCAGTTTAGAATTGAATTAGCTTTAAAATTCCAATATTTTAAAGGTACTCAACCCGATAAAACTCCTCTCAATTACTATTTCAATGGCTTCGGGGGTAAAAAATATTTGATTCGAGTCGAGGAAGTCACCCATCAAAGCTCAGATTTGTTAGATATCGATTTTAGAAATTTATTATTTTTCATTATCGGGAATACTATCTGGCCCAGAACTCAGTCAAAATTGCGTTAAAATTACCACTTGATTTTAGAGTTATTCATCCTTGTCTGTTTGAATAGATTTGGAGTACACATCCAGAGCAGATTACGGCAGTTATTAGTACTCATCTCGAGAACATAACAAATTTGAAAAATCAATATCTAATAACTCTGAGCTTTGTTTGATGGGTTCCTCGACTCGAATCAAATATTTTGTACCCCCAAAGCCAAAGAAATAGTAATATAGGACCCTCTGATCGGATTGTTGTTGTTGGAATCTGTTGAGATGGGGACCCTCTTTACGGGTTGAGTACCTTTAAGGAAATCTAATGCAAATGAAGTGTCTAGTATGCTTGCTTGGACCTCTTTATCTGCACTGGGATCGTACATGTTTTCAATAATAAAGCAAAATTCAATAATTCAGAAATGTTGGACGAATAACAATTGTGAAATCCTTAACAAACATAAAATATTAGAAAACAATTGGAAGGCAAAATAATTAACTCATTTGACAAACAATTTAAATGAAATGGTGACAGTAGTATAAGGGCGGCCACTATATATTAGTTGGGGAGCCCCGCATATGTTCTATTTACACTTTTGCGTACAAAATGTTTGACCCCCTAAAGTTGGTACCAATAATGGAACATTCTGAAAAACCGATTTCTTAAGTTGCGCATTCCTGGGGTTTAGGGGCCGCTGAACCCCAAAAAGTGCCAAAAATCACTTCTATTTACACTTCCGCGTACATCGATGAATTTTGGTTTGTTGACACTCCTAAGTGTACTGATTAAGAAAACACAACTTAAGAAAGGGATTTTCCTGGGGTTTTCAGATAAGAAAGGGGGTCCCATGCTGAACCCCAAAACGTGATTTTTCACTTTTTTTTTACACTTTCGCGTACATCCATAATTTTTGGTCTCAAATACTTTGATAGATACTAAATAAAAAAAAAAAACACAACTTAAGAAGCAACTTTTCCTGGGGTTTTAAGATAAGAAGGGGGGTCATCGGGTCACCCCTCAAAACGTAAAAAATCACTTTTATTTACATGATTGCATTCGTCCAACGGTGTGTGTATGTGCGTAAACCCCTGGAACGTTGCACTATTACAACCAATACATCCCTAAATCGATACGATCAACGTAAGAATTATATATTCATGTCGTTTTCTGATAAGAACGAGACTTGTTACCCCCCCCCCCCCCCGCAACATATCCATTTTTCTAGAACTATAAGTGAGCCAGTTTTCTGAAAATTATAGCGCGAAAATCTTGTAAAATGTATACAAATGTATATATTTTCGTGAAGCTAAGACATAATGACACTTTTTTCGGCCAAAATTGAAACTCACCATCCAAGATGGTCGCCAAAATGGCCGCCGGAAGTTGAAAATATGACATTTTTTCACAAATATCTTCTAGATCAATTCATGCTGTTTGGAACTGGTTGAGTAATGCAACTTTATTTTGTGTTTTTTATATTAACTGATCATTGGAGCAATTAAATATGCATTTATTGGGGTCCTAACCCCTTCCAATCCCTCAAAAATTCGATTTTACAGAACGCAGTACAAAATTTTACAAAAAATCACAATTGGGATTCAAGTCATATTTCAACAAAAAATGAAAAGAACATTGTAATCTAAGTGAGGCATATCATTACCTATGAATATTCCAAATCTCTGGAACCATAAATCTTACCTTGGCTCAAATGGCTGCGAAAATGGCCGCTAAAATATAGAAAATGGTAAATATTGCCCCAGGGTGTCCTGCAATCGCTTACAAGTTGTGGTTGATGTACACAATTGGCTAATCTCTTTTCTATACATTGCATACTAACATGTCTGATGTACCAAGGATCATTTTTACTATTGTCACCACTGACATTTACCAGAAATATTGGACATAAATATCGGCAAGAATTCACTTTTCAGGGTTCGACCATTTGTTCAAGTAAAATGTAACTATCTTTGGATTGAAAGGTGTTTATTGTTTTGGTCTATCTTAAATGTGTCACACTGCGGTGTTTATAGACTAAATTGCTCAAGATGGCTTCCAAAACGGCAACCAAATTTGTAAAAAGTTAAAAGTTAACATCCCGAACATTATTCTCTGCGTTATCCGAAAAAAGTGGCAAATTGTGACTCACTTGGTTATTGTACGTCTTAGTTACAATGTAATTAACTGACAACTACTTTCTATTATGTTTGTCCCAGTTTCCGTATGGGGCATGACAAATTCATTTTAAAGTTGCAGTATGGAATTTTGCGGAGAACCATATTATTGAAAGGAAATGGGCAGAACTTTGAGACTGAACTGAGATGAACCATGATATGTGGGTATTTTGGCCCATTATGATAAAAATTTATCAACTGGATACAGGGTGGAAGCCAAGATGGTAGCCAGGGAGTTATGATCATATATGAGGATAATAGGTATACAGGGAGTTATTGTATGGTCATGAATGATGTGTGGGTATATAGGGAGTGCCCCGTTGGTAGCGGTGGGACGTATATTTATATATGTTGTGGATGTGTTATCATTGGTGGTGTATGGGGAGTAGATTTATTATCATGGATGGCGTGTATGAGTATGGCAAGTATGGAACTTATGAGTGGTCGTATGTGCGGATATTGGTATATCTGGAAGGGCTCACCATTGGTGATGTGCATATGTATACCTGGATTGACTCCATGGTCATGGGTTTGGCGAATAGGTATACATGTAGTGGCTGTATGGTCCATGTTGAGGTGAATATGTATACAATGAGTGACTGTATGATCGTGAATGTAGTGAATATGTATACATAGAGTGACTATATGGTCTGGTGTAGGTGTATACCTGGTGTTCATGCATGGTGACTCGTGGCTGTATCGTCATTTGTGGTATGTACGGGTATAACCAAGTATGGCTGTATGATCAGGTGTACTAGTACATGTACGTGTATAAAGTGGGTGACTATGTTGTCATTTGTGTGGTGTTCATGTACATATGGAGTGACTGGGGTAATGGGTGGGTTGTACATGTGTACCTTGGGTGGCTATCGCTTTCCACAATAACCCAAGGATATGTTAATCAATAGAGAGGTCATGTCATATCGTGGAAAGCGATATCACACAGTCATTACATATATACATAAACACCACAGACATGACAATATAGTTACCCACTGCATACATGTACACCTGACCCATGACCACGGATGACCATACAGCCACGCGTCACAATGCAGGCACACCGGGTATACTCCTAAACATGACCCATAACCATATAGTCACTCCATGTATACCCATTCATCTCACCATTGGCCATAAGGTCATCCCCTGTATACCTATTCTCCAAACGCATGGTCAAATGGACAATCAAACGACTCCCAAAAGCTTAAAGCTTGTTGTCGAATCCCCTTCATATCATCACTGTTAATCTTTGTCTTGTTTTTTTGTAATATACGAATAATATGGAATAAATACTGTTCACACCAATCAATATATACATCAACACCACAACAATGACCATAAAGTCATTCCGGTATACATATGCACATCACCAATGGCCATATAGCCACTCGCTTCATACACATACCCTCACCCATGTTACCTGGTATACTCCTTCACCTGACCTATGGCCATATAGTCACCCCGTGTGTACCTATTCAAAACATTCATACACGAGCATGGTCAAACCTTGTATTTTATATTCACCCCAACATTGGCCATGTCAATCCCTGTATCCCTATTTGTCACACCATAGCAGAATAGCCACTCAATATATACTAATACACCCCAGCCATGTCAGTATAGTCACTCCATGTATGCATATGCACCACATCCATGGCCATATAGCCACTCGCTATATACACATATCCCTCGCCCATGACAATAAAGCAACACGTGTGTGTACTGGTATAACCTACACATGACGATACCGACACGAGTCACCAAACAGGAACACCAGGTACATGTATACTCATACGCCTGTCACCCCCTATATAGATGTTCATTACATTTATGATCATACAGTCACTACTTGTATACCTACATGTACTCATCTCACCATTAACCATACAGTCACTACCTGTATACATATTCGACACACATAGTCATATAACCACTCGATATACATATGCAGCCCACCCTAGACCATAGATTCACTCCAGGTATACATGTAACCCTCACTAATGGCCATTCAGCCCTTCCAGATATACAAAAAACCCGCACATACGACCACTCAAACAATCTATACATGCATATACACCTCACACATGACAATTCAGCAATTCACTGTATACTCATACACGCCATCCATGATAATACAGCTAAGCCCTATACACCCACCAATGATAATACATCCACGATATATATAAATATACATCCACCCGTTACCACAAGGACACTCCCTATGTACCCACACGCTCGATAATGTCCACCCAGCTTACTCCAGGTATTCATATTCAATCATGACCGTACAGTCATTCCATGTATACCTATACACATTACCCGTAACCATACATCACTACCTATTTATCCACACATCACTACCTATTTATCCACACACCCCATCCATGATCACACAGACAACACATGTACATCCCACCCACGACCTTACAGTCACTCCATATATACATAATCAACACATAGATGACCATGTAGCTATATCCATACACCACACCAATGACCATACAGGCACACCGGATGCACCCGTACTGGATATACACAATCATACACCATACAGTCACTCCATGCATACAGATTCACCTCACACCTGGCCATGACCTCTCCCTGTATACCTAGATGCATCTTACCATGGACAACCCACTTATAACCATATAGTCACTCATTCTATACCTACTCACATCAGTCATGACATACAATAACTCCCTGTATACCTATTCACCTCACATATGATCACAGAGTAACTCCCTGGCTACGATCTTGGCATCCACACTGTATCCTGTAGACATTTTTTTTATCATAATGGACCAGAATAGCCAAAGATTATGGTCCATCTCAGTTCTGTCACAAAGTTCTGCCCATTTCCTTTCAATAAATATGGTCAAAATCACAAAAGAGGTTCTCGGCAAAATTACATACATTAAAATGAATTTGTCATGCCCCATACGGAACTGGGACAACTGGGAATAGAACATGTAGTTGTCAGTTAATTAACTAACACGTATAATAACCAAGTGAGTCACAATTTGCTACCTTTTCGGATAATGCAGAGAATGTTAGGGATATATGTAAAAAATTAGCATTTTACAAATTTGGTTGCCATTTTGGAAGCCATATTGAGAAATTTGGTCTATAAACACCGTAGTGTGACACATTTAAGATAGACCAAAACAATAAACACCTTTCAATCCAAAGATAGTTATATTTTACCTGAAAAAATGGTCCCAACCTGAAAACTGAATTTTTGCCAATATTTATGTCAAGTTTTTTTAGAGAAAAGTCCAATATTTTTGACGATGTCAGTGGTGAAAATAGTAAAAATGATCCATGGTGCATCAGACATGTTAGTATTCAATGTATAGAATGCAGAATGGCCAATTTTATACATCAACACAACTTGTAAGCGATTGCAGGACACGCTGGTGTAATATTTACCATTTTCCATATTTTGGCGGCCATATTGGCAGCCATTTTGAGCCAAAGTAAGAATTTTGGTTCCAGTGATTTGGAATATGCATAGGTAATGATATGCCTCACTCACATTACAAAGTTCTGTACATTTCTTGTTGAAATATGACTAGAATCCCAATTGTGATTTTTGTGTGTGAAATTTTATACCGCATTCTGTACAATCAAATTTTTGAGGGATCGGAAGGGGTTAGGACCCCAATAATTGCATATTTAATTGCTCCAATGATCAGTTTAATATACAAAACACAAAATAAAGTTGCATTACTCAACCAGTTCCAAACAGCATGAATTGATCTAGAAGATATTTGTGAAAAAATGTCATATTTTCAACTTCCGGCGGCCATCTTGGATGGTGAGTTTAAATTTGTGCCCAAAAAAGTGTTAATATGTCTTAGCTTCACGAAAATATATACATTTGTATACATTCAACTAGATTTTCCCGCTATAATTTTCATAAAACTGGCTCACTTATAGTTCTAGAAAATGGATCGTGTTGTGGGGGGGGGGGGGGGGGGGGTGGGGTAACAAGTCTCGTTCTTATCAGAAAACGACATGAATATATATTTCTTAAGTTGATCGTATCGATTTAGCGATGTATTGGTTGTAATAGTGCAACGTTCCAGGGGTGTACGCACATACACACACGTTGGACGAATGCAATCATGTAAATAAAAGTGATTTTTTTACGTTTTGAGGGGTGACCCGATGACCCCCTTCTTATCTTAAAACCCCAGGAAAAGTTGTTTCTTAAGTTGTGTTTTTATAATTAGTATATATCAAAGTACTTTGAGACAAAAAATTATGGATGTACGCGAAAGTGTAAACAAAAGTGAAAAATCACGTTTTGGGGTTCAGCATGGGACCCCCTTTCTTATGTGAAAACCCCAGGAAAATCCCTTTCTTAAGTTGTGTTTTCTTAATCAGTACACTTAGGAGTATCATCAAACCAAAATTCATCAATGTACGCGGAAGTGTAAATAGAAGTGATTTTTGGCACTTTTTGGGGTTCAGCAGCCCCTAAACCCCAGGAATGCGCAACTTAAGAAATCGGTTTTTCAGAATGTTCCATTATTGGTACAAACTTTAAGGGGTCAAACCTTTTGTACGCAAAAGTGTAAATAGAACATATGCGGGCTCCCTAACTATATGGGCCACCCCTTGCTCGACGGGCACTCTGGACAATATTTCCAGTGTCGGTTCGGTGATGTGGGTCAGGGGAGGGGTGGTCCGTGGTGCCCGCCGAGGAGGGGTACCGCCTCCTGCCCTCGATGACACCCTGTGCCATGGCTCAGAATGTCATCGAGGGCAGGGGTGGCCCAGAGTATCACCCTCCTCGGCGGGCACTCTGGGCCATGGTCCAGAGTGTCGTCGAGGGCTGAGCTGGCCCAGAGTGTCGTCGAGGGCAGAGGTGTCCCAGAGTGTGAGGGTGTCCAGGGTGGCATCGAGGGTATGCGTGGGCCAGTCGAGGAGGGATACGTACCGCCCCTAATCGACTGCCACTCTGGGCATGCCATCGAGGGCAGGGGGTGGCCCAGAGTACCATCGAGGGCAGGGTGGCACAGAGTGGCAGGACCAGAGTGTCCAGGGTGCCCCAGCGTGACGCTGAATAGGTCATTGTCGCATGGTTTCTGGCAAAAAGACACCCAGGATCTTTTAAACTTTTTCAAACGAGAATTAAATCTCAATTGCATAATCTCATTAGCGAATTCCAAAGATACCTTTACGTAATAAATCGCGCCAGCGACCTCAGCCCGTGCCTACTTAATTTAAAAAATATATATATATATATATATATATATAATTTAAATCCGCCTGACTTCGACCAGGTGCCGACTTTACCGTGCGTTAAATTGTATCGCCCATGCATGTATCAGCACAAGTCTCTTGGGACAGAATGGCTGGAACAAATGTGACAGCATCACAATTCAGAGCTTCACCTACCACAGCTACGAAATATCCACCTCAAGTTCATACCAACCACTGAGCTACATCCACGTTACACCAAATAGCTTAACAGTTATTATATCGCCAAATCAAATCGCAGAAAGACCAAAACATCTTACAAGTCGACTTGAATTTTTCAATATCCACTTTTTCTTGGATGTGTAGTTCAGCGCAGGAGTAGTGGTGCCATATTCCACAATTGTCACAACATACACCTTGTTCACTCCAAGAGACGTGGTCTTCGCATTTGACACATGGATAAATGGATTTAAACCTCTTCTTTGGTGGCCCAGGGTTTCTCTCAATGTCGCCTGCAATGAGGCAAAAGCATTCGGAGCAAAAGAGCACTTATCTTGCAGGCACAGCAGTTCCATTTTGGTGGTCCTATTCCTTAATCGTGGTCGGTGTTTAGTTTCTTACCATATTTTCTTGAATTTGGTGGCATAGGAGGTGGTGGGGCGCAGCGTGGAACAGCCAAAGAATCCCATACCTCCTCCTCCTGTTAGTACCAATTAACAATCCCTCGCATATCGCCATCTGGTCCCTGATCCTCCTAAGACATACTTTTTCCAGCAGCTTCCGGTTGTACATATCCCATCTATGCATTCTGAGAAAGAGTACTTTTTGGTGGTTTCTGTCACTCTTTCGTCCTTTTTGCTGGCGTGCAGTGGTATATATATGTCTGCTGAGAACTCTACTGAGTTTACTCTATATTACCATAGAGAATAATTCACAATGGGCATCCTTGGAATTTACACCTGATCATAAATTGGACAGTGGTTTATGGATAGTAAGCAGTAGCCCAATCTTATTAAACAATTTGACGAACTAGCAAAACATTTAGAACAAGACGGCACATATCTAAAGAGCCAATTTACTACATTAATTACAATGGGCTGCTGTAATTTTACGAATAGGGCTAGTATGCATGTCTTTGTTGGGCACTTTGGTTTACGTTTACTATCATTATTACAATTATATCGGGCAATATTCCTTGGCAATAAAATTTGAAACAACATCTTCAAATGACTAAAGTTACAATGTATTTGCCCGACAACATTATAGGCTACTTCCCGACAGAAGCACTATCGGTACCTGGGGTATTTTTGGGGGTGTCACACCTCTATACCCCTACTTGAGAATTTACGGCTGTGTTGTCGCATGACAAATACCTTGAACGAATTAACTAATTCCAGCAAATTACCGGTAAATGAGAACGTATATGCATGGTACCATAGGCCTTCCGATTGGACCACTCGCATGCATGCATAGCTATATAGCAAGGACTATATTGGAGACATGTGCACGGTCGGCCCTGGATATAGTTGGAATGTTTTTCAACCTAAGCTGAAATGAGCAATTATCTGACACACGCACCTGGCTTTTCTGTTGAGGGTTGCATCCATATTGACTTGGAGGGACTCTCCCAACCAACAATAATTGGATAATATTGTAGTATTGTACATATGTATGTTCTCAAATGAATAAGGTTTTTTGGAGTTTGGATATTAATTTTTTGAAACTTCGGAAATACATATATCTGAAAGCACGACACCTGTGCAAAACTCTTATACAAGTCGGGCATGCATTTAGTGCAGAAAATTTAAAAATAGCTTGATTTCACTTAGTAAATTGTTATGGTCAATTTAAATGTTTGCCATTTCCGCATGCAGACCAGGAATTTTTCTCACTCTCACAAGTATTGTACATCAATTAAACTGGTAGGCCTGTATGCAAAAATTCTTTGCATGTTTTATTTCAGCTTTCAATTCTGGAAAGTAGGGCAAAGCTGAGCTCTGAAATTTTCCAGTTCACATTCACCACATTTCTTGAATAGTCTATTTGAACCCTTCGATGACTGGAGCTTCCTGAAATTTTGTGAAAACGCTGTGTGCCAATGAATTCTCTCATAGGCAGCCTCGCATATATAAGAAAATACATTGGCCTAACAATATTTACCTTGACCTTGTAAGCCAGTGCATTATCCCTCTTATATAGGGGTCAAGGAAAGGGCTGATTATTTATGGCATTACTGTATCACTTACAAAATGTTCAGATAATAAGTTCAACAACATTTGTTGAACTTATTATCTTAACATTTCCCTCCAAATCATAGTTCTGAGTCATTCTGCACCTTATTTTCTATTGTCTGGTTATTTTCCTGAACACCCCTCCAGATGAATAAGAGATCATCCATTGTATACTTTTATAACAGAGTTGGATAATCCATTCAGTAAAGAAAGGGTTAAATGTAGTGGGGGGTTAATAACAAGCAATTCATTGAGAGTATGCCACAAAAGTTATAATTCTAAACAATTATACTCGTGAAGCAACAGAATTCAACAACAATTATGAAAATACTGTCAAGAACAAACACATTGCAAACTCAACACATACAATTTATTAGATGATCATATTGTTATGGGAGGGTAACTGATTAAATCGCTGATGGGTATTTACTTTCTTCCTATTGATCATTTGCAAGGATTTTCACCAAATAAGTTTAACTGTTTGTTAAACTTATTAACTGAAAATCAATACAAATGAATCCAATATGGTTACTCCGCTTGCAATTTGCATATATGATCAGAACATCCCTACAAAAGAATCCAACATGGTTACTCAGCTTGTAATCTGCCTTATATGATCTGAACATCCCTACAAAAGAATCCAACATGGTTACCCAGCTTGTAATCTGCCTGTATGATCTGAACATCCCTACAAATGAATCCAACATGATTTCTCTGCTTCTAATCTGCATATATGTTTTGAACATCTATATAAATAAGGAATAGACCATTTCTAAAGATGGATTATCTCTTTATATATAAACTAATTTGAAATTGTTTTATGGGTATAAAATAATAAATAAGAATTGAAGACCCCGGAAACGCTTCTATCAAATAATATTGATTTTATTAAGAATATTTTATGATATAATGCGATGATTAAAAGGGACACATAGTTCTATTTTAGAACAGACCGTTCAGGCAATATCAGAGATTATTAGAGTGCTCCCATTGCTACGCACTGAATGTCAAATGTCTCAGATTGGTTTGTTTGTTTTGTTATATTCTACAGTTACAACTGATAATGAGTATAATTAACGTTTATTTGTGACAAAATTACAAAATAAAACTTGTGGTCCCTGTTAACAGTAACCACTATTGGTCTTTAGCTAAATGATCACCCATGTTTATACCAGAAAATATTCTAAATATAATGAATATTAATTGATTGAAGCATTTCCAGACAGGGGTCTTCGATTCATATCTAAAATGTTTTACCCATGAAACTATATAAAACGTGTTCACAAAGAGATAGACCATCTTTAATTTATAACTGAATGGAAGAATCCAATCTATATTCAAAGGGCTAGTTTTATAAATTAGATCAATGGCAAACATCTGACTGGGACAATGGACTATCAGGATTACTTTTACATTTCATAAAAGCTTGCCTCCTGTCATGTTGTACACAACAAATCTATATAATTAGTGTCTTATTATGAAATTATACACCATATATGTTTGAAACAGTTTTTGTAGGAAAGTCACCATCGGTGGTATATGTACAATACCCAGACTCCATGATCAAAGCAGTCAGTTATTGTAGAGATGGTCTCAGCCAAGCCTGATTATAGCATGTCTGTCATTTGCAGAATGAGGTCCCCAGACGGTGAATTCAGTGATGCTAGCCCACTTTGCGGGATAGCGTAACTAAATTCACCCTCTGGGACCTCATTCTGCAAATGACAGGCACACTAAACTCAGTATTGGTCTCAGCTACCGGACGATACTGATCCTGTCAAGCCTAACCAGTGACAAGCATGAATTTAGTGTGCCTGTCATTTGCAGAATGAGGTTCCCAGAAGGTGAATTAGTGGTGCTATCCCACATAGCGGGCTAGCATAACTAAGTTCACCCTATGGGAACCTCATTCTGCATGGCCTCATCTGGTATGGGAGATGAAGACTCAGATTGAAGTTCCCAAATGGTGAATATTGTGATGTACACCCATTGGGAACCTCGATTATGCAATGTGTCAGCTGCAAATTTGGGGATATAGAAAAACTAAACTAAACAAGACAGTCAATGACTGTGGGGTCGCTCACCAGACTGCAAAGACTGATAAGACTGGGACTCTGGAGACCAAAACAGTCAGCACTTTTCATAATCACTTTAAAAGAAGTAGATTTAAACAGGATATGACTGTAAGTATGTAGATTGGTGAAAATCCACCTTGAAATTGCCAACTGTACACTACTGATCACCCCCCATTTAAAAACAAATCTGAATTGCAGTCAAGGAAGAACATTCCATTCTATATAAGCCAAATAGTTCTTGCAAAACATATTTTAAGAATTACTATGCAGTGAAATAGTTAAGTCTCTGGCTCTGCCCTTATTTGACTTTGTGATCCCATTTTCACAAATCTGATAAGGATAAGATTTAAGTTCCCCAGTTGAAGTTGGTGATATTCACCCATTGGGCACCTCATTTATGAATTTTATCTTCTGCAAGTTAGGGGATATAGAAACTTCCTAGAAGGGAAATTTAACTAACAACAATGTAAATTTGATACTGTAGATACTTCCCAGAAGATGAGGCCTAAGCAGAATGAGGTCTCCAGAAGGTGAATTTGGTTATGCTAGCCCGCTGTGTGGGATAGCATCACAAAAAGCGTGTATGTTCCTACATTGTGCATGCCTGGCCTCAAGCAACACAATGTATTATACAATCAAGCCTTGAAATAGTGTGAAAGTGTGTCTGTCATTTGCAGAATGAGGTCCCCAGAGGGTGAATTTAGTGATGCTATCCCGCACAGCGGGCTAGCATCACTAAATTCACCCTCTGGGGACCTCATTCTGCTAGGGCCCCCAACTGCTATGGCAGACCTAGGATAAGATTGAAGTTCCCCAGTTGAAGTTGGTGATGTTCACCCATTGGGCACCTCAATTAGGAATTTATCTTCTGCAAATTAGGGGATATAGAAACTTCCTAGAAGGGAAATGTAACTAACAACAATGTTAATTTGATACTATAGATACTTCCCAGAAGATGAGGCCTAAGCAGAATGAGGTCTCCAGAGGGTGAATTTGGTGATGCTAGGCCGCTGTGTGGGATAGCATCACTTAATTCACCCTCTGGGGACCTCATTCTGCAAATGACATTAGTCCTGATATGAACAATACATGAGAGATTGGGAATTAATGACATCTAGCAAATCTGCAGGAATGTTTATAAACATATCAAGATTGACATGATTGTGTCGGCATACCCAGCATATATACAGTTACAGCCAAAGTAAATGCTTCTTATTAATGATTCTGTCAAGAATTTGAGTAAATTTTATTTTTGAGACCAGGCCAGGGTGGCAGAAGCAGTGCACTTGAATGAAGGGCCAGGGGCCACAACCTACAGAAATGTAATGGCATTAGTTTTTCAATTATCAAAAAATGTTAAACAATATATATATATAATAAATTGACCATGGAGTTAAATACACTTTTTTTTTTTTTTTTTAAATATTCTAATAAAAAAAAACAATTCCACAGTTTTTTTAAATATTCTTTTATTTTTTAATATATCATTTCTTTTCTATTCTTTTCTTTTTTGGTTAAAGAGTTTAATCTGAATTTTTTTTCTTCTGAGTTATGTCCCTGGCCCCACCCACATTTGACCCAGTGACCTCATTTGAACAAATCTGAACCCCAGTCAACCAATGATCCTTCATACCAAATATGAACCCATTTGGCCTGATGGTATTCGAGAAGAAGATGTTTAAAAGAATTACTATGGAGGGAAAGAGTTATGGCCCTGGTTTCTTAACTAATCAACCTGGTGACCTCATTTGAACAAATATGAACCCATTAGGCCTTATGGTTCTGGAAAAGAAGTCGTTATAAGAATTACTATGAAGGAATAGAGTTGTGGCCCTGCTTTCGCAACTATTTGACCCAGTGACCTCATTTGAACAAATCTGAATGAGAGTCACCTAGGGAACATCCACACCAAATATGAACCAATTCGGTCCAATGGAACTTTAGAAGAAGATGTTCAAAGAATTGTTGACGGACGGATGGATGGACGGATGGACGGACGACGGACGAGGAGTGATGACTATAGCTCCACCGGAGACTTCGTCTCAGGTGAGCTAAAAAGAAATAGAATCTATGTGAAGAAGTTTCTATAGAAATTTGATAATAAAGAAACTTTCCAGAGAAGATGAGGCCTAAGCAGAATGAGGTCCCCAGAGGTGAATTTAGTGATTCTAGCCCACTTTGCAGGAAAGTGTCACTAAATTAACCCTCCAGGGACCTCATTCTGCAAAATACAGGCACGCTATAATCAGGCTTGGCTGAGACCATCTCATTCTGAAAATGACAGGCACACTAAACTCAGGACTGACCAGTGATTGTATGATTCAAAGTTTAATTAAATGACAATCACACTGAAGCTCAAATGACACAGACAAATATGTCAAAATCCATTATCTTTCCATTGGCATTAATCAAATAAATTATTAGCATTAAAATTTTCTAAATAAACAAACGTGTCCGTCATTTGCTGCATCGAATATACTGATGCCATACACACAATTGGATATGAAATTGTTTGTTTTCCAATAACGTAATTGCTGTCAAATTATAACTTACTGAACTTGTGATTTTTGTACTAATGTTTGAAATTTATGCATGATTATAACAGTGTTTTTCATTTGGTATGACACTCATTATATTTTTCAATTTGAAGACAAGAACAAGGTATATTCTTGAGTGTGTTTTAGAGTAAAGCTGTAAAATCAACTGGTATATATTTGAGCAGATGACTAATCTCTTAGCAACTGCTATGCGCCTCCCGCTATGACTGACTTGGATTGATCCATTTCCCCATCAAGCGGGCGACACTAATCAGTTTACCCTCCTTGTGTGTGGATCAAATATTTTCCTCATCAGGAATTAAATCAGCTTGGCCATTGCAGCACAGCCATGATGGCCTTAAGAACTGAGCCTCCAGGGACTCCGATTGTATATCAGCAGGGGTCGTTCACTCCTGAATCAATCAATTGTATAAACAATCAAAACAATAACATTCACTTCATAACAAAACCAACAAACAAAACATTCTTTACACTAAATGCGCCTTTAAAAATAAAATAAACTAAATCGATTTTCCAAAGCAGATCATTATGTTCACCTTTTCTGATCTTATCAGCAAGCGTTTATTGATTGAACAATATATCAACTGTAGACTAGATTTGAACTCATCTGAAGGAAATGGCGAAGACTATAAATTTCATAACTTTCTAGATTTAGACTTCATGATTTCCTATATACTTGCACATTTTATTCATATAAAGATAAAAACAAAACAAAACAATTCTACAATTCCATGACTTTCACATACACCATAGCAAAATAAGATTAAAATATTTGCAAAACAATAGTAATGTGAAAAAGTTGCCGTTTTGCATGGCATTTTCAGGCACAGAGACAGTTCTAAAACTTTCACAAAGTAGAAACTCACTGTCAACAGGAACAATGGACTGGAGCTATTGTAAATTTGTTGTGGCCTACTTACATCAATTGACCTTCCAAAGGTCACGTGAAGAGACAGTCTCACCTCTAAGTTACAGTAATTCCCTAAATAATCGACTCCTCAACCACAGCAGAATTATGGGTAATTTTTCTGGATTAAGTCGGAAATATGGTTTTTGCCATTCATCTGAGAGCTTTCCGATGAATGGCAACAAGCCATATTTCCTACTAAATCCTGAAAAATTACCCATAATTCTGCTGTGGTTAAGGAGTCGATTATTTAGGGCATTACTATAGTTAAAAATGTTATTGACTCTTTCTAGATGCAGTAATCATATAAGTCTCTCTCTATGTTAGATTTCAAGGTTGTGATAGTTTGATTTAACCCTTTCACGATGTTCATGACGGGAGCTGCGCTAGTGCAGCATTAAATATCCTGTGCCAGTGCATTCTCTTATATATGCGAGTCTCCCATAGGCAGCCCCGAATATATAAGAAAATGCACTGGCTTACAAGGTCATGGTAAATATTGTTAGGCCAATATATTCTCTTATATATGTGAGGCTCCCTATGGGAGACTCGCGTAAATAAGAGAATGCATTGGTACAGGGTTTTCAAAAAATTTCAGAACCTCCAGTCATGAAAGGGTTAAACGTTATAAATAGGAATACATTTATAAAGAGAAATCTGAAGACGAGTATTATTTTTGACTTGTGGAGATTAATAGATGACAAGAGATCTATATGACATAATGTGCAGATGTGCAATCTCTGATAGTGAATTATTACCACTTTATAGGAATTTATCCTGAGTACCAAGACCTTTCAGTTAAAATGCCATAAATTGGAGGGTTGATAAAAATATTAAATGGTCATTTTGAGAAACCTAACACCATTCATTGTAATCTATTTAAAGGTAATGAATGCAAGTGAAACGGATATATGTGGACAGTATTCTAACATGAAATAATTTATATAATCATCATCTAATCTCGTCCTAATTCAATGTAACTAATACTATACTGTTGAAATTTTGTCAAGTTTTTCTACTTTTTCACGATATGTAAACATGCATGTGCATTGGGTATCACTACATATAGTCGCATTGGTGCTATAATTTTCTATATCCATTTTTTGTGGGTAGCTTGATTTGAAAATTGACCACATGGTTTTCATATATGTCTGCTTTATTTTCACCTTATGCTGTTTTCATTTGATCAGAGGAAACGAAAAACTAAACTGTATAAATTGTCTTGCTTTAAATGTCAGTATTATTCTTGTAATTCGTTGACATGTGTTTGTAGATAGAAAACTTTGCTGAACAATTTAGCTTTTATCGTGAGTGCTAAAGTGGTTTTTAGGTCTTTAAATAATTAAAAAGTACAAAACTCGCACATCATGTCATCTTCTGTGCTATTTTAACTAAAGATTTTAACATATAAGAGTAAGAAAACACTCTTTCCAGCCATGCACATTGACAGCCATTATTTCCCATTGCTTACCATTGTCAACTCGAGATATAACAAAATAACCCTGAAATATATACGATCAAGTGGTACAAAATAATTCAATTCATTGGTCCACAGTGGAGATAGAACAAAACAGCACTGACATAAAAACAAATTTGGGAGATGGAACATAATTCCAGCCTCTCATTCTTATCTGGTATTTGCTATACTCAATAACTTGTGTTTTTCGGACAGAAAATACTGCGCCGAATCGAACGATACCATTATCTCATTGTCCCGCCGAAATGGATTACAGAACATTTTAGCATAGAAGCGACGACGATATGCTTTACCTGTTGATCATAGATATGTTATCAAATAAGCAGCCCATACTTAACTACCAAGTATGAAATAAGCAAGGGAATTGAGTATAAACTCCAGGGAAATATCTCTATCATGGAGAAATATAAGCCTTTGAATAAATAAATTCCCAAATACCTCAATACTGCCATCAAATTTGTTTTTAGTTTTTAAATATTCCCTTCAACTTAATAAAAATGTCTCCCTGGAACTGAACTATTAATTACCTTGTAAATAGATTGGCATTATAGTTATAGGGTCGTGTTATCATTTACCAATAACAGATCAGTTAAATTTGATTAACATGGTTAATATTAATTTATCCAAAAAATATTTAGCGATTCAAATTGTGTCATAATTTCCTATCTTTCAATGCTATTATGTATTTATATATTTAGAATTCCCATTTTTTAATTCAGTTTGAATATCAGGTCAAATTTGATGCATTACAAATGGTTCAGAACTCAGTGAAAAGGGTTATATTTGTCTGTCTGCTTAGTGCAACTAACATATAATGATCTATTGAATAGTACTCATGTACCTACTTCTCAGAATAAAGTGCAGTCTAAAGTGCAGTCTAATTCTTTACAAAAATACCCCCAGGACCAGACGTCGTCCAGTAATGACCAACTACGAAAAATTATACCAAATTAGGTGATGAAGTAGTGTGTCTGTTGTGTCCACTTTTATGATGAAATTTTATTCTTTTTCATGCTGTACAAGTGAAAATAGTTGTTTTTTATCTAATCAGCATTTTCCTTCAGAAGATGTATCATAGTGGTAATAATAGTAACAATGTGATATTGCCTGACATCATGGTTTTATTAGTGTATCGAGAAATAGCTATCAACAGTTCATCCTATAAACAGAGAATCTACAATGAGTCTCCAGTTTATAATGAGATTTACAAACAAAAAAGAGTCCAGTAAATTAGGTCTGGACCGAGATGCAATTACGGTACTTGATCAAAAACCTCCATAAAACATACTTAAATCAATAAATGGGACCTGAAAGTAACAGCAGCTTCTATAAGGCCTGCGATGATGTTTCCCGTAACTGTGTTGTTTGTCTGCGTAAAGTTTATAGGATTGAAGTCCCAGATGAATAAGACTCTTTGACATCATAAAATTTAATTAAATACCTTTTCAAACTATATCAGTCACAGCCACCAATTCTTCATTCCTCGTCTGTAGAGTGTGGAATGTAAACAGACAACAAACTGGAAGTCAAATGTTATTGTTTTTGCAACAATAATGCATTTGGGTACACCTGACACTATTTCCTGTTATGCAATGACCGTTGTATATTGTTAATAAAGTATGGGATTAATGAATGGAATAGGGCTTCGGATCATGTAATAAATGGCCATCAACCATGCTTCATGCCTCTAATAAGATCATGGGCTGTTAAATATTTGTTCAACCACTAATAACCCTTTATATACTAAATACTCATTGACGAGTAATTCCCTTAGGACATTTTCAGATAATCAGTTCATGATCGTTTGTTGAACTTATTATCTGAACATTTCCCACGAATGGATATGAATACTTTTGAATTTGTATTAGCTTTTCATTAGTCTGTTGTCTACTTTTATTACCTAAACATAATGAGAACATCCATCCAAATGAATAATAGACCATTCAAATATATACTTTTATAACTGAAGGGGAGAATCCATTTAGTAAAGAAAGGGTTAAACCAAAATGTCATTCAATATCAAATTATTGTCATAATCAGTCATAATAACAAATAAAAAAGAAATTAAAAAAAATATCTGAAAACAGCACTACTGAACACTCAAGTTCATAAAACAAGAGACGAAAAAAAGCTAAAATCTGTAATAAAATTGATCCATAGTCAGGCATGCAATAGTGTGTCTGTCATTTGCAGAATGATGTCCCCAGAGGGTGAATTTAGTGACTCTATCCAACAAGGTGGACCAGCATCACCAAATTCACACTCTTTGAACCTCATTCTGTTTAGACCTCAACTGCTATGGGAGACCTCGGATCAGATTGAATTTCCCCAGTTGAAGTTGGAAATGTTCACTCATTTTTAATCGCCTCAATTATGCATTTTATCTTCTGCAAATTAGAGGATATAGAAACTTCCTAGAAGGGAAAAAGTACCGGTATCTAAAAACAATGTTGATTTGAGATTATAGATACTTCCCAGAAGATGAGGCCCTAGCAGAATGAGGTCCCCAGAGGGTGAATTTGGTGACCCTAGCCTGCTGTGCGGGATAGCATCACTAACTTCAGCCTAAGGGGACCTCATTCTGCAAATGACACATGCACTATTTGCAGACTTGTCCATAATTATTCCCTGCGTAACCGCTTGGACCTAACACCGGCACTTTCCTCAATCCCTGCAGCTCCACGTTTAGCTTTAAAATGTGTTTGAGACTGGGCAGTCAATTGCAGTTTGATAGCACTTGCATTCAGTTTACCTGCCAACAGAAGCTTTCTCAGTCCCTTCATTTTTGAACTATATAGATGCAAAGTCAAGGGCAGCTGGTCTCCTAGAAAATCTGATAAACCGTCATGAGCAGTCACTGAATGCTGCAGAACATGTTCCTTACTATCACGAATGTGAATCAGCTCAGGGTCTTTTAATGAAGCTAATTTATCTTTTAATGAAGCAGTTTGAGTAACAGATGAAGATGTCGTGCTAATCACAGAAGTCCTTGACCCATTGAACATCATGAGTTCAGACGGACTATCTGCCTTCATCACAGAATCTATTGACATATTAGTGAAAGCTGTACCATTAGATTTTGTGCTCAGAAACTCTTGTAGATCAACACGCGTGTCACTGATAGTGTTGTTGAGACCACTGAGACTCGATGATGTGGTGAATGGTTCACCTCCACTGATTAGGTACTCCGGATTGAGAATTGACTCACCACAAGCTTGTGCGAGTGCTGCGATATTAGGATTGGGAGATTCACTAAGAGAATCCTCTTCTACCCTCGACGTGAGCTCTTCTATTGCTGACTTCACACGCTCTTCATCAGGGTTTTCATTCTCTTTGGAAAAGTCAACTTTCTTCTTTAAATTGGCATGCTCCGTGCTCTGCCGTAAACCATCCCCTTTATTATCAATTTGTTTACTAAGTTTTGTTATCTGTCCTGGCGGTCTTTCCTTGGACTCTGAGGAATGTATTTTAAGACTTTGTTCTGATGAAGGTAACTTTTTGTGGATTATCTCCTTTTCTTTTTCATCAGCGATGCTACTAGTTTCACTGGTGTCGTCATCATCATCATCATCATCCTCTTTTTCCCCATCTGCAATAATCCCAATTCGCCCTTTAACCTTTGGGTCAAATTTTGATAATGAATAAATGAAATGAGTGGCCCACGTGATGTGCAATACAGGTGTCTTACTGTCTTCTTCCCATTGACAAATCCCGTCGTAGAACCTTAATAGATTTGAATAGTTCTCTGGGTCTTCTAAGAATGGTATCTGATTCAACCCAGCTGGGGCCTCAATACACGCATTTTTCACAATGGCTGGAATTAAATCATTAGCTATCTCTAAGAATTCTTTGTAGATTTCCTCATCTTCTCGAGTGTAGTTATAACTGGAATGAACAAAAATATGGTCAGTGCTCCATCCAAAATGATCTCTTACACAACACATAGTGAATACATGACATTCATAGCCAAACGGATAATAATCGGACCTTGCAGTTGAACTGCCAAAAACTTCTAAAATGTCTAGCTTCTAGCTTTTAACCAATTCATGAAGGGAGATGCACTGGTGTAGCATTAAAGATCATGTGCCAGTGCATTCTCTTATATATGCAAGGCTCCCCATGGGAGACTCACATTTATAAGAGAATACATTGGCACAGGGTTCTTGAAACATTTCAGGAAGCTCCAGTCATGGAAGGGTTAAACAGCTGACCTCATTATATAATTTGTATCGAGTGCATGCCATATGAGATGTCACTTGACGTTTCAAGACTTTAGTAAATACATTAGTGCAATTAATTAGTACAATCACAATCAGAACTATCTTCAGTCACAATCAGAACTAACTTCAATAACGACCAATGTGATGGGGAAATTGCATAATATGCAAATGAGGACAATTTGGCGATTGGAAACTAGGACAATAAATGAAATAAATTATTATCAATCAATCTAAAGTTAGTTAATAATCATGTTCATTCAGCACAATGTTGCAACTTGCAAGTAGTTATAAATCATAAGACTTTTCATACCAAGAGTATCACATGTTACTCAGGAGTCACAATGCAATCTGGCACCTGTTGGCGCCTGTGGGCTCTTTGTCAAAAAACCCAAGAGCCACCGGAAACAGTTTCGCAACAGCATGTATATCTTTCTTTTATAGGTATATTTGGCTTTTAATGTGTACCATAACACTGCTGCGAGTTCTTTGAGTGTATATGGGATCAAACATTCAACATATAGATCGGATTCGAGATAATCGTAATCGGTCAACGAGGTTTTTTCATTATCGGAACATCACTACTGGTACTTTTCACATTTACCCACTGCAAAGGCCTTGAGTCCTTTTAACCATTTCTATACTAAATACTCATTGAGTAGTTCCCAAAGGAGGTGTTCAGATAATAAGTTCAACAAACTGTTTGTTGAACTTATTGCCTAAACATTTTGCACCAAAGTAATACGAATTCTGTTACACATGTATTATCTTTTCGTCTGCCTGTTGTCTGCTTTTATTACCTTAACATGCCTCCAAATTAATAATAAACTGTTCCAATATATAATTTTATAACTGAATGGGAGAATCTATCTAGTATAGAAAGGGTCAAGAAGATCTAATTATTCGATATTGGAATATTATATTTTGAAACACTACAATAAGCCACCATTATAGCTCATGGACCATCTTACAGACTGACGAGGCGGCTGCCACACACAGTATTTTTATTATCTAATTAAAAAGTTTCTTAAACTTCTTCAGAAATATTCTTTTTTAGGTTAGTTTCTCTATATCCCCAAATTGGCAGAGACGACACAATGCATAATTGAGGTGTCAACGGGTGGACATCACCATCTTCACCTTCTGGATACTTAAATCTGTGTCTAGTTCCCCTATATCAAAGGAGGCCATGCAGAATGAGGCCCCCAAGATGGTGAATTTAGTGAAGCTAGCCCGCTGGGGATCTCATTCTGAAAGTATCCAGCACTATATTTTGAGACCTGATTTCCCATAATTTTGCAGTGGAAGTCGCCGTGAAAATTCCCAATTGACTGACGAAAATCGGCAAAATTCCTCCAAAATTTCATGCTATGTGCTTGGCTTTGGCAGAACACTACTAATGCAGATATGTTCTCACAATTTTGTAGAACTTTAATATAGCTACCAGAGAAGTGATGTGAATGCAAAGACTTCATATTTCAAACATTTAAATTTGTATAATAATTAACATTTTTCCTATTTTCATTTATAGCAACTTAAATTTTCTAACATTTACTTCACCCTTGAC
Source organism: Siphonodentalium dalli (assembly GCA_032622095.1). Classification (NCBI taxonomy): domain Eukaryota; kingdom Metazoa; phylum Mollusca; class Scaphopoda; order Gadilida; family Siphonodentaliidae; genus Siphonodentalium; species Siphonodentalium dalli. The sequence continues at coordinate 154,745,323 of CP136066.1, read as the reverse complement.
TATGACAATTTCACTTTATTGTTGTGGCAGGAAGAAGTGATTTCGCTGAAAATCAGCTTTAGGCTGCTTCCAAGCCTGCAAATAGCATGTCTGTCATTTGCGGAATGAGTTCCCCAGAGGGTGAATTTAGTGATGCTATCCCACACAGCAGGCTAGCATCACCAAATTCACCCTCTGGGGACCTCATTCTGCTTAGGCCTCATCTTCTGAGAAGTATTTAGTCTCAAATTAGCACATTGATTTTAGTCACACTTTCCTTTCTGGGAAGTTTCTATATCCCCTAATTTGCAGAAGATAAAATGCATAATCGATGTGACTAATGGTGAACATCACCAACTTAAACAGGTCAATCCGATCCTAGGTCTACCATAGCAGTTGGGGTATAAGCAGAATGAGGTTCAAAGAGTGTGAATTTGGTGATGCTGGCCCACACAGCAGGCTAGCATCACTAAATTCACCCTCTGGGGACCTCATTCTGCAAATGACAGACACACTATTTGCAGGCTCTGCTCCCTGTATATCGCTAGCTATATTCTGTTGACATTGGTGTTGGAACTCACGTTTTGATGACTGAAGCTGAATCGGCCCATGCCCTGAGTGCTCCTTTGTATAGCCCCTTTCTGTTAAGATAGCCACCCAGATAAGTGTAAGGGTAGACATGATGGTTGCTGTAGTATTTCTTTGCTGACTCAATGGCATGCTCAAAGAGCTTGATTGGAGAAGGACGACCAATTGTTGCTGCTATCTCCTCACAGTCTCCTAGATTTCCAAGTGCCATTGGGTACCTTAAATTAACACAAGATATATTATATAAATATATATTTGGAGTCGTGAATACCTGAATACATTTAAACATATATGGATTCATAATTTGATAAGGCCTAAAAAAAAATACCTTTGTTTCCCCTACGGAGCTGAAAAATATAGGTGTGGGCGAGCGGGATTTTTTTTTTTTTGTGTTGAAATCTCCCAAAAGTTCTCACTTTCCAATGTATGTATACATGTCAGGTGTGATTTGAATGCTGGAAGCTTCATTATGATATTGGAAGGAGATCAGCAAGACACAAGGCATAAAATAGAATAGCATAGTATTTATTTGTATTTAAAATCACAAAGTACAATAAAAAGTAAATATTCAATACCAATTCAATCAAAAATATCCTATACCAACATATGCTACCATTTTCACTTTAAACGTGTTTAAAATATCGCCAACAAAACACTCATTTTCAACGTTAAACGTTTCCTTTGAATCCAAGTCCAAACTAGTGCTGGGCGGTATGACGATATATCGGGTATACCCGGTTTTAATTTTGATATCGTCAATAATATCGTCTGAAATAAAAATATCGTAATACCGTCCCAAGTTGTATTATTCTCCATGTAGGTTGAAACCCATCATATGGTCCCAACAAACAGCGAAGTTAGAGTAAGTATAATAGTCCCAAACTTCCCGGAAATACGCAGTCGAAAACGTTTTAAAACATCGGAGCACGTGCCTGTCAAGTTGGATATGCTTCGTCAGAAACATCAAAGAGATACTATATAGTAGCATCAGTTGGCTACACTGTGAGATTGGTATGTCGCGCGCATGCGACTGGCACAATGACCTCCTTTCAAGTTGGTGCAGCTTGCTCTATCAACCGTAACCGGTTGCTTGGAGACGGATTACGATGTCAGATTTGATCGTCTCAATGTGTGCAAATTGCGAGTAAAATGATTTTGTGGACAGTGCCGTACGGATCATGGCATTGCTATCGCTTCAACAAATGTCAAATTCACAAACTAATTGAACATGATTGTCTATATTTATTTTCCTCAGCTAAAAAAATGCCGACGCAAATTCATTTCACGTCGGCTTTTGCCTCGGCACTGCCCATTGTGGCATTGTCGACGCTAATTTCCAGGGCTGCCGTATACATGTATGGACATTGAAGTCCCACGGTGCTACCAACTACCAATTACCACTGATAAATAGTCTCACAAACAACCAATTCCTCACGAATTAATAAAATGGAAATTTGAAACCGAATGCGGTGCTTAATGTGTGTGCATGGTGTTGAGCGCTATGGGCAAAGGGATATAACTCTAAAAAATGTATGCGAAAACGCACGTGGGCCGTGTTATATGATTATATCCCTTTGTTTCAAAGTTATTATTTCTCCGTCGACAAACTGTCAATTGTTGCAGACGAGTGGTCATTATATACATGTATACTGTGATGTTACTGATAATTGTTCAATACACATTTACTCGACCTCTCATGACCCACAAATTGTAAATAAAACGTAGGGATGTATTGTGCAAACTTTATTCATGAAATATTGCATATATTGTACATTGTACTTACCAATTGTAATATACCAAAATAATATCTCGATAATATCGTGTATCGCGATGTTGTCACCATAATATCGCGATATTTTTTGGGGCCAATATCGCCCAGCCCTAGTCCAAACTACTGCATTTAACGACAACGTTGTCCGTAAAACCCGTATGGTGTTCTTGAAACACGTGTAAAAACTTCTTAGCATGTGAAACTACGGTAAATTTGTTTACCGCGTCCATGAGTGAACATTTTAGAAACTTTAGCCCTAACACACTTCTGCTAACCATGGTTTGTGACGCCATGACATAGGTGAATATTCCTGTTTTGAACAGATTGTAGTGATGAGCCGATTGTCAAATAGAGCTATGCGCCGATTATTTGAGATCACAATGGGCCGATTCAGGTGCCGATTCCGATTATTGTAATAATTATACCAGAATATGTTATATGTGTTATATAATACTTAGAATTAGAAGCAAGCAACAACCGTAGTAATATGCCAGTACACAGTATATATACATACGTATACGTTTGGGTAAGTATATAGGTAGGTATGGGCGGACTTGTGATAGAATACAGGCACATGTCCTGCAGAGGCTGTGGTACGGGGGCCTCGGTGTATTTATTGTAATGTATTGTATCGACGATGCAATGCATTAACTTACCCATGTATTCTAGGCCACAACAAATAGTTTGAAAGTTTGATGTAGCCACGTGCATGACGACATATCCACGGCCCGTTTTTGATAACAATTCATCAAACGGCATTTTTCTTTGACCCCAATTCAAAGACATCACATCAAAGGAAATGAGCCGACTGAACTAGTTGCAAGTTACACCATGTTCATGTCAATTTCGCAGACACGATTTGATTGTCGATTTCGGCATGGTCATCAAAATAATCATTGGTGGTGACCTATACATGACCTGGTGACGTCACACTCACACGAGGCTGACTGGATGGAATGACATTGTCTTCGACTATTTAAAGTTAATCATTAATGGAAAGTTATGTTGGGTGAAAGACTTTGAAAAGATTAATTACAGATAGTAAAATTAATACATAAATTTCTTTAATATCTGACTATTAATGCTTGTACAGTTTTTATTCCTGCATCGTAACAACTGATACACATGTTATAATATGCTCAATTTAATTGAACAAACAGTGCAGTCAGCTGCGCAATTAAATGTCACGTGACATGCACTTTCGGTTTCTACAGTTTATATCTGTTTTACGCTGTGTGTACTATATAGATAGATTTGTTGTGCTGCGTATGCATACATTTTGATTTTTGATAGTCTGACATACATAAATCAAAATGTCTACATGTTGACGAACAATAAAGTTACGTATCGGTGTACATGAGTCCCATGAGATGTAATTTGTGTACATCATCATATAATTTATTTTTACGCGCAATCACGGCGTCATCATCGTAGCCTGGCTCTAACACAAAGTGTCACGTGCTTCCCTGCGATCCCCACTGTAATATATTGTTCAAACATAGACCCAGGTACGGCCGGTGTATTGAAGAGGAGATGGCTGTATATCAAGTTTGTGTTTGGTAAATCACTTTCCCCATGTTTACTGGTCATTTATTCAACAAAACATCGTCATATTTAAAACAGTTTATTGAAGAAAAACAAGCACCTGATTTCTATTTAGACAATCGGAAATGCCGATGTTGAAACCCGAGTACCGAATGTCATCCGATGGGCCACAATCGGCAGATTCCGATTGTCGTTCCCGATTATCGGCTCATCACTAGAAGATTTAAACGAAAACGATGTATTTTTTATTTTCCGTGGGCGCCGCCATTTTACGAAATGCGTCCCGACGTCGAGTCATTAGAAACGGGACCTATTATAAAGCGATGAACTGAGACAAACAGCGTCGGCAGCTATTTTCTTTTATTTTCGAAAAAAAAAAATATATATATATTTTTTGGTGCGGGAGGTTTTAATAGGTGCGGGCGGGTTAGGGGAAACAAAGGTATTATTTTTTTTAGGCCTAAGAAGTATCTGAGAACATAGCTACGTTGAAGATTTCGGAACAAATATGACGATATAGCGCTGAATTTATTTTGTTTCTAGTACATATTAGTATATATGGACATATTTTGATTTTTAACATCTAAGTGTGTTACCGATGTAACACGCTTAGATGTTAAAAAGGTGAGCATTACTGAGGCTTCAAACTGCCAAGACCCTTTAACCCTTTCATGATGAGAGCTGGACTGGTGCAGCATTAATATACTGTACCAGTGCATTCTCTATCATATGCGAGTCTCCCATAGGGAGCTTCACATGTATAAGAGAATGCACTGGCTTACAAGGACAAAGTTAATATTGTTAGGCCAATATATTCTCTTATATATGCCAGTCTCATTATGGGAGACTTGCATATATAAGAGAATGCATTGGCACAGGGTTTTTTGCAAACAAATCAGGAAGCTCCAGTCATGAAAGTGTTAAGGAGTACACATGAAATAATTATATCAGCTGATCTACTCACTTTTCTATGTAACCCATGTCATATAAAAGCCACAGCAGTTTCTGAAATGCATACAACAAGAAATTTTAATACACAGCTCAGACAGTGCTACACTGTGCTAAGGAAGTATGGCATGGAAAAACGACCATCAGAACATCTGGTGTACCAAAAATTTATATTACTCTGGTTGATAATGAATACATGTAACTAGATTACGAAAAAGATAATACCACACCCATGGTCATTAAAAATATGTCTGTATTCAGACAATTGTATTGGATAAATTTTATGAGGGAGGCTTTTTATTACATTTGCAGAATGAGGTCCCCAGAGGGTCAATTTAGTCACCAAATTGCCAATGAGCCCATTGTTTCTGCAAACTGCACACGATGTGACAGTAACTGTGCAAAATTGCATGAAGTAAAGCTAATCTCAGCTGTAAGCCACTGATATGATAACTCGGCAGAGCACGTGCTATGCATTAAAGTGATGTGAAACACTCCGGTTGGGTGATCAAATAGAAATGGAGAATAATCTTGTTCAAATAGGGTCCTGCGAATTGGAGATTTTGATCGAATCGAATATCGAATCGAGTCTACGTAATCGAATCGAATATCGAATCGAATCATACCTGTGTGTTGCATTCTCAATTAGGCATTTAATGTCAATGATTAGACGATTTGAGAAACGTTCTATGAACTTCCATGAAATTCCATCATAACTTGTGTGGCGATCAACCGTCGTTCCCGATACTATTAACTTCAATTGAGAATTGTTGAGAGAAAAAAAAACATATTAAAACGTCCATGCGGTCGTAACGACGATTAGATATATAACCACTAAACGGATTATCGGAATTGAAATCACACGCAATTTGTAGAGTTTGCATGTACATGCACAATTGCAAATAGGCACTCGGAAACACCCGTTTTTATAAACTTGAAGATGCAACAACAGTCACAGGGTAGCCTGTTTATGTAGTGCTGGATGATTAGATGTCTTGTTGTCCCAGACGCTTGCGATTTATATACCACGTTGCATTCATCACACGTGTAAGTTTCTGCACTTCATGTAGCTTGTATCATGTTTAAAATAAACATGAATAACGGACGATAAACTGTCAAGTTTCAAGGAAAGCTCCGAAACTGAAAGTCAACTTCAAAAGAAAACACCGCCACAAGCACTCTTCGACGCCGGGAGCACGTGTTGTTTACATTCTTGGCGATATTACAGAACGAATGTCGACCACGACGAATGCGGAGGATGGGAAGGTTACATTTATTTTATTGTTAAATACACTTATTAAGTAACTTCATTTGGTCGTAACATATATCAACATACCATGCATAAAATTATCTGGCCAATATCCATTTGCATTCATACTTCGTTCGAAAGACGAATCACTAGAAAAGGGGTTAGCGATCTACTCCATTGGTACCTCGTGTGCACGGTTTTAGACAAAACGGGAAAAGTCGCGTGCGGCGATCTGAATAAACTGTTTTTGTTGTACAATTTGAAAAAGTAGAATTACACCACAAAACTGGATCGAGATATCCATGGTAACTCGAGTAATGACCAATCTGGACAATGCTTTTAAGCATCTCATCGCTATTATAATTTACGCGTGTCGTCGGTCCATCGGCGATCTCTGAGCTTTTGGCTACCATGTTCAAAGCTAGAATTCAGATGTATTTAGTCGTCCTATAGTGGCTAATTACTGGCTATACTTATATTTAATAGCATGCGAACATTCGCGATGTACAATAAGAATTATAAGGTGCATATATTCATAATTTTTGGGAATTATATGGCACAGAAACAGCGAAGATCGACGTGTGTACTTTTCCGTAAACAGCTTACTTTTTTGTCAGTGTATATTTGAAATTTCGAGTTGGAAATTTCGAATCGAATTTGACTTTCGAATCTCGAATCGAATATCGAATATTCGCAGGACCCTATGTTCAAAGTAGTTATTTTTACAAATATTATATCTAAATTGACAACACACACTGTCATTTTTATATATTAATTAAATGCAGTAACTGTCGATGGCGATATCGTTTTCGTTAGTTTATCGCCGATAGAAGCGTCCCGATTCGAGTAGTAAATATTTACAATATAGCGTAGTTCAGACAATGTTTTCTATGGAGTGGTTTGGTCGATTTGCTTGAGATTTTCGGTGATGTTAGTAGAATGCTACATTCCTCCAGTTGGCATAGCACCTGAATACTAACTTATCAGTTTCACGCACCCGAACAAGTACATAATATGTCTTTAAGTCAGCTAAAGGCGTGAAACTGTGGCGACATAGTTAAGACAGACATGTATAAGCTGGACATATACAATAAAAAGTTTTGTCGGTATCGACAGCAAAGGCAAAGGAAGCCGGCCCTCCACGAACTGTGAGAACTTGTCGCACACAGAATTCTTTGAAAATGACTGCCAAACGTCAGCTGTGACATCAAAGGCAAAGGAAGCCGGATCGGAAGTGGCGAGTCTGATGAGAAAACAGGCTGTTGGGTGGTAAATTTTGCTGCATATGCTGTTAACAGTTACTTCCAGGCATGGCATCGGTGCATAGTCCTGCTATTATACACAACCATACCCACCCCCACCCCCTCGGGCGATTTGTCAAAAGTAAATAACCATCAACTACCATACCTACCGAAGGTTAGTCAATTAATTGAATAACCGTGACAAGCCTAGCTTCCAACTTGCCTTCTTGTAACGACAATATTTTCCATTGACATAAATTAATATAAATGTTGACTTTATGTCTATTGCACTAATAACCCATTCTATAATGAATGGAATCTCCTATTCAGTTATAAAAGTATACATGGGAATGGCCTATTATTCAATCGGAGAGATATTCATGTGGGAAAAAAAGCAGACGTCAGACAGGGGAAAATAAAACAGAAGTATAGAAGGATACATATTCATTGGAGGGAAATGTTCACTATTATCTGAACATTTCCTAAGGGGACTACTCATCAATGAGTATTTAGTTTAGAAAGGATTAAGGTTGCAACGCTATACAGTAATGCCTTAAATAATCGACTCACTGAGAGCTTTCCGATGAATGGCAACAAGCCATATATCCGACTAAATCCTGAAAAATTACCCATAATTCTGCTGTGGTTAAGTAGTCGATTATTTAGGGCATTACTGTATTTGTGAGAATTACCTGCTGTAGAAGGCACATTTCTATGCTGTCTGTCGTCTGGTTGATTGAAGGATTAATTCCCGACACTATTGATGCCACTTCTACCTGTCGATTACATATAACAGGGTGGCCGTTCAAGTAGAGCCAATTTTTCTCAGCTATAGCTGCATCAATAGGCAAACCCCTCTTATCCTCATTCCCTTTTCCTGAAAAAAAAAGTGAAAATGTAAGGCTAAAAATATTATAGATTGGTAGCATGTTGTGTTCAACCACTAAGAAGAAGATTACAAGAACGAGAGTGTTTCACCGTAGGGGTTGGCATACTACTAGCCTATGCAATGGACTTCTCAATAACACTTGTACAGAATATAACAGAAGACAATTCCAATTTTATAATAGTTATAGCTAAAAAAAAAATTGTATCACATTTATATTTTTCCTATTTATTCAATTTTTTAAATCATGCAGAAAACTGATTTCAGCTTACACACTAAAGACAAAACAAGGCAAAAGATACAAAAAATTATATTTTAAAACATAGCAAATATTCCACTGATTCCAGGTTCTTGATGATGTCGCCAACTGTAACAGGGGAAAGTCTTCACTAATATGAGGTACACTCTACCTAAATCACTAGTTCAATTAAAGGAAGTAATATTAGCCTTATTTTCGGTATAGTACCAGTTGCAGTCTTCAGGGTGTGCAATAAATATAGAATGACACAGTTGTGTAAACAGAATGATGTTGTGATGTACAACTCAGACCTTCGTTCTTGTTGTACCATCATATCAGAACAAACTCATGCAAGAACCTTAAGGCCACTAGAGATGGGTGGTTAACCGTGGAATCAGTTCGGTTTCGGTTGTCGGGAAAAACCGGAAATGACAACCGTGGTAAGTTGGGAAAACCCGTAGTTTCGGTTGTCACAACTTCCTGTAATCATGGCAGAACACGACGAACAAACGAGTCCTGTGTGGAAATATTTTTCAAAGAAAGATAAGAAATCTAAGTGTGCCGCCTGTAATATATGCAGAAAGGAGTTCGCATGGTGAAATCGCGCGACGAATTAATTACGTTGCTTCCGTGTACACCTATTTTCGCCGTAGTATACACAACACAAGTCAGTTTATTTCTCATGTTATTTTAATCATTAACCCTTTGAACCCTGGCTCCCCACAACGATCGACGCCCTGACCCTGGGCTCCCAGGGGTATTTTGACTTATTGTAGACTGTGTTCAGGCGTATGGTATGTACATGTATGCATTCTCTTCTACCATATTGTTTACACCATTGGAAAGATTATTAAATTCTGAATTCAGCACATCACAATCTATTTCAATATCTTAAATCCAGAAAAAGTTATAAAAATTGAAAACTTATTAGATTTATTATAGAAACTGCCAAAAAATGTTACGTAACGTCACAATCCCAACGTAAATACATGACGTCATATGGGTTTTAGCCAAAACAAACTCTGGGTGTTCTCTGAATACCCCACCAATAACTAAAATGCGCGGCATTGTGCAGTATATTGGCTTATGCCATCTTAAAGACAAGATTCTGAACTTTATTCTCGTGTAAATCTATATAACGTGTACCTTTGCACAAAAAAGTTATGATTTAATGAACTCAGAAGTTTGTATATTCTTGAACAAAACTTGTATGACATGTGTTTACATCCGACAATCGTTAGCGTGAATTATATAATTTAGCAGGAATTTCTTCACACATTGGGAGTTACAAATACCACAAGAATACGTCACTAAAGTTTCTACCTATAAATATATATTTTTTAGATCTCTTATGAGCCATATAAGCGGTATGACCTAACGCGAAACGAGAGGTCGCGAGAAGCAATATGGCGGCGGTGTAATTGCAGAAATGTGATAAAATGGAGACTGTATCCGGTTTTTAATCGGCTTATACTTCGTTATGCCAAACACAACCTCGATCATTTTTGGGCAGCTAAAACAGTTATAATATTAATTTTATGCAACACTTTTTTATTTTTCTTAACATTGAGTATTTATCGAAATATAAAAAATAAAGTGCAACACTGCGACGCCGACGGTAGAACGAGATTACGTCATGGCCGGAAAACCGGCCAGTCGCGTATATATGCAATTACGTTCTGGCCGGAATACCGGCCAGTCGGGTTCAAAGGGTTAAGGCCGTACAAATACTCTGAAAGGTGAATTTGATAACGAGAATACGATATCAAAAGGTATCAATGATTGTTACCCCGCATTCCCTATTAGTTTTTATCACTGTTTGGATGTTAAATCATCAAATATATTTGTGCGCCGTTGATTAAAAATGTTATGCCGGAATCGGAGCCGGAATGAATTATACCGTTTGTCGGTAAACTGTTGAGAAATAGCACTCAGTCAGGTGACTTGTATTCAATTGGATGCATGTATACTGTATAGTGTGTACAATATTATGTTCCCTAAATGTGGTAATAGGCATATAGCCAGATAATGTGATTGAGAGATTCTAGTCATGTTTTATTTTCATTTTGTTGTTTATTTCCAATTTTATTTTTCAAATCATAACTATACACATATATCTAGTCACACACATTAGTTTTATGCCAATATAAATGATCATTATATTATTTCACACTTATGATCATATGATGCTGAATTGCATTCATACACAATACACAGACTCAATTGCATTCTAGCACTGCCACTCAACATGGACATTAACAATATACATGTAATAGTAACAATATGATACATAATTTAATATTATAAAAGGACATGTACCTCACAAGTTATGGTGATACAATTGGCGTGTTTTCTTTGTAATATGATGAAGCATAATTAGATTTTGTTCACATTAGTAATTTTTATTAATAAAAACCAAAACCGAAACCGAGACTCAACTCTTTTTCCACAACCGAAACCGAGGCAAAATTTCACAACCGCCCATCTCTAAAGGCCACATCAATATTATAAGTTGGGTTACGAACATCAGGACAAAAAATCTCTTGATGGAAGAGGGAACAAAAATATTATAAAAACCAAGACAGATATATCAAGTGTTGATTATTCCACATCAAGTCTGAGCTTAGTGTGCCTGTCATTTGCACAACGAGGTCCCCAGAGGATGAATTTAAATAGCTATACCACATAGCGGGCTAGCATCACCAAATTCACATCTGGGCCCAGTTTTGGGACCTCATTCTCATGGCCTCATCTGCTATGGGAGACATAGACTCAGATTGAAGTTCCCAAATGGCGAATATTGTAATGTACACCCATTGGGAACCTCGATTATGTAATATAATAATAAACATACCCATTATGCCAATTTGGGGATACACATTGGCTAAGCAGCATGAGGTCCCCAGAGGGTGAATTTAGTGATGTTAGCCCACTAAATTCACCCTCTGAGGACCTCATTCTGCAAATGACAGGCACCCTAAACTCAGGCTTATTCCACATGATCACTGGCGATTGTAAATCTCATGTATTCACTTGAAATCAATCTAACACATTAATATTTCAATTATTCTCATTTTCCCATGTTATTATGACCGGTAGAGCAGTTTTGTGATAAGTCTTACTATGAATCTTACACAAACTGAACATCATGGGCAGGAAAACAAAACTTTTTTTTTTGGTAGCACTTTTGCTAAAAAAAAAGTTGTTGGAGGGAGACTCGCATATTGAAGTGAATACATTGGCACATGGTTTTCGCAAAATTTCAGGAAGCTCCAATCATGGAAGGGTTAACACACTCTTGTCGTTCTATCAATATACATGTTATTGTCAAAGTTTCAATCTCACCATGCCATGTAACTTCTGCTGTTTCACAACCATCTTTTCCAAACACAACCCATGCATGATCCTCAGACAGTGACAAATGGACATCGTCATAGCCAATCAGTTGGCATGCAGCAACCACAGCAAACGCCACTCCAAAACAGTCTAATTTATTACCTGCAATAAAATGTTTCTCATTTAATATAGTTACAACTAGAGGTGGGACTGCCCCAGTGCGACTAACTGCATGTTGCAATACATTGCTATGTCGAAAAAGGGGGATAACTCAACTATAAAAAGTTGGACGGACCTCATAAAATTTACAGGTGCTCAGCTTCCCATGAAAAGGCCTGATGTGCACACATTGATGCACATGGAACATAGATAGATAGCTAGATTTACTTGGTGCGATGTAAAAACATATTACAAAAAGGTCCTACAGTTTGAATGGACCATAAGATATTACAGTTTAGATTGTATACAGCATATTTTAAAACATGAGAGAAAATATCTAAACAGTGCGTTAATTTGAATGGTTAATTTCAGTTTCGTTCATTAGAATTTATTTAATAAAATATATTGATTTTTTAAAGAAGTGGTCTTTAGGATGTAATAAGACTCACCCATCGCACCGAGGATAACATTGAAAAGTCTGACCCATAAATGGGTAGACTTATTTCCACAATGGTCCTCAGATTAATAGATGTTATCTGCAAACAATTTCTAAATTTCAAATGACCAAAGGAATAAATATAGTTTATAATCAACTTCAAGAGATATAATTCCTTATTATTAAAAGTATGAATTGAAATTTCTTAAGAATATTAAGATAAATTTCAGAGTTACCGGTACCGAACTTGATTTGATAGTGAAACCATTTGAAATCTTTAAGATCATTTAAGAATGACATATTCATAAAAATAGGCACTAAGATTTTTGATGAATGAAAGTGTGAGAGATGTTGTGCATAAATTATTGCAAATTAAGAGATGCAACCACACCAGCAGTGTCTATGGGTTCTGTTTTGTTTCAGCAGCTCTCTACAAACATAAGCAGTGAGCTCACCTATCAAATGGTGGCCGAGTTGAACTTACTCCAACACAGAATCCAAAGACCTCCCCGGAATAATGTTCAAACTGTAAAACCTACATGATTGTGAGAATAAAACCTATAAAAACCATACAGATGAAAACGGATAGAGAGCACATGAAAAGGTGTTGATTTGCTTTAGAGTCTATGTCCACACAAAATTTCCTCTTCTTTATCTTTAAGTTGGCTGTATAATTCAAGTCTGACACACTCTTTAAACTGGTTTGAGTCTTCGGTTGACTTGTATTCAATGTCTAAATCATTCCAAAGTTTAATTCCATTGTAGGTGAATGTTTTGGCAATATGTGTGTCATTTGATGGTATAATGAAACTCAACCGCCATTAGCATCGGCTCCTGATCCGATGGTGTGCCAAGAACAGTGTAATGTCTGAACATGCACGACACTATGTGAAGATCGAGCGAATCAGCAGAGGTACTTTAACTTTACGATAATATCTTGAAAGTAAATCATTTTTTAAATATTGACCGTGACATTGATAATTGAATCGTGATGCTCATGAATGTTTATGCAGATGACCATAATAAGTAAGACCGACACATGTTCGTCAAATTCGACACTGCTCCCTTCCCCCAATCTCAACCAGAGCGCAATATTGATACTTCTTTTCTGTCTCTGTCACCGGCTGGTACTAGCCTGGGGTATAGCCTGTGGTTTTCTATATTTAGCCAAAATGGCAAAAACTGATCGCACCAAAGTCAAATTTCCTACATGTGCTTTGAGAATTCCCGCACTAAAAACTTAATGACATAGTGCAAAATTAGAGTGGTAGTCTTGCTGATGATTAAATTTGCAAGCTACTCGTCAAAATTGCAGCAAATTAGAACTCAAGATTGTGTTTGACTTGCCATGTGCTTTCTCGTGACAAATTGACAATACATGTCGTCCATGTGCGTTTAGATTTTTGTGTTGATAAAATATTCGGAGAACCAAATCACACCATTTTGCAATATAGTTCTTTGGTTCTACTAGTAGTGGGACTTTAATACAAACTTAAACTCTTCGTTGCAATGATGTCTATAACTATTATGGATGTAAAAGTGCATGATGTGAGCTATATATGATCCATAGTAGGCCTACTACATGTACCTACGGACCTACTTCAGCACACTAGCAGTAGGCCATTATTCATAGCTGGAACTCAGAGATTGGTGCAATAGCTGCATCAGAATAACTGAATGATAATTAATAGCTAGCCTTTCAATTTTTCAACTATTAAAGTCAGTTTTATAGTTCTTGTGATATTCCTGTTATATTTCTCCACTGGAAATGGCAATAATGTCAACAACCCAGCGCATGACATCATTTAGCAGCGAAGAGGTTAACTTAACTTCTTAACCCTGGCTCCCCACAACGATCGACGCCCTGACCCTGGGCTCCCAGGGGTATTTTGACTTATTGTAGACTGTGTTCAGGCATATGGTATTTACATGTATGCATTCTCTTCTACCATATTGTTTACACCATTGGAAAGATTATTAAATTCTGAATTCAGCACATCACAATCTATTTCAATATCTTAAATACAGAAAAAGTTATAAAAAATTGAAAACTTTAATATTAGATTTATTATAGAAACTGCCAAAAAATGTTACGTAACGTCACAATCCCAACGTAAATACATGACGTCATATGGGTTTTAGCCAAAACAAACTCTGGGTATTCTCTGAATACCCCACCAATAACTAAAATGCGTGGCATTGTGCGGTCTATTAGCTTATGCCATCTTAAAGACAAGATTCTGAACTTTATTCTCGTGTAAATCTATATAGCGTGTACCTTTGCACAAAAAAGTTATGATTTAATGAACTCAGAAGTTTGTATATTCTTGAACAAAACTCGTATGACATGTGTTTACATGCGACAATCGTTAGCGCGAATTATATAATTTAGCGGGAATTTCTTCACACATTGGGAGTTATAAATACCACAAGAATATGTCACTAAAGTTTCTACCTATAAATATATATTTTTTTGCCATATAACGCGAAACGAGAGGTCGCGAGAAGCAATATGGCGGCGCCGTAAGTGCAGAAATGTGATAAAATGGAGACTGTGTCCAGTTTTTAATCGGCTTATACATCGTTATGCCAAACACAACCTCGATAATTTTTGGGCAGCTAAAACAGTTATAATATTTATTTTATGCAACACTATTTTATTTTTCTTAACATTGAGTACCAACTCTGCAACGCCGACGGTAGAACGAGATTACGTCATGGCCGGAAAACCGGCCAGTCGCGTATATGTGCAATTACGTTCTGGCCGGAATACCGGCCAGCCGGGTTCAAAGGGTTAAGGTACGAATTTACACAAATTGTGTTCGATATTTTGTAACATTTGTGTGCTTATAATAAGAGTGATACCAGTATGTTGCTCTGCTCGCTTTAGTATATATCGTAAATTATGGAAGATAGTGTTGAAACGATTAATCGACTAGTCAAAGTCGACGCGATTATTAAATTAGTCGATCCCGAAATCTGCTAGTCGGTTAGTCGGAAAAAGCACTACCTTTGAAATTGTGCTATCATGACAGCAGTGCCATTGCATGGCCATATTATCACGTAATCTGTAACAGTTAAAACATATTAACGTCTCAAAGCCGTATTGCATTGTTCCTTTAACGATGCCACTGCCATCAGTCATGCACGGGCGGTGAACTCCATGACCTGAACTGAACCCAATGTATGCACGTGTAGGCGCGGTTTCTTTTATGTTGATCTTCAAAAACATGAAGTGTCGCGGCCGACTGTCTAGTTCGATGTGACGCAATTGACCAGTGATAACTTCTCACTGTGGCACGTGTAATACTAGAGTAATGATGCAACAAATGGCTTCAATGATATACGAAACATAATTTGCGACAAGTCAAGCTGGTAAAGTCAACTCAGTAACTGAATAGATTCTAATACCCATACCCTCCTCCCCCGCGACATGAGGCACCTATTAACAGAGACAATAGAACACACCCGACATCTCGTTAGCGAGACTTACGAACGAGCTTTCCGTTCGTTTGAACGTGCCGGTAACAGTCATGAAGGGAGGTACATGTAAACCCTGCATGGAGTTTGCCCTCCCCCTGCCCAATCATACTTCATAGGTACTGTAGTGTATTGTACTGACCAATTTTAGTGTGCAAATTCTCACCTGTCAAAAAACTATAGAGTGATTGAAGATGTGCTCTATCTTTATAATATGTTCGTGTCAGCGAACTCCATACAACATCTGACACTCTCTTGACCAGATCTCTATTGGCGAAGTCACTAGGATATTTTGTCAAATCAACGTTACTTTTTATTAGAGTTTCAAATTTTGTAAATAGAGCATCGACCGTTTCCTTTTCCACAACCGGGAATCCTTGATAGCTCTCGTGCGGTTCATCTACGTGCAGTGACAGCGCGCGATTCACGCAACAAACATTTTCTATGATCCCCAGAATAATGGACAATTTGGCTAGATTCGGTTCCGCGTTTTTCTCAAGCGTCTCTTTGAACAATCGCACGACATCTTCGATTGATTTTAGGGGGAAATGTTGTTTATCATCTCCACCCGCCATCTTGTGTACCGAGTTCCTGTTTATAAATAGAAATTACCCTCTAAACCAAAGTGATCACTCATCTTAAAGTGACATATCATCGATATTATTAGAACATAAAATCTGCAACCTAATGTTTTTTAATATGTTAATGTGAGAATATTCAACATTCTTCCGCAGGAACTATATTTCGAACCAAACAATTAACTTTGAGATAGATTTAAAAAAAATCTTTTTTCAAACTGGATCCATAAAATTATTTATTGGAAGCAAATATAACATTAAATAAATAATTGAGCTTAAGGGTAATAAAGAATCTCTAACTGCGCTTAAGTGCAATAAGAATAGTCCTTATTGTGCTTAAACATAATTAACTTTTCCTTATTGCGCTTAAGCACAATTAAAAATTCCTTATTGCACTTATACTGTAAATGCAATTAGATATTCCTTCTTGTGCTGAAACGCAATAAGATCTTCCCTTATTGCACTTAAGAGCAATTATATCATCCCTGATCATGCTTAAGCGCAATTATGGATTCCTTATTGCTCTTAAGCGCAATTAAATTAGGAAAATTGAATTGCGCTTGAGTGCAATAAGGAATCCCTAATTACGCTTAAGTGCGATAAAGGAAGATATAATTGCTCTTAAGCGCAATAAGGGTATCTAATTGTGCTTAAGTGCACTAAGGAATATCTAATTTCACTTAAGCACAGCAAGGACAATTTATTATGCTTAAGCGCAATAAGGAATATTCTAGGTATATTCTTATTATGCTTAAGCACAATAAGGAATATCCTAGGTATATTCTTATTGCGCTTAAGTGCAATTAGAGATTACTTATTAAGCTTGAGCTCAATTATTTATTAAATGTCAATATGGCTTCCGATATAAAATTAGGCCCTACTTTATTTTGAAAATTCCCAGCTCAACTGTTGTCAAAAGAGAAAGAAATAGCTAGGATCACAACAGAAAGGTATTTTGTAGATATAAAAAAAAATTCAGACAAAAACTGTATAGCGTGATTTGTATGGGGGACTAAATTCACTTTTAATAATTATTTGTGCTTAAGCTCAATTATTTTTGCTTAAGCAAATAATTGCACTTATGAGCAAATAATTATTATAAGTGAATTTGGCCTCTCATAGATTTACACAACTCTGACTTTAATTGAAGCCAACTTTGCACATGAGCTAGACCTATTTAAATATCGGCTGACAGAACATTAAAATTTATAAGTAGGAGTAAATAATCGTACAACAGGATAAGTAATTTAGTTCTAAGTTAAAAATTAGCATTGTTTCATTTCCCAAATTTAATCCTTTCTATACTGAATGGATTCTCCTATTCAGTTATAGAAAATATTCAATGGAACGACCAGTCTATTATTAACTGGGAGCTGTGTTCAGGAGATAAAAGCAGATGACAGAGATAAAAGAGAAAAAACATAACACAAGGGCAACGCCAAGCGTGGACCAATGCCCCCGACTGTACTCTCAAAATTGGCTATATTTAGAGAGAAAGTGAAGGAATAGTGGGTCATTTCTCTCAGTTTAACCCCGGGTCATAACTCTGGAAAAGGGCCATTAATTTGATAACTCTGGAAAAAAGTGTGGACATAACTTGCACTATGAAGGACAGACGGACGAAGGTTTCCACTATATAGCCCTACCCCCGAATCCTCAATTGACAAATTTCCAATTAAGATAGATAGATAGACAACAAAATCCGATAGTTAACACCATCGGGAGTTGCACGCTGAAATTCACAGGCTCCCCAGGGGCCTGTGCTGAAATTTATGTTCTTTCGGACACAAAATTCATAATTTCCAAGTCAAACAAGGGCCGTAACTCTAGTAAAAATTAATGGACGAAACCCGTAGTATGTAGATCTCCTTTCCCACAACCTGTGCTATTGCCATGCAAAGGACAACAAAATCCAACAATAAAGACATTAATCAGGGAGCCTGCTGGGTTCTACTTGCACTATCGCGTACGAATGGTTTGATGCCCAGATCCCAGGAAATCCGGTTTCTTAAGTTCAGTATTCCTGACACTTAGGGGGCCAGAGACCCCACACAAACACCAAAAATGACTTCTATTTGCACTTTAGAGTACGAAGCTGATGTCTATATTAATATTTAGTGCCCAGCAATCACTTTGAAATAAAATTCCCTGGAATTTTCATTTCATAAGGGGTAACTTTTTTGAAAGTGCATCTATATACAAATATATCCATAGAATACAAAGCTGATTTTTTCCCCAATAATTATCCAGCTATCGCTGGTCATAAAAAATCCTTTAAGAAACGAAATTCCGTGGCATTTTCAGATAAGAAGGGTGGTGGTACCCAACCAAAATCCGAAAAAAATAGTTCTATTTCAACTGCCGTATGCAAAGATGATTTTGTTTCTTAATATTTCTCCACCATCATGACTGGTCACAAATCAAATGATAAGAAGCCAAATTACCCGACAAATGCATTAGAAAGATGAAGAAATTTATGAAACAATAAAATTATATGGGTACGTTCACATATTGGCAAATTTACCTGCCAATATCACTGGAATATCGTCGTAGAAGGATGTATGCATGGTGCACATACTTGGGTCAAATTAAACAGTGCAGTAATAGTGTTCATACATACAAGCGATACAACAATGGAAAAGATATGGTATGTAATTCCAAACATTATGGTTCAAAAAGTGTAAAATGGATATATAACATGTATAGCCGTTTATTAGGGATTCCATAAACACTTGATATTAATTTTTTTTATATTTAATTTTGTTTATTTGTTTTAATGGCCCCGCAACGCACGTACTCTATAGTGTAGTGGTTTAGTGCATATATCTCGCTTTATACAATGCATGATCCATGCATAAAATCGATTTGATCAACAAACATGTCGAAGATAGAATTATTAGTATTAGTCATTTGTTGAACTTATTAACTGAACATTTCCTAAGGGAATTACTCATCTGAGTATTTAGTACAGAAAGGATTAACCCGATTGAACACCCCTGACCTATTACAATTATAATCTGGAAACCAAAATAAAGAGAATTCATTGAACCGAATACAGATTGACCTGTATATTTCTGCGAGTAATACACATATCCATTATTCTTCTCCTCTCCATTTCATACACTCTACTTTTCCATCTAGATTTTCTGACCTAACCGAACAACAGCCCCCTGGGGAAAATTACTAAAATACCAATATAGACTATAACTTTCTTCCGAGGGAAAGACAAAGTAAAATCCTTAAGTTTATGGCCTGTTGTCTTTTGCTTATTTTGGCAGTTCATGCAGGGGGAGGGGGTGGAAAAAAAATTCCGGACACTATGCGCAAAAAAAAAATTCCACCCTCTTGGTACCCACCACCCCATAATTAAAAAAAAAATGTTCCGATTCTGGGTTAGGGACCCACCCCCTCCAAACTGCTTCAAATGACTAGTTTACTCAGTTTTTCTGATCTTATCCGATCTATGTTCCTTATCATGATTATAGAAGCATTCCTGCTTTTTATTTACCAACAAGACTGTAAAGTTTCCAAACAATTCTCCAATAATTGAATGGATGGTATTTGTGGGCTGCAGGGTGTGCTGATGGATTGACATTTGAAATCAAAGATGGCTGCTGGTGGCCATGTTGTTTTAAAAAAAATTTGGGGAAAAAAGGCAGGTTCCCATCTAGAGGTCACTTCGAAGATCCATATGAAGTTTGGTGACATTGGATGGGAAGGGTGACCTGTGAGGTGTGCTAACAGATTTAGTCATACAAAGAGTAAAATTCAAGATGGCCGCTGGCAGCCATGTTTTTTACAGAATTTGGGAAAAAGTAGGCACCCAATGATAGGTCACACCGAGGATCCATATGAAGTTTGGTGATGATCAGATGAGGCATAAGCTCTGTAGGGTGTTAAAGGATTAAGTGATAGTCGGATTCCTTATGTCGAAAAAAATGGTTGCGCGTTTTCGGAATGTTAAAAGCGATATGAGAACAGTTTCTACACCACCAGTGTGTCTATTTTCAGAATCTACCTGTTTCCAGCTTGATATTTTAGTGGAAACAGGTTTGTGTGAGGCTTTTGTTTGTGTACCCCTCTATTTTTTCCCCGTCCACCTGGTAATAAAAACATGCTATTACGCATAGCAAGTTCGGTAAGTGGCTTTCTTTGTTCTTGGAAATCGAAAAACATGGGGAGGTCTTGCCACAAATTACTTAATTACATATCTTAATAAGGAATAGTGTCATAATATCATCAGATGAATTGTATTTATGACTGCATTTTCAATTTTCTTTCCCAAATATTAAGGCATTGTATATTCTTAAAATGAGCTACATCACATATAGACGAAGATGAACAATCTACAAGGATATCTTGATCATATGCCACAAACAAAACTTCGATACATCGATTTTTGGTAAAGATATCGCAGAAAAGCTAACCCTACCCCCACCATCGCTGATTTCACAAGTCAGATTCCTTTGGTCGAAAACAATGGTCGTGCCATTTCGGATTGTCTAAGACGACATGCGAACGGTTTATTTATCAATAGCGTGTCTACTTTCAGAGTTTACCTGTGTCCAGTTGAAATATTATTGGAAAAAAAGTGTTTTTGGACTGTTTTAAGAATTTAAAGAGCGTTTGCTTATTATACAGATATTAATCCTCATAACTAACTTTCTGGTGGACTGTGCGAGTTGAAATTAACAAAAGTATCAAATATGGCGGTCTACTTTCAGAGTCTACTTGTTTCCAGTCTGACATTTTAGTGGAAACAAATTGTTTAGACGGTTTTTAAAATTTAAAGAGCGTTTCCTGATTATACAGATATTAACTAACACGATTAGCCTTTTCATGAATTGTGCGAGTTTAAATTATGCACATATGTCAAGTATGACTCTGAAATGTATTTTTGAGAATGGTGTCGTCAGATAAGTATCTGCGGGTGCAGTACTACAGTTGCGAACAAAACTAACGTTGGACCCTATAGAGAGCGTTTCCTGGTTATAAAAAATATAACTAACACGATCAGCCTTATCATGAATTGTGCAGTTCAAATTATGCACATATATCAAGTATGACTCTGAAATGTATTTGTGAGAATATTGGTATCGTCAGATAAGTCTCTGCGGGTACAGTACTACAGTTGCGATCAAAATTTAACGTTGAACCATATATATAGTTTGACCATTTACTCAAATGTTCACAGTGGTGGAACTTAATGGCTATCATATATGCATGGCTCTTACATGTAATCTATCGTAACTACATGTGATTTTACAAAAATAACTTGCAATATAGTCAGACCACCAGATACAGTAGTTGATAACAAATGTGGTTCACATCAATCATATACATCACAATCACGTGCTTCGGTGATAATGTCCACTATTCTACAAATGTAATGTGTATCAAGACTAAAGTTTCAGGATATCGTTGTAAAATTGATTGATGGTGTTTTTTCATCAATTGACAAAATTAATGTTTATTGCCAGGACGGAGTACCGCATAATACGGAGTTGTGTGCTAACAAATCTGCGAGTCATATTTATGTAAGTGTCAGTCAAAACTTTTAGGACATGGGAATATTTTTATTATTTCGTGACCACGAAATACTAATTCGTGGCCACGAAATAACTAATTCGTGGCCACGAAATAACTAATTGTGATATACGATCGTCAGTCCCATTGTTGTAATGGAAGCGGATAGAGATGATCTGGTTGTAGTTGTCCATCATCATGGCATGGGCCACGGCGATTTGAGATAAAGGGTGTTGTAGGGTGGCCCATAAAACAAATTAAGTAATCATCCCTTTCACCAACCTGATCCAAAGTTGCC
Organism: Siphonodentalium dalli; assembly: GCA_032622095.1. Taxonomy (NCBI): domain Eukaryota; kingdom Metazoa; phylum Mollusca; class Scaphopoda; order Gadilida; family Siphonodentaliidae; genus Siphonodentalium; species Siphonodentalium dalli. The sequence goes on along the minus strand of CP136066.1, from coordinate 154,723,065 downwards.
GACGTCCTGTTGGGGGTGTGTTAAATAGACACCCACGACATTCAGTATATCTTGGGGCCACCATACAGCACCAATTTATACCACATCAAACGGATAAGGGGCCGATAAATTGTATAGGTGCCATATTTGAACCCATCTGGGGTGGCCATTTTGGATCGGGGATGGTGAAAGCGGTTGAATATTTAGTTTGTCTCAGGGGTCACCCTACAACACACTGTACCATATATGGATCAGTTATCTGATCAATTATCATTTTCGCTAGAGTGCGTGGGCTGAAGGTGTGAAAATTTAGCTTGCTTTGCGAGCCACGGTACAGCACCCTTTATTTGATCTATATCGTTCAAGTGACCGAGAAATAATGTGTACCTCTTTGACCCCTTCTGAGCGGCGACCATTTTGGATCGAGTATGGTTGAAAGGGGTGAAATTTATAAGTTTGTTTTGGGCCCACCCTACTAAACCCTTTATTTGACTTAAATTGGCCAATATGCCGAGAGAAATGTCATTCCCATTCGATCCCTTGTGGTAAAAACTAATGAATATTCAGTTTGTCTTGGAGCCACCTGACCCGTGTTTCCCCATTCTCTCTGGGCTAGTTTATATCGGACGTTCCTATCCCCATAGAGCCCGGGTCCCACGCCATAAGGTTGTTTATAGTAGCTTCTTTGCGACCGTATGCATTGTTTCTAAAACATCAACTTAGTGTAACCATACCGTAAATGTATCTGGATATAAGCAAAGGCCACGAATTAGTATTTCGTGGCCACGAATTAGTTATTTCGTGGCCACAAAATAGTTATTTCGTGGCCATGAATTAGTATTTCGTGGCCACAAAATAAAAAAAATTCCCATGTCCTAAACCAGCCACCGTAGCTATGGATCATTCTGTTTTAGTATTAAATTTGGAGAAACCCGACCAGCATCAATGTAACAACTACAACAACTCATCTATGCCAATGATATGTTTAGCCATATGCATGTGGATAGGGTGGTATAATACCACTGGTATTGTTTAAAAATGTTAAACAATAAACAATGTTATCATGTCCATATGTATTGCTAAATATTGTTGGGCTTATATAGATGGTTGTTCTATAATTCCTGGTCGGGTTTATCCGATGCAGTTAATACTCAAATGTGAAATTTGAGATATACCTGGTCGTCAAAGTGAACCAGATGTCTTATTTAAGGCTAGCAACGGTTGCTAATCAAATACCACAATGGTGTACTAATCAGTCATGGTATTGCCTTAATTTAGTCAGTGTCTAATCACATGGTGCTGGTTTTGTTCAAAGTTGGGCACATGCATGTCTAAAACTATGCAGCCATGTTCTGCATAGGCCACTGATCATTATAAGATCGGGATACTTTGCCACCGGTCTCGATAGCTCCTTAGTAACGGTTACTAAGCACCTACTCGGAATTTGCAGGAAAATGCAACTATGGTTGATATTTATTTTACTCAATAAGCTGTACTTTATTGGAAATTCGAATTTACTTGATTTTCACAACTATACACCAAGCGTGGAGATTAACTGTGGTCAGAATATTGATGGTGAATGTTGGGTTTCAGTCACTGTACTGAAGTTGGCCAAAAGTAACTGGCGTGGGAAGTGTGAAAGCAAAGCCTATACTGCTATAGTAAAGATCTCAGCTGCACCGAAATGTCCATTTATCAGTAGCACAAATCCTGCAAAAACACAGATTCTCTCAGTGCATGTGGGATAATCTCCGATGACAACGATTGAGTTAATGACAACGAACAACTACCATCTATACATGTGTATTTGTGACACTACATCCCGTTATGATCAACGATGTGGTTTTAAAACTAGTCAGTGGACAACATGACAGACAAGTATCAATAAAACAATAATATAATATGTAATCACATCGTGAACAGTCTTGTTGTGAATATTACCATTTGATTCAACAGGCCGCATCTTGTCGAAATTAAAAAAACCAGTCAACCCTTACCCCCAATTACTGTATCTTGAGGCATAACTATATCATATCTTGCTACTATTAAATCACGGATAGTCACTGTGGGTCAAATACGAGTGTTAAACTTCATATATAGTTGCGCACGATTGCCAATAAGTGATATTACAATCAACGTTTGAGCATAACACGAAATTCTCCATAGGGTTAAGTGTTAAATTTTGATCGCAACTGTAGCCAGCAAGAATCATCTGATCACATCCATTCTTTTTAAAACTAAGTCTGTGTTTCATACTTAGTATTTTTAGGAATATCAGTACGCGCATATCATCATACGCAAAGTTGCGCCATTTATCCAAAGTACTAGAATCTCCATAGGGCTCAGTGTTAAATTTTGATCACAACTGTAGCCAACAAGAATTAACCGATCACATCAAAATTTTCAAAAATACATGTAACGGTCATATCTAGTAGTTTGGAGAAGTTTCAAATCGCACCGATCACCATACGCTAGATGGCACCATCTATCGTTTTCTGTAAACACGAAACGCTCTCTAAATTGTGTTGACCCCGATTTAGGCCGACCCGCCAAAATTCAAGAATGGAAACAAGTCAATCCTGAAAACACACCTACTAGGCATACAGAATCCGTTTTCAGATCGCTTTTAACAAACCAAAAATGCAAAATGACATAAGGAATCCGACTATGATGCAAAGAGTAAAATCCAAGATGGCTGCCAGTGACCATATTTTTCATTGAATATTGTTCAAATTTGACAGCTCCCATCTAAGTGATCCTAGACCCATATAAGGAATATCGTTGAAATCGGTCAAAGTTTGTTTTAACACCTTTGTTTTATTTTATTTTCATTATGTTTTTGAATAGTCTATTTTTATTTGAAGAGTTTACATTTGAAGAAGCTATTACTGTTAAGTTTTCATTTATATCAGGTTGAATAAATGATTTTTAATAGAACTATATAAATCTGAGACATTCCATGTCAATGTGCATTGATAGATCCTTGATAAAAACATTTAGCAAGCTGACCTTTTTTATTACCCACTGGTGTCATCCCTCATTATTAACTGATGGTGAACTCAAACCCCCTATTACATAATAGAAGCATTCTTAAAAACCTTTTATCCAATTATTTTCAAGAAAGATGACTCCAGGAAAAAATTTGCAGATCCCACCCCCTAGATTCTAGGTTGTGACCCTTTATTGATTGGAACATTTATGATATATCTTTTGGATCTTCTTACAAATAGATTTTCAACAGCTATATATATGATGTAAATAGGTTGAGCCTGGTATGTCAAACCACTCACAGGTGTCATGTTATCATTCATGTATGCTATAAACTAGTGCCCCAAACAGGTGGTGAAAATTAAACTCTGAAGCTGGAGCTTCCTGAAATTTTGTGCGAAAACCAGGTGCCAATGCATTCTCTTATATATGCGAGTCTCCCATAGGTAGCCTCACATATATAAGAGAATACATTGGCCTCACAATATTTCCCTTGACCATGTAAGCCAGAAACAAGGATCCGTAATGCTGCACTAGCACATTAACCCGTCATCAAAGGTTTGAGAGTCCTAATGCATAAGTTTAGATGGAAGAATATCAATGTTGCATTTCAAGCATCAACAGACTGTATTAAAAAAAACATTCCATATCTGTGGTGGGAAATATTCACCAATGGTAGTTGAACCATACTCTGCCAATAAGCTCTTCATAACAACCATACCACTCGTTTCTCATTGCTAATCATTTCTATACTAAATACTCACTGAGAATAGTAAACATCGGTCGTTTGTTAAAACTTATTATCTGAACATTTCCCACCAATTAGGAATTTATTTTCACTTTTACTATCGTCATCTGCTTATATTTCTTGAACATCCCTCCAAATCAATAATAGACCATACTAATGTCTACTGTTATAAGTTAATGGCAGAATCCATTCAGTACAGAAAGGGTTAAATAAACTGGTGAGCATTGTTGCACAGAAAAGAACAGAGTTGTCCTGATTGATAATTTCCTACTATTCGCACGACAAGGTCATCATAAATGAAGTCAGCCAAGCTATTCCCCAAGGTTCGTTCAGACACAAATTCAATATGATGTAAAAATATCAACTTTTATTATATAGCTATCACATTTTACATGCTTTTCAATATATCATTCAACAAGACAACATTCATTTGCAAAATTGATGGGTGGTAGAACCATTTGATTACCAGACAAATCCAATCTGGTCAGGTAAACAAAGTCGCCCTTTTGAGCACTACGACGAGCTCATGATGTGAGTCAAGCTTTGAAATAGTGTCATTTGCAGAATGAGGTTCCCAGAGGGTGAATCTGGTGATGCTAGCCCGCTATGTGGGGTAGCATCACTAAATTCACCCTCTGGGAACCTCATTCTGCAAATGACAGACACACTATTTCAAGGTTTGATGTGAGTTGTCAATGATAAATTGGAATGATAACTTATATGTAGCAGAATTATGTAAGAAAAAATGTAAAACAATGATATTCTCTAACCATGCTAGAGTCATCGTCCAGCCGTTTACGATGAAGGTTATTCTAGTCAAACTCTCAGCATGACCACAGCACAGAGGGTGGGGGATCTGAATTGAAGTGAGCAAAAAACATCAGAATGCAAGTCCAGAATTTTGAATAATTTAAATGGAAGTGCATAGATCACTGGAATTTACCCTTATATCCTCTCAGCTTTCAATTAAATTGCCATCGAATGCAAGAATGACTTTCCTGAGAATAGCAATAAAATATTAATTTCAATATCAGGTTCAAAATATTTTTCCGTTGGAACGACCTTGTTTTATAAACCTAAACACCTCAATAAAAGTAAGTCCCCATGATATTATCGAGGATATCTTTTAGATGTCGTAATAGAATGCAATGAAACTTTGAGAAGATAATCTTTTATATGTTACCAACATATCTTATGACATGATATGGTGAGTGGCTATATGCTTGAATAAACACCAATTTAATAGGAAGAGTAGACTTTCCAAAAATAACTGGGTGCATTAATAGGTAACGTGTCCATGTTCAACTGCCAGAATTCTCAGTTAACGGCAGGTTTAATTTTCTAATTTCCTAGCATTTTGCTACAGTAATGCCCTAAATAATCAACTCCGTAACCACAGCAGAATTATGGGTAACTTTTCAGGATTTAGTTTGAAATATGGCTTGTTACCATTCATCGGAAAGCTCTCGGTGAGAGCTTTCCGATGAATGACAACAAGCCATATTTCCGACTCGGTGAGAGCTTTCCGATGAATGACAAGCCATATTTCCAACTAAATCCTGAAAAATTACCCTTAATTATGCTGTGGTTAAGGAGTCGATTATTTAGGGCATTACTGTTTTTGACAATGCTCAGCTACTGCACAGGGAATTGGCAGCCAGATGTCCAGTGTCCATTCATTATGAGGGCATGGAGCCTCAAAGTCTTGCCTAAAATTTTAATTCCTTGCAATGGCATGTGGTTATATTCAGACTTCAGAGTTAATTTAGCGTAACATGGGGTTACATGCAGCACTAAGTTGTTCTTCACATGCATATTTAAATGGGTTTAGCTCCCTCATAACGGTTTTATGACTTTTGAACTGAGAATACCTCCATACAAATATTCCTCACTCAAGCATGCAAGCACTCAATCAATATTATCTCAAATCATCAGTCTTACAATACTTAATATATGGGCAAAAGTTCCTGACAACAGCCTCAGGATTATTGAGATACAATGCAATATGTCAGGGAGGGAGGGGGGGGGGGGGGAACTTACTTATTTTGAGGTGTATATATATTACCACATGTGGGTAACCCATATGCACCAACTTAACCTTTCAAAGCGTGAGAAGTATAGAAATAATAAACAGGAAGTGATTTTGAGAATTGCACATCAAATTTAAATAGGTAACTATGGCATCTGAAAGAGCTCAACTTCTGGTAAATATATACTGCAAACAAAATTAGTATGATTTCTATTTGATAAGATGAACTCTAAGTGCTCCAAATAAACATGCATGCATATTTATTCATTTCATCAAATATTTTGACCTTGCATATTGCTTATTTGAGTCTGCAAGTTTATTTTATTGGCTCCTTATGCTGGAAACTTGCTGGAGTACGCTTTGTTCAAAAAAATCGCAGGGAGGTGTTTCTTATTTCTCCATTGATGCCAGCTGTACACAATCACGCACCTTTTTGTGTGGCTAGTACTGATACCAAACGTAGGACATCAAATATATACTTATCTCTGTTCGTGTACTCCAGTCACATGTGCACAACATGCAAAAGCACTGTTGTTTCTGAAGTGCGTAAAATATTATTACTTGCTAGAATTAGATGTGAAATTTTTCACCGCAAAAAAATTACAGGTTGGGTTAGAGTAAATCGGGTTTTGATTTATTTCTACCCTGAATTAAGAGCAGTATTTTACTTCTAAGAAGTCTGACATATCACATTTGTTTATGTTTTGACAGCTGTGCATAAGAGAGACACTGGAACAGGTGTAACAATAACCGCCTCACAGACTTGATAAGATGGGCCCTTGTGGAAACCCATGTCTATTTATTCACATTCCAGGCAATTTCTTTATCCCATAATTTACAACTGTTAACCAGTTATCAGAATGCACGTTTATTTGGCTCTGCACGTTTGTGAGTATACCTGAATAATTTTATAATGAGTGATTGGACTATTAACTATTAGTATATAACAATGGTATGTTTGCTATTGCAGAGTAAAGGATTAAGTTTTGCCTAACATGTTGAAAGATAAGAAAAACAATTTAGTCAATGTGTATGAATTACCGGTATATTAGTTTAGGTCAATATTTAAGTTGAATTTATATGTATATGGTTTGATTCTTTTGCTGATGAGGGGGAGGGGGGGGGGGGGGGCATGTTTTTGTGAATGATGCCATCATATATGGGTGATGATATATATTGTTCCCATTCTAAATGTGCTTTCCAGTGAAGCTGCATTGATGTGAGTGTCACATGCGATTCATTGGATTTGGAGCAAAATTTGACAACAGTCCTTAACATATGTGTTAAAAAATTCAGGAAGGCAACACATACCTTATGTAGAAGAATAATTTGTGACATTTCATTGATAGGTCTTCCTTGCAGCCAAAACCCATGTGACAAAACGCATCGCAGATAGGGTAAATGATAAAATGTAATGCAAATATAGGTGACGCAATATATTTATCGCGCTCATCATCAGATATTTGAGAAATAAAATTAACATGTACTGCAAATAGAAACAAAAAAATACCAACCATGGTACATGATATACTCGTCTCAGATCTACGATTACGGTGTGGTCCACAAATATTTTTCCAGTCTATATAGATTTATTATTGGTACAATCCCTTATTCCAGAGCTATCTGCTTTGTCTCCCTATAGTTATCTCTATATTAATACTCAATTTAATCTAAAGTATCTAAACAGGAAGTGTATATGACAACAAGCCTGCAAATAGCATGTATGTCATTTCCAGAATGAGGTCCCCAGAGGGTGAATTTAGTGATGCTATCCCGCATAGCGGGCTAGCATCACCAAATTCACCCTCTGGAGACCTCATTCTGCTTATGCCTGATCTTCTGGGAAGTATCTATAGTCTCAAATTAACATTGTTTTTAGTTACATTTTCCCTTCTGGGAAGTTTCTATATCCCCTAATTTGCAGCAGATAAAATGCATAATCGAGGTGCCCAATGGGTGAACATCAACAACTTCAACTGGGGAACTTCAATCTGATCCTAGTCTACCATAGCAGTTGAGGGCCTAAGCAGAATGAGGTCCCCAGAGGGTGAATTTAGTGCTGCAAATGACACACGCTATTTGCAGGCTTGTATGACAAATTTGTTCATGCATCATCTTTTCGAATGATTGAGACTCAAATAATTTGATAACTAGACAGTCTTGCAAGTTAGGGTTACTATAAATCTCCAACATTGAGTTGAGTCATAATAAAAGAAACAATACAAACAGCTCACAAATATGTTTACCTACCATTCAGTTTTACATGAAGATTACTTGTCTTCAGCATGTAAATAACATTTCACTGACCGATTTAAATGACAAGCAAATTGCACACTTCAATCTATTCCACCTTTCAAATGAATCGTCCTCATACCATTTCACCATTTTTTTTACTTTTGTTGTATTTATGTTGAAGGGACCCAAGGCAATCACAGTGGGTAAATGCAAAAAAAAAAAAAAAAAAAACATATATAAAAAGCATGTGAAAACAGCACCACTAAGAACATGGAGAAATAGATAAACTTTGTTCTTGTATCCAATAACAAAATGTTGCAAGTTAAAGCCATTGTTATGTAAACAAAACTGTTACAATGATTTGTCAACAAACATCGCTAATTATGTAGTAAGTTCAAATATTGTAGTCTGATTGTGATTTTCAGAATATTTTTTAATGCTGTGACCTTTTCCAATATTTACCATCAAGTTTAAAAAAATTAAACTTTGGTATCTAATTTGACTAATTGAACTTTTATCGGTAATTCCACTGTAACATTAATGTTTACCTAAAAATTGTTTTTGATATGAAAAATCTCATTATTAATAATGAAAATAAAAAAAAATCAATCTATTTTTCATGCATTTGTTGATGACAGTTGGTTTACAGACTTTTATAAAAAATGATGTTATATTGCATTAACCCACTTCAAAGGCCCTAAGTCCCCTTTAATGTATCGGCCTTTTATACAGTGTCTGTGATTCAAGTTCCTGTGATGTTAATCATCCTCTGGCTTGCGATGTCAGTTCATTCATATTGTACATGTACATGTGAATTGGGTATATTTCTGCAGTTATGATTTAGCTACAGTGATGCCCTTAATAATAGACTCCTTAACCACATCAGAATTATGGGTAACTTTTCAGGATTTAGTTGGAAATATGGCTTGTTGTCATTCATCGGAAAGCTCTCACCGAGAGCTTTCCAATGAATGGCAACAAGCCATATTTGCGACTAGATCCTGAAAAGTTACCCATAATTCTGCTGTGGTTAAGGAGTCGATTATTTAGGCATTACTGTATTTGTATCATTCAAATTTATACAGCACATTGGGGAAATGTTAGATAAATTTACTTACTAAAATAATATTTGACCTCCATGCAGCAAATGAAAATTATGGATCATAACTCATTTTCTTGTCAAAAATGAAATTCAAGTGGAAAATGAATATATGGCTCATACAATGTGTAATAATTATTAAAACATAACAACATAACTTATCCAAGGCACTACAAGGTCAATGAATAATCCACAGACAACTATTGATGTCAAATTCTCACTCATACACGGCAACATCCAGAAGCATAACAATGTATATTAATATAACATACTAGTTTGAGGAAAGGGATGAGCATGTAACTACTGCCTCATTACACAGCAGATCATATACTTCAAACAGCTGGCAAAATAAATCATGCCCTATGCGAATTAAAGATGGTCTATCTGTTCTCAGAAAGTTTTATATAGATTCCGGGGTTTAAAATAATATATGAATTGAGGACGTCGATCTGTTCCCAGAAAGTTTTATAGATTCCGGGGTATAAAATAATAGATATCAATCAATGATGTATATCTGTTCCCAGAAAGTTTTATATAGATTCTGGGGTATAAAATTATAGATATGAATCAAGAACATGTGTCTGGAAAAGTTTCTATCAATTAACAGAAATTTTATTTAGAATTTCTTTGGGGCAATTTTTAGAACAAAAATCAGCACGAAAACCACCCTCAATCATGGCATAATGGATTTCAACTATATATTTCTTACGATCAAAATAAACCACTTTATTGTGCCTTTTAATATAGACAAATATTATACCCAATTTTCAGTTGAATTTGTATTTTATTCACAAAATAGCTATTTATAATCGGGATTCATAACAATTATGTTGTAATTGTGACCTGGAAGAGTTAGACCATCTTTAACATAAAATTAGTATGAATGGTTAACCATACATGTGTGCAATGTAGGTGGATAGATGTTTTACGCATAATAAAACAAAACTAGTTGCAGATGTATCACTTGCTACATGAATAGAATACTGAAGTCACAAAGTCTCAATATGCATCTAATTTCAGCAGATCTTCAAGTTACTTGCTCAACCTCCCTTTAATTATGGAGTTGTTCCCTTTAGAACCACATCTATATTACAACAAAGAAATGTGACAATGGTCAAACATTCAACCTTCTTTTGAAATTCCTTGGCTGTCGAAAGTTCTATTTTAAGCTGCAAGTCTAATAGTGAGTAGCACTTATTTTTTCCTTCATGTATATAAATAAATATAGGTTATCACTTCTCTGTGGGTTTCCAAGATTCATATTCACAAAAAGCTATCGTGTCAGAGTAGAGATAACTGACCCAGGGAATGCAGCTGGTCTGGAAGACAAATCTTGAGAACATACAGGAAGGTGATGAGTAAACTATTTTACAATTTCAACCAACAGAATATCAAATGAAAGGTAATTTGATAAGACCTATTAATCCTTCCATGTCTGGAGCTTCCAGAAATTTTGCGAAAACCCTGTGCCAATGCATTCTCTTATATATGCGACTCTTCCATAGGAAGCCTCGCATATATATATATATATATGAGAATACATTGACCTGACAATATTTACCTTGACCTAAGCTAGTGCATTCTCTTATATATGCGAGGCTTCCTATGGGGAAACACGCATCTACAAGAGAATGCACTGGCACATGATCTTTAATGCTGCACTAGCGCAGCTCCCATCGTGATAGGGTTAAGCACAATGCAATCAAAACAGAAAAGAATGGCTAATGCTTTCTCTCATGATGATTCCAACTGGAAAGGCTAAATAAATGTGGTGTATACTCTCCAAGATAGGAGATAAACATCGCTATCAACTTGTCAAGAATATTTTTTTAATCCAAAAAAAAAAAACCCAAAACACAGCAGCATATTTTAATCTGTGAAAGCAGGTGAAAGAGAAATTTCTGAATGTAAAATTTTCAATGCATGCTGCAATACAATATTAAAACGTGACATTGTGGCTGTATAACTGAAACCTTTTAAGTCTTCCAACAAGAGCACAAGATGTATTATCCAATGTATGTACAATATAGTTTTTATTTTAAAATACACCAGAGCATCTCCTTGGTTTTCTATGAATAAATGCTGTACGACCATGATAATCAATCATGTGATTTGATGGTCTGGAGCTTGTTTGAATCATGTTGGAATAGTTAACTTAGAAGAGAAATGGCACTATACAGTAATGAATGGCAACAAGCCATATTTCCAACTAAATCCTGAAAAATTACCCATAATTCTGCTGTGGTTAAGGAGTCGATTATTTAGGGCATTACTGTAGTTGGGGCCCAGCATATATCAGGCATTTACATATCAAATCGAATCTCAAATCGAATCAGCCAAATGATTCCGATTGACATCGAATCTTGAATCTTGAATCATTGCATCAGGCAAAATATAAATGTTGAAGATGTATTTATAACTTGACTGAGTGGCCGTATACCGATATCAATTTCATCATTATAATGACGATAAATGATCGTCAGTATACAATGTAAATATGATCTATAAATTGATCGAATGCATATCTAACCAATTAAGTTCGCATTCTTTGTTATACAGTAATGAAACAGTATCAGAAGCAATATTGAAGTAAGAAAGCAATTGCATTCACAAGTTTGACATATATATGAAATTTTGCTAGATCAGTTGCATAAGTTTTACAATGCTTCGATGGTCTACAGTACCTCAGTCAATGACAATGTTAAGTATATGCATTGGTATATCATAATATATCTTCGCGTCCACTTAAGTAATGAGAATGCAATTGGTGCCAATGATTCGATATAATTCAAATCTATTCCCATGTGAATCAAACGAGCCCCAGAGATAATTTGCACAAAATACAGTCCTGTAAAATGAATGAATCAATACTCATTTACAGAATTGAGAAAAAATGGTCACTGAATTTAATTCTAGCAAGACACTGCTCAACCAGAGAAAACACTCACTGTACAACTGCATAAAAAAGTCAAATGAAAATAATGACTTATAAAATTAATGTAATGATCCCCATCCAATTAAAGGGTCCTCAGATTCCAACAATAATGGTTACGGCATCTCTTCAAGAGCAGCTTTGGTACGTAGACTCAGCGAATTATCAACAAATATCACCAACAATGGCCAGCTATGGTATGAACTTGTTGAAAAAGGTAATTCATAACAGTAACGTTTTTCAGTGCAGTTCGAACAGCGAGAGCATTCTCATAGATTTTGAAACTCCATGAATAGAATTTGTGAATGAAAATTTAATTGAAATCGCGAGGGAAATTTCACAGGTGACCTCTTGAATATCAAAAAGCATTAATTTCAAACAATAAGTCATATTTCAGTATTCAGTAACTTTAAGTATGATTATTTATTTTCGAAAACAAAAACTTGTCAAATGAAACATTATATGTAGTGCTTATAGTGCTAGGGAGCAGCTTTCTCACCTTAAAGTTGTTGTTTTTTGAGAAACAAAGCATAAGAATTTGCAAATTGACGGGCGACAAGTCCATTGGGGCAACATAAGTAATCACTGTCAGGCAGTTTGTTAATGATTCCTTCAAACTTGTGAAAAAATTGTGTAATAAATTAATTATGCTGCATATACAATTGACTGTTATGATTATAAAACCTAAATAACACATTGGAGGGGTGCAGTAGTAGAGCACCTCAAAATTCATGAAAATCATTTGTTCACTTAACTTGCATCAAACTTCATCGGAGCTTATAGAAGTTGAGCAGGCTTTCAAATTCACTCTCAGGCGAATTGCAGGTGGGATCCAATATTAAGGGTTTTTGGGGGGGGGGGGGGGGGGAAGATGTCAGGAAAATAAAAAGTTGTTCATAACGGCAATTTGTCAGGGGGCGGAAAGCCATTTCAAACTTAGCTTTTAAATCACAAGAAAGCTCCAATAATGCATTTAAAAATTTCCTTCATAGCAAAATCTACAATGTATATATTAACCCTTTTAGGTCTAGAAAATTGCTGAAATTTTGCAAAAATCCTGTGCCAATGCATTCTCTTAAATATGCAAGTCTTCAATATGGAGCCTCGCATATATAAGAGAATGCATGGGCCTAACAATATTTACCTTGACAGCCAGTGGATTCTCTTATATATGCGATGCTCCCTATGGGAGGCTTGCATATATAAAAGAATGCACTGGCACAGGATATTTAATGCTGCAACAGCGCAACTGCCGTCATGAAAGGGTTAATAAAATGCTACTTCGTTAGTTGTGGTCCATTGCTGAAACATTGGAATGTGCTTGGAATGTTGAGATAATTGAGGACTGAAGTCACTTTATATCATGCAACCAACCAACTATACTGATCATAATAGAAAAAGATGATTCAAGATTATTTTGTCTACTATTGATCCATATATTCTATACATTTCTCCAGTAACTCCATACAAAGCACTTAACAGTCCAAGTCTTCTCGGTCCACAAAAGCTTGGGACATCGGTTTGGTTTATGCTGTTTTTGGACCGAGTCCCATCCCATTGCTCTTCTATGACTTTCATTCACAAGACGTATTACATGTACATGTGAAGCCTGGATATCCACGTAAACCACTGAATGCGATTAATCATCTGACATGTCCGCGATTAATCTGTCGCAAAAATTATATATTTTTATCGTGATAGAAAAAGGTATAGTGATGATACAAACATTTTAATGTATTTGTTACATGCATTTTCTGATAGCGCGACAAATTGAAGTTCTTAGAAAAACAAGACTTTGTTTACTTATAAATCTCGTTTATTTGACATTTAACAGACCTCTGATATAGACATTTGATATCCTCATGCTAGGGAAAGGTTTCCCTCTATGTTCATATACACAAAGCTTCCATTTGACCTATTTCCGAAGACATACATGTTATATAACTCCCGCTCAGTGGCTCACGATTCTGGGCGTAAAGTCAGTTATAGAAGAGTAACAGGACTGGACTCGGTCCAAAAACAGTATCAACCCAACCGATATCCAATGTGGACCGAGAAGACTTGGTCTATAGTTGTAGCAGCGAGTTGTATTTCTCAATGTTCTGAAAATAATTAGAAACCATGTGTTCAGCTCTTTCTGTTTTGATATCAGACTTGTCTCTTATGGAGGCTGAGAATCTCATCAAATAAAAAATCTCCAAATAAAAAATGTTGAAATGCACGGGAACATCACAGCAAGAAAGCAACATAATACAGGTGTTCAGTTCAGCTCTTATTATTTAATTTTGGAGTATTTAACCCTTTCAGTACCAAGTCTGATTTTTGTATCAACTCATATTTCCTTGATCATTTTTCAAATTTATTGATTATAATAATGTGATACATTGATGGAAAGAGCTCTAAAATCGGACTTGGTACGGAAAGTGTTAAACACATCAAACTTGGGCAGACAACTTTTCAAGAAGTTAATAAATTATGTTGTCTGACGCAGGAATTCAAAGTCCTTTCTTGACCTGAGAATATGATGAGGGATATTTGCAGAATGAGGTCCCAAGAGGGTGAATATAGTGACATTACACTGCACAGCGGGCTAGCATAACTAAATTCACCCTATGGGGACCTCCTTCTGATTAGGCCTCATCTTCTCTGGAAAGTATCTGTCAAATTAACAAGTTTTTTAGTTTCTTTATAAACTTCTTCACAGATTGTTTTTTTTAATTAGTTTTGTTTTTCTAATATCCCCAAATTGGTTGATGACACATTGCATAATCTAGGTGCCCAATGGGTGCACATAACAATATTCATCATCTGGGAACTTAAATCTGAGTCTAGAGGATGAATTTGGCGATGCTAGCCCACGATGCGAGGTAGCATAACTAAATTCACCCTCTGGGGGGACCTCATTCTGCAAATGTTCAGCACCATTTTCTCAGGCCTGTTCCGTTCCTCCTGCACACTATAGCAAATCAACATCTATTAATATTATTATTATCAGGTTGAGAAACAAAATAGTTTCAATTTTTCAGTTTTCATTTGAAAATTAATAAAATTATTTCCCATATAGATCGATTATAATATGACCGGTATTTAGCGAAACAACAGTGGAGAATGCACGCATGTCACAAATTGAATGTGAGAAGCATTCAATGATTTAACAAAGAAATTCATATCAAACGTACTCGGTTTCTGGATAAATAATGTTTTCACCACCATATGAGTTCCTGAGAACTATATTCAAGGCAATATACATTCTGAGTAAAAAGAATGTCAAAATGGCTGTCAATAGAATCAGCTTTAACCCCTTCTTTACTAAATGGATTCTCCCATTCAGTTATAAAAGTATATTTTGGAATGGTCTATTATTTATCTGGATGGATGTTCAGAAAATAAAAGCAGACGACAGACAAAAATATTACACAAATGCAGGAGGAGTCATATTCATTGGTGGGAAATGTTCAAATAAGTTAACTGAACATTTTCTAAGGGAACGACTCGGCAATGAGTACTTAGTGAAGAAAGGGTTAATTTATGGAACAATCTAATATTATTTATGTATTACAATTTTCAAATATGGGGGAATGATAGCATGGGGATGGAACCAAATCTGTCTAAAAAAAATTATGTATGGGCATAGATATATCAGGGATGGAAAATATAACCCTTCCATGACTGGAGCTTCCTGAAGTGTTGTGAAAACCCTGTGCAAAATGCATTCTCTTAAAAATATTCAATTCTCCCATAGGGAGCCTCGCATATATAATACATTGGCCTAACAATATTTACCATGACCTTGTAAGCCAGTGCATTCTCTTTTATATGCGAGGCTCCCTATGGGTATTTACCGTGAGTTTGTAAGCCAGTGCATTCTCTTATCTATGTGAGGCACCCTATGGGAGACTTGCATATATAAGAGAATACACTGGAATAGGATATTTAATGCTTCACCAGCACAACTCCCATCATCAAAGGGTTAAAAGGATATGATTATTGAAATCTCACAGGGCTAGGTAAGATAAGACACAATACCAAAGATGACTGATGACAAATGAAAGTGAAATGAAAAGGGCCCAAGGAAGACAGAATGAGTATTACTGTATCTACAATCTGATCAAGCGTTAGTGGTTATAACTGATGTTGAAAGATGAAACTGCCCCTATTTCCCAATATGAACAGGCCTCAAAATATGGAGCAGGCGGCACAGCAGGCTAGCATCACTAAATTAACCCTCTGGAGATCTCATTCTGCTAAGGCTTCATCTTCTTATTATTATTGTATTTATCGAATTAACAATTTTTTTTGTTTCTTTAGAAACTTCATGAGAAAGTTTCTTTTTTCTTTTTTTTAATAGTTTAGTTTCTCTATATCACGACACAATGCATAATTGAGGTGCCCAATGGGTGCAGATCACCATCTGGGAACTTAAACCTGTGTCTAGGCCTACCATAGCAGATGAGGCTGTGCAGGGTAGCGTCACTAAATTCACCCTCTGGGGACCTCATTCTGCAAATGTCCAGCACCATATTTTGAGGCGTGGATATGAAAACTCATGGGTTGCTAGCTGCCGGTTCAATAAAACAAGGCAGTCGATGACTGCTGAGACGATCGTGAGAATGAAGGGAATGGATTGGTCAGTTGAGTCTTAACCCTTCTATGACTGGAGCATCCTGAAATTTTGTGAAAACCCAGTGCTAATGCATTCTCTTATATATGCAAGTCTCACATGGGGAGCCTCCCATACATAAGAGAATACATTGTCCTAACAATATTTACCTTGACCTTGTAAGCCATGAATTCTCTTAAATATGCGAGGCTCCCTATGGCACAGGATATTAAATGCTACATTAGTGCAGCTCCCTTCGGGAAAGAGTTAATGTCGCTTAATATACAGGTTGAATAATGAATGTACATTAAACCATATACCATTGCAAGAACTCAGATATATCATGAGGGTTAATTTGTGAGAATATTCAGGATAGATCAAGAATTATTAGACAATACTTAACAGTTTTTAGTAACATACAATTTTCTCCTAGAGTGAGATGTGGATGTTTAATCCTCGATTTGCAATGGAGGAGAAATACCATACGCTACTCAGAACAGTTAACTTTTGAGTTTATTATATTTTCTACATCAGTTTTGTCAAAACCCAAAACACATTGTTTATGTTAGGCCTGCCATTTTACCAGAGCTATAAATTGACCAGCCATTGCCATAACACACAAGGATGCCAAACAATACAAAGAAATGACATGACACAGTTCCGAGAGTTCTGTGAAAACCCTGCACCAATGCATTCTCTTATATATGCGAGTCTCAAATAGGGAGCCTCGCATTAATAAGAGAATATACTGGCCTAACAATATTTACCTTGAAGAGAATACATTGGCCTAACAATATTTACCTTGACAGCCAGTACATTCTCTTATATATGCGAGGCTCCCTATGGGAGACTCGCATATACAAGAGAATGCACTGGCATAGGATATTTAATGCTGCACCAGCGCAGCTCCCGTCATGAAAGGGTTGACATCTTGACAGTGCAATAACACATTTAGGCTTCTGGGAGTGGAGCTACAATTTATATTATGACCTAAGAAGTTGATGAAAATATAATTATATCTTCAAAAAAGCTCATCTGTATATCAGTTTCTATTTTCAAGAAATTTTCTCCATATTCCATATTTTCGCATTCAATAATGGTCTGGGTTTTTTTTGCAGGGAGAAATACTGTTCCAATTAATTTTTCCTTCACAATTGAACAGGGTGCTATTATCTAATTAATGATGTTAATATCATAATGTAATGAAGACTTAGTTTGGAAGAAAAACATGAAACTTTAGGAAATAGGGGCGTAGTGAAATGATAAGATTCACAACCATATTAAACCATAAAAGACAAGTCAAATGTATAATGAAAATTATTGTAAAAGACCTAATATAGTCAGTAAGTCAACACAATAAAATTCCTGGTCTGAGCATCTTATATACAAATAAAACTCGCTATCATCTCTGTACATGCTTAACTACAATAAAATTACTGCCCATTAATTTCATTAACAATCAGGAGCGAATTTCCTGAACAAACAAATTAATTTATGCTTAGATGTGGCATATTTAATTGATATTAAATAATTTCTCTGGGGTAGATCTGTTAGTATAAGCTTGTTGTCAGTTATTTTCCCTTGAGGTAGAGAGATAGTCTTCCATCCTTTCATGTGATTCTAAGGCTTTTATCATAGTCACATCATGTGGTAGTTCGGACTTTCGTCGTAGCAGCGGTTTTGTGCCGGGCTTTTTCTTCTGAAGCTGTAAATAGAACCATAATTAAGCTAATCAGCCATATTAGAATTAAGAAAGGATCAAATTAATATTTTGAACATGAAACTTTCCAAAATAAAACAAAACTTTCATTACATTTGGGAATATATTAAAAACTCGCACAATAAATTATATTTCATCAATTTCTCATTTTAGTTCTATCCTCAGAAGATATCCGATATACATGTACGTTTGAGCAGGAAAAGTACAGTAATGTCCTAAATAATTGACTCCTTGACCACAGCAGTTATGGGTATTTTTTCAGGATTTAGTCGGAAATATGGCTTGTTGCCATTCATCGGAAAGCTCTAAGAGAGAGCTTTCCAATGAATGGCAACAAGCCATAAGTCCGACTAAATCCGGAAAATTACCCATAACTGCTGTGGTTAAGGAGTCGATTATCTAGGGCATTACTGTACTTGTGGCATTCACATTCTTACCCAAGGAATGCTAAACAGGTATCTCAGATCGCCAGTGCAATCGACACATCCTCTACCAGTCGGTTGCACACAGGATTTCCAACTGACCAGGATGAGGAGTCAGTACTATCCCCAGATAAATGGTTGTCTCCTTCATTGTTAAACCCTTCCATGATTGGAGCTTCCTAAGATTTTGCGAAAACCCTGTGCCAATGCATTCTCTTATATATGCAAGTCTCCCATAGGGAGCATTGCATATATAAGAGAATACATTGGCCTAGCAATATTTACCTTGACATTGTAAGCCAGTACATTCTCTTATATACGAGAGGTTCCATATGGGAGACTCGCATGTACAAGAGAATGCTTGGCACTTTAATGATTTACCAGCGCAGCTCCCGCCATGAAAGGGTTAAGAATAGTTGCAAGTAATATTTATGAGAATATACCATAAGACAATTATCAGGCATTTACCACTCTTGACAAGCCAGTATTAGCTCTCAAATATAATTTTATTGTTCTGGAAATGGCAATGCCCAGTCTGAGTTAGAAACATGAAGCATACATTCTAGGACTCAAAAACGGTTGTGAATTGTATTTATTCAGCAAACTGAGAAGTGGAACATCATTTAGGACAACAGTAGTAAACAGAGTATTGATCGACAATGAGTGCATGGAGCTATAGAGGTCAACAGACCACTGGATGTAATACATGTTTTAACTTCCCTGGATTTGGGCTGAATCTGGGAAGTTTAAAAGTTTATTGACAGTAAACAATAACAACTGGAAACAATTTATTTTGCGAATTATTTTTTTGTAGTTATCTAATGTTAATGGCAGGAGCGTTATTTCAACCTCACGACATACTCTAAAATATATACTTTGTGAGGGCAAGGAATGCACTGATGAGATATAAGTCTTTAAGCATTATAAACTAGAGCTCCTTATGCTTTGAGTAAACAAACCGAGAATAACAAGCAAATAGTCAGTTCAGATTTTTGAACAATCAGGCCCCAAGATTGAACGATGGAATATTTGACAAAAACTGGTCAAATTAGTATCATAAACTATTGTCCCAGGAATGTTTTTTTAAATGGATTCCATGACTTATTATCTGGCTCTATATAGTTATTGTCGATAGGTGCCTGTATTATGAAAGAGACAGTCAATGACTGTTGAAACGCATTGAGGACCCTCCATCCAATGGTTCTTGAGAAGATGCAGGGAGCAAATTAACTGGTATCGCATCGCAATTTGCTACCCAAATTTGGAAAATAGCTGTGCAATTGGTATGAATTTTATGATTTCAGAACAATGCTGTCTAATCACGTCAATGCGAGGTTATTTGCTAATAAAAATTTCAAAAGTCATTTACTCCCTGTTTAAGAATTACTATGGACTGAAAGAGTTATGTCCCTGGCTCCATCACTTTTTGACCCGGTGACCCCAATAACAATTGAACAAATCTGAATCCCAGTCACCTAGGGACCATCCGGCATCCACATTACATCTGACTCGATTCTGACTTGCAGTTCCGGAGAAGATGTTGACGGACCAAGGAGTGATGACTAAAGCTCCACCAGACTTTGTGAGCTCAAAATTATTCCATTAAATTTACAGGGGCTTCGATAAGAGGCATAATATAAAGTTTTATGCTGTTTATAGAATTTGTCTTCAAACTTCATACATGTAGTTATAACAAGAGGTGAGCACTCGAGTGCTAGCATACCCCCACCGTGGAAAATTCAACCCGCATTATCTGTAAACCCAACAAAAAAGATTTTTTAACCTTAAAGAAAAATTTGGACTAATTATATCGATATGGTGTCACAAGAAGCTTGTACAGAAATAATTATTCAAATTGGTTCATATTTGTTAAAGTTATTAAGTCAGACAGAATTTTCTAAGTCAAAATAAGTCGAAAATGAAGTGTAATATTACGAAAAACAGTTTGAGCCAATCCCTAGCCGCATCATGCAGAGAGGGTATTGTGAAAACCATGTATACCAAAAATTATTGAAATTGGTTCATAATTGTTAAAGTTATTAAGTCAGACAGAATTTTCTAAGTAAAAAAAAGTCGGACCAAACTGCAATTAGCATCATGCGGAGATTGCATACCAAAAATTATTGAAATCGGTTCATAGTTGTTCCGAGTTATGAGGTCGGACGGACGGTACGACACACGGAGGGAGAAAGCGTGACGGACGGACGGACAGACGCAGTCAATCCAGTATACCCCCCATTTTCTTCGAAAGTGGGGGTATAATTAATTTAATCAAAACACAAATTATTTCTCAAAACATTAATCATCTAAAAAGTATTTTAATAATGCAAGCCTACATATATTGTAGCAGAATGAGGTCCCCAGAGGGTGAATTTAGTGATACTATCCCACACAGCAGGCTACCAGCACCAAATTCACCCTCTGGGTACCTCATTCTGCTTAGGCCACGTCTTCTGGAAAGTATCTATACTTTCAAATTAACATTGTTTTTAGTTAATTTTTCCGTTCTGGGAAGTTTCTTTCTCCCCTAATTTGCAGAAGATAAAATATATAATTGATCGCCAACTTCAACTGGGGACTTCAATTTGATCGTAGGTCTCCTATAGCAGTTGAGTCCAAAGAATGAGGTTCCCAGAGGGTGAATTTGGTGACACTAGCCCACACTAAATTCACCCTCTGGGGACCTCATTCTGCAAATGACAGACACACTATTTGCAGGCCTGTCCACATAGTGGTGGCATATAACCCTTATTGATCAAATGCGAATAAGAAATTAACTATTACATGCGTGGTCAACTGTTATGTCCAATAGAGAACCAATAAATATACATAACAAATTAACAATATCCCATAATCATACCGGTACCATGAAAAGAATCAGTTATTACTGCATAATTTGCATTTATAAACTGCCACATGTGTTTGTTCCTGCAAAAATTATTAAAAATCTGGGGACCTCCCACGTAAATTCTTGACCTTCACTATTAATAGTTTAATACTAGAGTTTGCATCCACAGATCCGATGACAAGGTGGTCAGTATTTTGATGTGGGATAATCAACTTCTGTCAACATATCTATCTGTTACACCGCACACAGACAAAACATCTTGTAAATGTGTTTTGGACTCGGATTTCTCTTAATTTTTGTAAATTTGTGGACTTTCGATTATATTTCAAGGGATTATGTCGACGCCGTGTGATAAGTAGGTAAGGATTTTGATAAAATGGTAACTTTGTTAATTGTAAGCGATTATTACATGGCCGGATTCAACTCTATAGGGAAGGTAACAAACAGGACGAGAAGAGTTGAATATATAAGTATATAAATACTCAACATGGTGTTTGAACAACTAATTCGCCTGAAAATTATCAAATTAAAAGAAATCGAAAAACACACATGATACAATTATAGGCACTACAAATAATAACTCTGAGGATTAATGCAGTATAAATAACAAATATGGTGCATCTTAACAACATCATGCAAGAATGTTCTCATATTTATATCATGTTGTACTTATTGAATTAAAATTATCATACGAGTCAGGGTTCACAAAGGCCGGAAAATTCTTCAGGCCAATTATTTTGCCATTTCGGAATTTTTTTGGCCATTTTTCAGAAACTTTGGCCAAATTGAATAAGCAGAATCTGGGATCATTGAGAAAACCGAAACTAAAAGAAAAATATAAACACAAATATAAATAACTGATAAATTTCTAATAAATATTCTGGTCTCACTATTAATGATTATTTTTTATTTATTTAACATCTAAAATTCTATATAATTATGTCCATACCTTCAAATAACGTGACAAGACTTCTTTAATCCCACCATTCAATACTTAACAATATACAACTACCCAACATGTACTATTCAGACTTATGACAGACAAAGGATTCATTAGTGTTAATCCTCATTACTGTCTTATTGCATTTGGTGGTCCATTGTTGGATAGTGCTCTGGAATGAGTGCCTTTTGTTACCCATTAAGCTGTATCACCTAATCAATAAGCAGTTAATCATACTATAAATTTGATTCTCATTTCACTTTCGTTACAAAATCAATTTGGGTTTTTGAATTAGATTTCCGATTTTGGTGTAAAAAAAAACACTTGGCCAAATAAAAAATTTTGTTGCCATTTTCTAAAAAAATTGGCCAATTTGGCCTATGACAGTGTGAGCGGTTCAACCCTGCAAGTGAGCATGTATGACTTTTGATAAATTGTTATGCATATACAATCGAGCAACGGCTGATATTAACTGTTAACAAATTAAGAGTTTCGTGGAGATCTGATGATAATTTGAGAATTGATTGCGGACTATATATAGCCTTGAAACTTTCTTTTTGGCAAATGAAATATTCTTAAAAAAAAAAAAAAGGGCCACTGACGGCGTGAACCCTACTTAACTAACCCTTTCAGTGCCAAGACCGATTTTTGTATCAACCCATATTTCCTTGATCATTTTTCAAATTTATTCATTATAATGTGATACATTGATGGAAAGAGCTCTAAGAAGGGTTAAAGAGCTGGAATAAAACACCAGTCCAAATGTCTTCTATGGCTAGAAAGAGGATTTAATCAGTGAATCACATTTATCAAAATATCGTAATTCATAAACACTAAAAGTTCTATTGTTTCACAAGACTCGATATGAGAAACCTGAAAACGATAACGCTTCTAAAGGCCAAGGCAGGCATATCTTCATTGGTGCCTGATAACAACTCTGTCATTGTGTTTGTAAGATAGAATTGTTTTTAATATTTAGTCGGGTGATATTATTTTACTTATCTACAATTACAACTTCATCGGGTACATTTCTAGTTTGGTCGATGGAGAACATTAGTTCCTAATTTGTTTTCTCGATGGTTAAGCTTTTTTTGGTTTTGCTATTGTCAAACACAAAATATTTATTGTTTCAAAATTATCTGCCTTTGGAAGTGTGAAATGATTTAAACATTTTAATGACATTTTAAAAATAGTCCTTAACATTAGCCCTCTGAATTGAAATATTACCTCGTCAGTCACGCAAATTTTTTGTTGGGACATGAGATAAATTTTAGTTAAATCGGGGATGTTTAATCAAGGGACAGTCAATTGAGGAAATTCTTGATGGAGACAAGTTAATATATAAGGGGGAGGGAGCCAGTCATTTCAATTCAGATTAAAAGCCATACTGTTATTTATATCAGGTACATGGTGGGTGAATGAGATGCAAATATGAAAGAATGAAGAATGAAGGCTACTAGATTATTATGAGCTAAAATTATATGGATATATGGTATTCATTAACCGATTATAGCAAATCTAAATTCATACAGATTTTGAATATTCATCAGTAGAGCATCAACTTAAAACAATTATGTTTATTTTCATTTAAAATAAGGTAGGTAGGTTTGAAAAAAAATTATACTGAAACTGGACATTAGAGATTATTTATATTAATTCAGCTTGGATTTAGAAACTGAAGCAGAATTGGTAGGTTTGTTAATACATTTAATAACAATGGGCTACTATATTATTTTACTAATCTAATAACCATGCTTTTCACAAGGTACTTTGAAAATAGGATTTATTTATTCAGTGGATCTTGTTGCTAAATGTCAAACTCATAAACAGAATTTAGCATAAAAAAAAGTTCAAACTGAGAATACATGTACCACTGTATAAAAATTAATCTCACAAATGGCAAACATATATGTAATGCCTTCCAAACAAATTAATGTCTCTAGAGATAACACAGATTTTTTTCTTAAGACAGGCAGCCAGCAATATATTTATTGGACTGTTAAAAATAATCATCAAATATATTAATGCTCCCAGGTCTCCAATAATTCCTTAAATTTTAATGTTAACTCCAACTTTTAACTGGTAACTACGGATTCAGCGAATTCATCAAAATACCAAAAGTTGAGAAGCCTACTGGTCACAGTCTGCATCACTATGTATCTTTTCCCCAAGGGGTTTTAACATATTTCTCCAGTCAAAAAAAAAGAAAGATGCACAATGAACTATATGTAAATATGATAGAAAAATTTAGAAGTCTTGCAGACACATGGCAATCCTTTACCTGTGATAACACACAGGTACAGTAATGCCCTAAGCAATCGACTCCTTAACCACAGCAGAATTATGGGTAACTTTTCAGGATTTAGTCGGAAATATGGCTTGTTGCCATTCATCGGAAAGCTCTCCCTGAGAGCTTTCCGATGAATGGCAACAAGCCATATTTCCGACTAAATCCTGAAAAGTTACCCATAATTATACTGTGGTTTAGGAGTCGATTACTTAGGGCATTACTGTAACTTCAACCTGACGTTTTAGGAAAGTAAAAAAATTAACTTTTAGCAAGAATGAGGAACATCTGCTTTTAAACGGACATGGCTTGTTCGAACCCCAAAATTGTGTAAACATAATTTGGTGAGAGGTATCTCAAAACATATCTACATGGAAAATTTCCAAGCAAATTTTTGTTTGTAGTGATTCAATTTTTTTTAGTCAGTGTAAAAATTGTACATGCAGACCGTGGGAAGAAAATCTAGAGCTGTCTTCGCTCTGACATGTTTATGGTGGTATTGAATGTTGATGATTAAAACAAAGAGAAAACAGAGTGCACAAAATTTTAAAATAGTTTCATGTTAAGATAACGGAATATACCTTTTCCAGATATTCTGATTCCAAAATCCCGATGAATACAAATGTCAAGTTTTTTATCGGGGCCGAACATTGTGTTCGAAGTTATATTTTTTTGTCTTCAATGCGTCTTTCTGGGACATATAATGCTCGTAGAAAGGTAGTTCAGGTATTTATCAACCTATTTTGATACCGGTAAAATTCAAAAGCAAATATTATTAGGTGTATTTTGGAGCGCAAACCGCCATGTGACTTTAAATGGTCAATAATATTATGACAAAATACATGCTGACTACCAGTCATAGAAGTAAATCGAATTATTCTAGAGAGTGAAACAAATTTGAATTAACAATGAAGGCGGAAATCAGGTCTAACTCGTCCTGATGTGAACAGAATACCTTGTGTGAACAGAATACCTTGTGTGAACAGAACACCTTTACACAATATTTTTGTTACACTTCCCTATATATATATTAAGATGAGCTTCTTACGTTGGAACAATAGAGTGACAATGATTAAAAATAATAGTTTATATTTGGCAATAACTTCAACTAAGTTTGAACTGGTGCACATTTTTGTATACTGGCCTGGACTGGCTGAAGGAAAAATACAATGAATATTAATCCTTTCTATACAAATATTCCTTGATGAGTAGTTCCCTTAGGAAATGTTCAGTTAATAAGTTCAACAAATGACCAGGCCATATTTTGAACTTATTATCCGAACATTTCCCACCAATGAATAGGATTTCTTCTGCACTTTCTATTATCAGTCGTCTGCTTATATTTCTTGAATGTCACTCTTGATGAAAAATAGACCATTCCAATGTTAACTTTTATAACTGAATGGGAGAATACATTCAATGTAGAAAGGGTTAAAATACACAATATAATGAAAATTGTTGTACATTGGTCTTCTTAGTTTCCACTCAACAAATTACATTTTTGAATAGGGGACCAGCCATTTAATACTAACAAGTGAGTGAAATTTGAAGTAAAGTTTAATTCTGTCACAATCTATTATCACATGTATTTGAACTTCTCAAACACATACGTAATACCCAAAATTAGAAGTAAAAATCTGAAGCACACCATTTAACACTCATATGATGCCAATTGTGGTGCAAAACTGACAGCTAGATGGATGGACGGCATGACAGCAGAGCACCATAACAATTCTGATGAATATCTTAGCACTGTATAGAGCCAACTGAGCTGGAATATATATTCTGACAATAATATGGTAGACCGATAAATATCCAGACACGGTCTCATTTCTATCAACTACATCTGACGACACTGGAATTCTAACTGGAACCCATATTTTGTGAAAATTCATTAATATTCACATGTGTCCAAATAAGGCAATGTTTATAACTGATCCACACATAGATCTACGCATTTGCTCCTGAGGCCATGCAAACATGCACATGTTTATAAATGTGATCACCTTTCCTCTAACCAATTTTGGCACTTTACTGTACACACAATACAAGTTTCACCATTCAGATGCTATTTAATAAACAATGAAATAAAAAATATAGCGATAAAGATGCTTTCTGTTCTTCGTATAATATTATTGAGCTATACTGAGATAATGTTGCATCATCTCCTTATTTAGAATATGCGCGCCATGCATTTACTGCATTTTCAAACATAGTAAACAATATATTTGGCACCTGACGTAATTATCCACATGTTAGGAGAAAATACGAAATAGGTTAATAAATTTGTAATATCTTTGCAAAAACAATTCTATTATGTATACTTGTTCTGTCTGACCATTCCCCAATAATGAAGTAACGTACATTAGTTAGATTTTGAACATACAACGTTTGATCAGTTAAGATGTGTGACGCTAACGCACAGTTTACGATAACTTCATGAGACTACAGTCGAACACTGAGTGTGGCTTGTGTGAATAAGTGCAAAAGTGTGAATAGTAACTGATTTAGCAGGAAGCTATTGATTGGTCGAAGCAACACATTCTTTGATGTGCAAGTAATTTCATCAGTGCGATTCCTTCGTTTTCAAATAATTTATTCCATGAGAGTCGCCAGAATGTATGTTGATCGTAATGTAATGAAACCTGGGTCTAGTTTCAATGAGACTGACAATATGGTTGTTTGTCTTAATCAGACTTCATGACAAATTAAACAGAAATTTTCAATAATTGTTCCAATGCAAAAAACATATCTTAAATATAGAAAATGAAGTAAACAAAAATTCCAAAAATACATGTAACGACACTTACCTCAGAGAGATTCTATCAGGATGAAAAAGATGACATAATAATGAATAATGAATTGATGGAAAATGGCTGAATACTATCGTGATGAGCAAACTGCTCCATGATGACAATATGAAGCATCTCCAGAATCTTGGCAAAATCATTAACCCTTCCATGACTGAAGCTTTCTGAAATTTTGCGAAAACCATGTTTCTAACAATATTTACTTTGACCTTGTAAGCCAGTGCATTTTCTTATATATGCGAGGCTCCCTATGGGATACTCGCATATATAAGAGAATGCACAGACACAGTATCTTTAATGCTGCACCAGCGCAGCTGCCGTCATGAAAGGGTTAAACTGATCGATCATGAAATGCATGGTTAAACTAATAGAATGGAATATTTTTTATAAATAAGGGCTGAAATGTTTATGTTGAAAGCTAGACAAACAACTATTGAACTTGCTTATCGGATATTGTTTTATTGACTTAATTATGTCATAGTCACTGTCTTGTGTGCATAATTAGAGTAAATTATAGTTGTGACATAGGAACCTACAGAATATATTTTATTACATTGCATATATATTGTGGTCTGAATGTTATTGTGGGAGTCAACAGTGATACTTTTTAGTAGAGGCTCTTATGTTCTCCCGTGTGCATTTTGTGAAGAAATATAGCGACTATGCTAGTGATGTTGCCTGATAATTCAATTGTTGGAAAAAGAATGTTAGACACCTGGGGGTCGCGACTGGGCCAAATTATGACGTCATCAATATGGCCGCCGTCCGAATTTAAACAGCAGATACATGGTACGTTTTACCCAATTCTAGCAGAAAGTTTCAGATGTACCATTGAATATCTCTACATAGAGGTGATTATAGTGTATCAGCCATTCTTTTAATCGAAAAATGTCCACTATTCGAAAAAGATGGCGGCCAAAATGGCGACCGGAAGTTGGAAATTTGATGATGTTTTGCACATGCACCACTAATCATTTGCCTACGTTCGAAACTGGTGACAAACAGAAACTTGTTTTCTTCTTTATTGTAATATATAATCATTTGGGCAACATATTTTAATGTGTTTTGCATCTCATCCTGACCCATTTTCTCAAAAATGAGAATTTAGAAAATGGTGTATAAAATTTCACCAAAAATGCTTCTGGGATTCTAAGCAAATTTTGAATGGAAATGAGCAATATTTGACAGAAGAAGTTAAAAAAACATTTAATTTAGGGCGATTAGCATCCCATTAGACCAACTATGCGCAATTATATCCAGGATGGCGGCCAAATAAGAGTGAAAATTCAAAAATGCCCATTTTCACCGATAATGTTGAGTTTATTAGGCAGAGGTGGACGAATTTGAAGCATATAAGTGACAAACTGTAACTTTCTGCTAAAATAAGGAGTGCGCATAGCAATGCTTTGAAACGAAGCTGACAATAGTATGAAATAATTACACCCACTTCATTTTCTATAGTAAATTGCCGTTGAGTTTATCAAAGCTAATGTAATTATATCGGATAATTACATTAGGTCGAGATTCTATCAGTGCAACAAAAACGACCCAAAAGTACTTGCGGGCAATGATATTTGTAGTCTGTTGCATAGTAACTAAGGACGCTATTTTATTCGCACTCGCTTCGCAGTACACATTTTTTTTCACGAACGCTATGAAAGCCAATAAAAGAATAATAAATAACTATCCAAATAAAGACAATGCCCCAATATAATAAACATTCCCAAGCTGTTTACAGAGTGTAAAATTGGTCGTATTTGCGACGTTTCGTTACGAAATGCATGACTAAACATACACAACTTTTTCGTTTTCGTTTCATTTATAATTTTATTTACATTTCCCCAGCAGGCACCACTTGTCATTTTGTAAGACCACAGGAGTGTGGAACTTGATTAATTATTGCATTAATTAGCCTAATTACCATTTTTTTTGGCCATAATGCTGGGCCAAAAAAAATGCTAATTAGCATAATTAAGGCAGTTATTGATCAAGTTCCAAGCTCCTGTGGTAAGAGTATTAAATTTAGTGGTTATATATTCTGGGCACTAAAATTTATATTATAGGATGAAATTTTTAATTACTATTTACAGATGTCCCCAAACATTGTACCAGTCCCGTGAGAAAACTGCAACATATTTTTTCCCTTCGTCTCAGTGTAACGATATGTTACAAAGCGTTTCATGATTTCTGAGATTCCACAGAGACTGGCCCTACATACAAA
The DNA here is from genome assembly GCA_032622095.1 of Siphonodentalium dalli. NCBI lineage: Eukaryota > Metazoa > Mollusca > Scaphopoda > Gadilida > Siphonodentaliidae > Siphonodentalium > Siphonodentalium dalli. The sequence continues at coordinate 154,693,207 of CP136066.1, read as the reverse complement.
CTGAAACTTACAAAGTCCCCGTAAAAAAAAATGCAGCATTCAATGTTTCTTCACCTCCTTTTATTGTAGCGATATGTTGCAAAGTGTTATGAGGCGTTACCGGTACATGTTACAAATTATATTAAGTCCCCCCCCCCAAAAAAAAAACCGCAGCATATTATTAAAACTCATCTCAATGCAGCGATATGTTACAAAGTGTTACGAATCGTTCTATGATTTCAGAGATCCACAGTGACCGCTCGTAGACAGGACTGTGTTAAAAATGATATAAAGTCCCTGTGAGAAAACTGCAGTATATTTTTTCAACTCGTCTCAGTGTAGCGATAAATTGTTACGAAGCATTACGTTACATGTGTAACAGAACGATAGAGAGAGAGAGTGAGAGAGAAGTGTGGGAGTCGCACCGAAAGTTGGCAGCACCCGGAATCCCAAGCCGGTCACACATCCATGGAATAACCGCGCCCGACTTTGCTTACTTCGGTTATTACACAAAGCGTGTAACGACCGTGACCTCTCGATCAGAGAAGTCATCGGCCTTCTATATTTACAATGCGACCGCTATACACATGATTTCTGAGATCCACAGAGACCACTCGTTGATTGGTGTTACAAATAATGTAACGTCCCTGTGGGAAAACCGCAGGATATCATATTTCTTCTACTCGTCTCAGTGTACCGATATGTTAAAAAGTGTTACAAAGGTTTACGTGTCTGCATTATCTGGACACAAGCGATTTAATAATCACTTTAAATTTTACCAAATATATTAATTTTGGAAAAATAAATCATCTTAAAATTCCTTATATGCCATGATGATTTAATTATTCTGAAAACTTGTTTCTCGGTAAAATCACAATGACACAAAATGACTGTGCGAAAAATCGAAAATTTAAAAGCATTTGGCTCACTGCCGATAGATAGGAGCATTCCTGTAAGAAAATGCTCACTAAACTTTTTGATTATCGCATGTTCATGATTCCCAGTTGACATGGAGACTAACTGTATATTTTCCTCTACCAAAATTCTGCTAATAATGTTTAATTTTGATCAAAAGTTTATTAATGTTTTGTTTCGTCCTTGACATACGTTCGGGAAAAACCCACTCGATCTGCAGATCGATCGATATTATTCGGACGGGAATGCAGCGAGTTGTTTTCGGCTCAAGTCTTGTCTGTTATTCGAGAACATATAGTTCCTTGTTTCAATCGTATTTTAAGGGCGAATATGTCTTTAAAATCAATATTTAACAATCGATGGCATAATTATAAGGAATAATCTCGGTTTCCTAATGTAATTACACAGTCTAAAGGCATATGCCGAATCACAAACTCTTATAAATCGCTTTGCGATTTATAGGTTTGTGATTCGGCATATGCCTTTAGACTGTGTAATTACATTAGGAAACCGAGATTATTCCTTAAATGTTATCATGCTTTATAACTGTAAGCTAATCACCAATATCAAAATGGTTCATCCTCATCAATTTCCTCATCGCTGTCATACTGTATGCGGGTTATAGAAGTATTGGCACAGTCAGAAGCATTACCATCACACGAACATAATTCAGTACAGGGTAGATCATTGCATTTGCACTTGCATCTCTTCGTCTCACATCTGCTTTTAGAGCAGTTGCATCGGATAAGCTGCATGATTGCACTCGGTGCAGGTGGGAGATCTGTTGTTTTTGGCTCAAATATATCATTCTTCACCCATCCAAATTCTTCTGCGTCAGGGATTCTCTGTCGCGCGGTTGTTGCACTCCACCAAATGAACGCCTGCAGATGTGCCCTCCTGATACCCTCTAGAAGAGACGATCGCGTTGGTGGTAGCTTATCGGACGCAGCCTGTTTCTTGCTGAAAAGATACCACCTAACCTCCGCGACTGAAGTGAAATGTTACAAACATATATTTCCAGCGCATTTATCATCTTATCAGACAACCCGTTAACGTCAGATCCGAGTTCTGAGAACGCCTGTTTTATCCCATCATCGGACTTGATGAACATAGACCACATAGTGGATTTTCCTTTTCCGGAGAAAGACCCAGTAACATCAGCCCCCGAGAATGCGTGAAACCCAACGATACCTTTGAGTTCTATAGGTGACAGTTGACTGGAAATATCTCGCAAGTTTACCTCCCTGTATAACTTCCCTTTACCAGTACAAAAGAGAATTGATGCATCAAGTTTATGTTTGAAAGAAACAGTACGAAGACATCAGTATCTGGAGAGAATACGCTTATGTTTGTTGCACCATTTTTCGTGGCATCTGCGGTGTGTAACACCAACTTTGTATCGGCTTCCTCTTGGTCGCTCGCAAGAGCTGTTACGTCGACGATAGCAACTGTTGACAAAACTTCATCTTGAAAAGCAACAACAATATTTTGTCCAGTACTTGCACAGGTCGATACAAGATACTTTGCCAAATATACCGACAACTCATCTTTCGTCCGCGTGTCCGAATGTAATTTCTGCATGGAAGTGCTCGACAGTTTCATTTTACCGTCAATGTGGTACATCATGCTCTGTGTCCGTCCTAATCTCTTATCCCGTGTGGCTGTTTTCAGTGAGTTCTCAATATCGTAGCGGTCAAACACCACATGTGTTTCATCAAATTTTGTTAAATTTTTTCGGTGAATAGTTTCGTAGAAGAAACGCGCCAGATCATCACAGCTTGCAACCCATGTGGGCTTTTTTAATGCCTGAACTTCGGCCATTGCGTCGACTATAGCTGAGCTTCTAGATACAGAGTCAACATTAGGTATATCCCTGCATTCCGAAACTAATTGATCGGCCGATGAATCTTTGGTGGAACCTTTCTTGAAATTTCTTCTAGGATTTTCATGAGGGCGCTTTTGTTCCCACAGTGCAACAACTTCCCATCCGCCGAAAACAAAGACCTCGGGACCACAGAAAGTTCATATTTTCCTATACAATCCTTCAGTTCGGGATCGTGCAACTATCAGCATTCGAGCAAATAACCCACGATCTTCTTTCAGTTCAAACACAATTCCGCCATTAGTTACTTTAACCTTTTTTGCATTATCCTTCCACGTTTTTAGTTTTGCCTTGTTCATCGGATCAAATACACTTGGTCCCGATTTTCTGATTCGATTATCAAGGAAATATTCCAATAATTCCTGTCCCTTCGATTCAAGATTTAGCAAACTGGAAGAAATTTCCGGAGACATAACCGCCTTAGTGACGATGTTCAACAGGTCATCATTTGCATATGTGAATGGATCGATGAACTGTTGGAATGTTTCCACGAGTTGTGCAACATTCCTCTCCTCGCGTGTGGTGACCGTAGTTGATAAAGAATGGTGGCGTTTTCTGTCGGTTGTTGAGATTGCTGCCATCTTAAATGCCTCCCGTGTAAGTTCAGACAGCTGAGGCGAAATTAAGAAGAAACGATTTCTTGCTCGTACATTGAGAGTAATACCGATTATCCCGGTTCAGATGCTCCAAAGCATGGTCCGCCCCGATGGCACAGAATGGGACGTTACTTGTATTGACTACCCAGTTTCCTGAAATAAATTCTTTGTAGATCTGTGGGTCCGATTTGGGCAAGTTCCTCATTTCGGCCAAATACAATGGAATCAATCGGGAGTAACACAGTTTGTCTAATGCGAAAAAGTATTTACAGAAACTCTCCAGGGAAGACAAGTGCAACTCCCAGTCGCCGGTGTGAAATGCACTGATAAAAATGAACATTATTTCGACCATTCTCATGTACTGCATAATCACCAAGCGCATCGGCCGCGATGATGCATCTGTGTCCGTTCCACACTCGCTCTGATGGCTGCTTTTTTTGACGACGTTGACCAATTTTGCGTGTGAAGCTTTCAGATGTGTGTAGTCGTCGCATGTTTGATGGACATTCGTGATTGCATTCGTGAGATCCTCACATGAGTTACCATCAAGTGAGCTCTGGTACAACTGAAATAGTGCTAACCAAGTAACTAAGTGGGCATTGATTGCACGTCGAACATGGGTGCCTTCCAGAATCTGTTTCGAAACAGTAGAACAATATACACCAGATTCTATCCAAATCGATTCGATTCCGCTTCCATCTATGAGGGACCCGATCGTTCTTAACATAGCCATCACTATGTGCAACTCTCCAGGTCGAAGTATAAATTCAGTTGAACAGTCCACTCTGTGACATTGCAAAAACTAAGCTGGTTTGTAAAGTCCCAAGTCAAGAGTCACAACACATTTACGTTCAGGCCCGAGGATGATGGTGTTTATTTTTTTACAATATTTCAGCGCCGCTAGTAATGTTCCATTATCAGTTGGTGTGTTCGGGATGATTGGAGGCATCGCCACCTTGGTTAGTGGTAGTTTTTCATACAGAAGAGAATTGTAAGCCGCCCAAGTGGGAACTGCACGAAGTGTTTCATCTGGACCGCGCACGCGAGTTTTAGCATACATCCATGCGACGTTTTGTATGCGAGCTGTATCCATTGAGTCAGTGTTCGCCGTGTATTTCGGATCAACAAAGTTTTTCACTTTGGCATTAGTCGGTGTGAAGCACTCTGGAATGTCAGTCAAACAAGTTGGGAGGTCTTCGATTTATTTACATGAGATGTCCGACGTTATATTTGCACTCGTTATTTCCGGATCTCCGGGTGCCTTTCTGATACAGCGCAAGTGCAGTGCCATGTAAGGTACGTTTTCCATCAGGGGTGTCCTCCCTGAAATCGCAGTTGTCGATGGCGAAAAACATGTGTCTCTTCCTGACAAAATTGTTGGGTATGAAGGCACCGTTGTTCTCTTTCATCGATCGTATCACAACATTAGCCATCTGATTTTCTATTTCGAGTACCTGGCGGTAGCTGATGGAGAGATTTAGAGCATTTAGAAAACATATTAGTCTTTTGCTCCTCACATACTGATGCACAGTCATACCAACTGCCACTTGAATAGGCGTATCACCTTTGCTGTCGCGCACGACCTCACTATCGTGTTTAACCTGTCTGGAAGTTAAACAAGATGACACGGTCAACTGCCCCAATGGCCAATGTACGCACACGCTGATCTACCGAGCTGATTTTTTCAGCACTTGGAATAGATACTTTTGTTCCAACAACCAGATTCTGTCAACGAGCCTGCGAATTTCCAATTTTCCCTGTGTAAGATGGAACGTCGTAACAATTTAGCACAATCAGTGATAACTTTGCGGTCTGTTTCCTCAGTATCCGGTTCAGTGATGTGTTCAACGAAAGATTCATCCCTTGTAATTTTGAGAGAAATCATGTCTGATTGATTAACTCGCGATGATCTAGACACAACAACATCAGCGATCTCACTTATTATTAGGCATTTGATTCTCCTCCTATCATAATTCTGAACGTTACAACCACGTGCTTCCAAAATATTATTAAAAGTTTTCTCCAGATCCGCCATACTGAAAACTCCACCTTCGCTGAGACCGCGTTGCAGTCCAGATAAGAACTCCATTTCTGTCTGTCAGTGTTGGAACTGCAGTCAGTTTTCTTTTTCTTGCGTTTTTTTGTTTTCAACATTATCAGTCCAACACTTTTTGTGATATAATACGTCGTTAGCATGGGCATCACTGGTGGCAATAGCGGAATGTAATCTCACCAGAAGTATTTTGTTGCCACTTGCTTCAACCGAGATTTTCAATTTCTCTCCAGCATTATCACTCTCAATCCGATGTAGTGGGTACATACGCGTAGCTTTACTTTGACAGAAGAAACAGTTCTTTTTGCAGTAAGTTGTCACAGTTGAGCGAGTGAAACGTTTTTTTCGAAATCGCCGACTTCGATTTTCTGCTCCCAGTTTTAGTCAGAGTTAGTAACTGGTAGCATAATCTGTGCCATGGAACTTTTCTAGTACGTAGAGTATTTTCATCCAAGCCCTCCAGCCGTTCGTTTGCAGTGTAATATAACGCTTCTCCGGTCGTTGCTCGTTCTTTTATAGCCAGCAAAATCTTTCCGTAAGCGCTGGGTTCTTTAGCAATTTCATCTGTGCGTCCCGGGTCCTGTCATACTAGACAAAGACTGAAGTCGAACTTGTGTTTCTTCGCCGGTGGTTCACCCTGAAATATAAGTATACAGGCTATAAGAAATGCGTTACATCATATAACAATTTATAATGATATGAGTATCATTGTTAGATGTATATGGACTATACGCGCACTAGACATGCTCTATGAGTGAGATCACTGAGTCGCTACCATATTGGATCCATCAAGCCCCCATTCCGCGGTTTAAGTACTACAGGTCAAAGTTCTGGAGTAGCATTCCATATATGAAGTTTTGAACTTCAGAACTTTGATATGGGCTGGATGGACCCAATATGGTAGCGACTCAGTCATTTCGCTTATTCAGACAGTTTTCTAATGTGGTATCATATCCATATATATGCACGCAGGAACATCGTGTGTAGTTTTCAAAATAGCCATTGTCTCCAATTTGGCTTAACCAACAGTCAAAATAATTCTCAATAAAGCAATCGATTTACAAATTGAATGTGTATATGGAAACTGCACATCGATTTACAAATTGCATTCGTATCTGGAAATTGCAATACCGACAATGAAATTATTGGTGAATCGGCTTTCCGTAGTTTTTTCGGGGAACCGGGGAGTTCCTTTACTTCGTGTAAGTTTATAAGACGATATTATGGGCTAAATCGGCTATTGTCGGGTTTTTTGCTGTTAGTATGGAGGGAGATATATTTTGGTTAGCGATATGGCATATATATGATGTTATACTCACCATTACGAAGAATATTTCCAATGTTTATATAGTTTAAACGCTTTCCGCCAGAAGACTTCTGTGTTACCGTGACGTCAATGATGTATGGTGCACCGTTTTATCAGGAAAACGAACAGTCAATGTATATGCTTGAAGCGCTGTATGAATCCCAATGTCGAAATCATGAACCTTTTCCTTTCGTACACAACATTGTAAGCGCCGACGTTTAGATGTCGTGTATTCCAAAAAAAAGTAATTGGGGCTCTACAACACTTGGCGTCAAGGTTTTGTGAGTCCGTTCTCTTGAATTTTCATCTATGAAGAAGGTTGCGTTATTCAAAATTATTCATATTCAATCGGAACATGGCAGGTTTCCACCACCAGAGAGCATATTCACCCACCAAGAATAACTGAACTCCCATTTAAAAGGCGTTATCCATGAATATATTTGACAAAATTGAATGATTTCACTATTTTGTCCGCCATCTTGGTCGCCATATTGGATGAAATTGTACACTCTATTTAAGTTTTGGTGGAAATCCCCCATGTCAACAATTTGTGTACCCTTGTTGGTATCATATTCTGCTCGTTTCCGTTCAGCTATTGTCTAGAATCCCAGAAGTAAATTTAGTGAAATTTCATACCGTGTTTGGTTAATTCACATTTATTTAAATATGCGGTGGGATATGATCATGAGTAGAACATATTATGTTGTAGAAATGATTGTGTAGTATAATTGATGAAAATTTAATTCGATAACTGTGACTAGTTTAAAAAAAAGTATTATTATTTTGGAGGTATGTGTGAAAAAATATTGATTTTTCAACTTCCGGTCGCCATTTTGGCGGCCATATTGGTTCTTGGGTGCCATGTTTTATGTCTAATTAAAGTACTATGTAATAGTAACATAAATGTATAGCACTTTTATATATTGTGTTAGAAATACTCTCTCAGAAGTTGATCAAACGGACTCAGTGACTGTTGTGAGATTTTGCTCGGTGGCCATCTTGATGACGTCATAAATCGTCCCAGTCGCGACCCCCAGGTGTCTAACATGTGTTTTCCAACGCTTGAGAGGTCAGGCAACATTAATAGCATGGTGCCTATATTTCTTCACGAAATGCACACGGGAGCAAAAAAATGGACATAAGAGCCTCTACTATTTGTGAAACAGTTAATTAAAAAAAAATATTAGTAATAAATATCTTCTTTTAATTTCAAATTACCCAAATGATTGATAATCGTTATGTCACTATCATCTGGCATGTCAGAGATAGACCAACACAAACATCAATTTACTTACCAAGACATAACTAATGCTATATAGATAATGCTTGGCTTGGAGTTGACTATGCTAAACTAGTGGTTCTGCGAGGAGGAATAGTCCCATGAGCCGTAGGCAAACTGACTATTCCTCCTCGAGGACCACTATTTTTGCGTGCAGTCACTAACAAGACATACATTATTTATAATATTATATCGAACACTAAGTGTAAATTCTCACACACTTTTTGTGTCTGATTTTGTCACATTTTATTTGCCGCTAATTTTGGAAATCGGCCTCAAGATTATACAATTTACGGCAATCTTTTGGCAATGGCAGGACACTTTGTAAGATCATTAAAGATGGATTATCTCTTTAAATAACATATTTTAGATAGTTTCCTGGTTATGAAATAATGCGTATGAATTGGAAATCGCTGCCAGAAATGATTCTATCAATTAATATAGATTTTATTTCGAATATTTTATTATAAATAAGATGATAAAATGGGCACTTTAATGATCTATTTTTAGAACAGACCATTCAGGTGATACCATAGCGATATAGATCATTATGGTGTTCCTATAGATATGCTCCGAAGTCAAATGTCCCGGATTGATTGGTTTCTTTTATTACATAGTTATAAGCGATAATGAGTCTAATTTATTTGTGACAAAATAAAACAATAAAATTTCGGGTCTCTGTTGTTAACAGTAACTTACTATTAACAGAGACCAGAAATTTTGTCAGTAACCAATATTGTTCATTAGCTAAATAACCACACGTTTTTAGACTAGAAAATATTCAAAATATTAACAATATTAATCGACAGAAGCATTTCCTGACAGGGGTCTTCGATTCATATCTATTATTTTATACCCCGGTAATTATATAACACATGTTTACAAAGATATAGACCATCTTTAAAATTAATTTGAATAAGTCAACTCAATGATATCACAATAATGCAAGGAATACAGTAATGCTCCAAGTCATCAACTTCTTAACCACAGCAGAATTATGGGTAACTTTTCAGGATTTAGTCGGAAATATGGCTTGTTGCCATTCATCGGAAAGCTCTCACTGGGAGCTTTCCGATGAATGGCAACAAGCCATATTTCCGACTAAATCCTAAAAAGTTACCCATAATTCTGCTGTGGTTAAGAAGTCGATTACTTAGAGCATTACTGTAGTTTCAGATTGGCTATGTCTTCAGGTGTCAATCCGATTGCGTGAATTAGTAGGTGAGTAGGAATCCTACTAGAATACTATCTAAAAAAAATAGTATATCAGTGTGCAGCCAATCAGAATGTGAGAAAGTCACATGAGATATAATATTTTAGTACAACACTATTAGTATCTGTGCATTCTACACCATTGCTTGGCTAAAAAAAAGTAGCAATGGGATAGTCTCTATATCCATGAATCACAAAATAAACTGATAATTGAGTGCAGAGAATATTCTTGCATTTCAGAATCTTCAGTGAGAGAACTCTACGGATCAGCTAGCGGAACATGTTATACAAAGAGGAATGTGCCATGTTACCCTTTCTTTACTGAATTGATTCTCTCATTCAGTTATAATAGTACACATTATCCATCTCAAGGGATGTTCAGGAAATTTAAGTAGACAAACAGATAATCCAGGTGCAGCAAGATTCCTATTCACTGGTAGAAAATATTCAAAATGTGTTTGTTGAACTTATCTGAACATTTCCTAAGGAAACTCTTTTTTGACGAGTATTTGGTAAACGAGAGGCCGATCACGATCGGCAGATGTTTAACCCATACCTTGGCGATAGTGATCAGCTATTTTCAGTTTAAACACGAAAATCCATAAGCCATAGTCTTGTCAAGATACATCCTAAGTATTGATGAGTAGAAAGAAGAACATTCTGCAGAAAAGAATCTGCACACAGGTATTAACATGTAGAATCAAGAATATCCAAGCAAGAGTGATCAAGTTTTCTCTGCAAAATATCCTTATAGATCTCAGTTGTGCAGCTTTCTCTGGTAGTTACATGTTAGGTTGTGATGTGTTGGGTCCGATAACAGATGCCTAAATAGCCTTTGCATTGAAAGTGGCTGACTGGCTGGCTCTTGTGATAACAAACAAATCATTCTCTACATGGCAGATGATATGAAGTGATTAAAAACATATCACTTTGTTTCATTTATCAACAGGCAATCAACAGTGTTCTAAAATCTGACCCATGTCTCATTAATTTTCCAAATTGGCAGTTAGTTTAGAAAATTCCAGAGAGGATATACATATAAAATCAGAAGTTATGGAATTCTCTTTAAATTTAAATTGATCAAATAACTGAACCCCAGTTGCATAAAGACACTTGAATCTCAAGATTAGCTAAATGATTTTAGCAATGTTCTAAAGCCCATTTTGGTAACTTAACCTACAAAACCCTTTATTAAACAGCATTTGCTGTGTATTGTTGAAACTTAAAAAAAAATTAGATACCATAGCTTTTATCTGCACATTGGCATAAGAGACATCAGAAAATAATATGGCCATATTAATAGCTAAGTAGTCCAAAGGCATGGGATGGAATTGGTGAATATGGCTCCAAACAAATTCACCAGTATATGACAATATTTTGGACCGATTTAAACCAAATTTGGTGTGCTGACTCGGGGTACCCTTGGCGGAGTTATAATAGTGTTAGTTTTTAAAATTTTGTTATTGAATTTTTTTTTTTTTAAATTATTTTAACCCTTTTCCCAACAGCACATGTAGTTAAACCACGTCATATAGCCAACGTCACCAGGTATTAAGGTAATTACGTTAGCCAACAGGAATTTGAAGTTATAACATCATTGGGTGTTTCCCCACACTGGCCACAGGTATATGTGCCATGTGTATCATCCGATATGCAACAACAAACATGCTTTCAATTAAGTGTCATCTGTGAATACGATAATCGAAACATAAACCAGTAGACCAACTAAATATGTGCATATAAACAACCGTTTATCTTCATTTTATCACACATGTGAGTCAAAAAATGACATTTTATGCAAATTTACGGTATGCCTATGCGAGTATGTCCTATAAGTTTGTTTACCCACGGACTCGTGTCCTGGTTGAAAAAAAAATAATTCATGATTTTTGAAAACAAAAAAGCGTATTATAAATAAAATAATTAAACCAAATGTCTTTATATTTTATGTGCATTAATCATATAAACCATGATTTGACAAAAGTCGTAAAAAGACTTCTGATAAAAGCGCAAATTATTAGCAATTACGTCACGTTGCTTTGTGAAAGTTTGTAAATTTTCGTGCAAAAACCACATGTTCAAAGGTAACTTTTTGTTGATTCTAAGAATGTTTTCATTGACAACCAATGACATCAATGATTAGAAGTTTGAACTGATTTCATTGGTTCAAGTTTAGGGGTGGAGTTTCCCCATTGATGCTAATTAGATGACAGAAAACGAGCGCGAATTGTTCAAAATGGCAGTGGGCTAACTTAGTAAGAGTCTGTAAGACGTCGCCAGCAGGTGCTCGAATGTGTCGCTTGGGATATTCTTTGTTTTATCGACATTGCGTTGATATAAGTACCCTATTACTTTATACTCGGTAATTATATATGCATACACACAAAGAAGTTTCCCAAGATGAATTTGAGATATCTGCATGTCAACTGTAAACTCGCCTTTATTTAGAAGCACCCGCATTGGGCTGACTTGATGTCAAACCAGGAGATATTTACTTTTTTTTATTGATTTCTTTCTCGATCGATCAGGGTCGACGGTCTTTTGCGCGGTATATTTGAAATCTTGAACAGATGGATATATAAAAGTAATATCTCATAAATTTATTATACTAAATTTGTAGATAATATACATAATAAAGTTTTAATTAATTATGTGCTCAGAATCCCACCGATACCACGGCCGCATCCGTAGTTACATTAAAACCGGAAATAATATTCTGATGCTCCAAAATAACCTGATTTCGCAGAGTAAATTTGTGCAATAAAAGCAGAAAGATCCACTTTGAGTCATCAATTTAGAATTGCAATGTTCGAGTTCTCAAAATTAAACAACAATTGTGACACTTAATGAATATGTTTCACAACATTTGGTTTGTGGAGAAGTTCACCTACATTAAATATTGAGACAAATTTTGTCTTCATCGAAAATTCGCTACCAGTGAACCCTGGAACCACGTGTTTCTGTTTCGTTTGTTTTCATTTTGTCAGCTAATACGAGACTGAGTAAATACTCTATGTCAACATTTTGTAATATTTAGGAAGGCAAGGTGGAAATACGTGCCTTCATTGTGATGTTAGTCCATTAAAAAAAATATTATTATAAAAATCTTTTTTTACGGGTGAAGTGACAATCATATAAATGGAACTCGACAGGAAAAACATCCCAATGGCCAGTTCCGCAACAGTACTGTCACGCTGAGATTTTGCTTAGATGTGGCCGATTTAATTACGACTGGGAAAAATGTTCATTGCACTATTTGGAAATATAAAAACACCACCTAAGAAATAATAGATAATCCAATATAAATATCAATTTCAAGTTGTCATATTTTACATAAATTACCCTCGCGGCCACGTATAACGCAATCAACAAGGAAGCGTCTTTGACAACAACTTTCGTTTTCGTCGAAACCACGTGTTTCTATTTCGTTTGTTTTCATTTTTTCGGCCAAAACAGTATTCTAAGTAAACATTTTGCAAATCTAAAGCATAGCAAAGGAAGAAATGATTTAATATGTGCCCTTCATGATCTTAACCATCAGCAGAACAAAACACAATCAATGTAAATCGTCATTATTACTCTTTATTCGAGTCTCAAATCCGACTGTTGAAAATGCAAAAATTAAAGACGTCAAAAGACGATACGGACGCTGCAACAAAAGACGTCTAAAGACGATACGGACGCTACAACAAAAGACGTCAAAAGACGATACGTTGGAATAAGGGTTACAAAAAATATTTATTATTTTTTTGTTGTTATTTATTTAATTATTTTAATTTGTTTTTGTTTTGTTAGATTGAGCAAGGAATTAAATCTATTTTTTTTTTTAAGAGTGAATATTTTTTTCGAAAAAGGGCGAGTTAAAAACAGTCGGATCAAACCCATATTCGAACTCGATCTGTCTTTTATGCTGAGAAATTCATATCCAAAATTTGGTTCCGATCAGATATAAAATGTTTGAGTTATCGCACCATGCGTAAAGTGTCTACAGACAGACAGACAGACAGACGGACGGACTAACGACAAGTGGTCAATCCGGACAACGACACTATGTTTACCATACTATGGTATGGGTAAACATAAAAAATGGTTCCTCAATAGTTTATGTAGGTCTTCTCAGAACATACACATATATATGTCAACGTATTGTGGGATTGATTTGCCCATTTCCGTTATGAAAATTAACAACAAAACAAATCTGATTTATCACAACTATTTTTCATTGTAGAATGAATATATACAGAATGTCTGCATGGATGGAAACTGATATTTTCTCATATCTCTGGCAACAATTAATGGATAAAGCTTGTGTATGTGGATATAAGTTACCTCAAAATATATCTGTTGGTACTTGAGTAGTAATACTAAATGTTTGCAAAGGTTAAAAATCCAATAAGAGCAATAACTCTGACCAAATTTATCTGGACGAAACCCACTCTATGTCATTATACTTTCACGTTGCTTGTCTATTATAATTCCAAACAATATTCACATCCAACTGCCACTGGGAGTTATAATGTCAAGTGTCAGTACAAATTGAGAATTCACAAATATCAAGTCCAACTTAGAATCTGTGAGTTACAAATACACGTTATGCCAGTGTTTAATAAGGATCAATTGGTTTACAAAAAATGTTCCCAGAGATTTTTTGCCCAATGACAGGGGACATAAATAGGCTCCATTCCAAATGGGAAATAGTCCGGTTTTCCCAACTTCTGACCCAAGAATCCCCAATTCACAAAATTTCTCTTAGTTTGTGAACTAGTGTTGGGAGGTTGTCGAATTTACGTTTCTGTTTCGTATTTTTTGGGGGTGAAAAACTGTTTTGGTTTTAGTATGCAATCACTTAACATATAGCAATTAGTCCCAAATAACTGCACAAAACAGGCACAACCAGTCAGGGGGTTGGGAAAGTTGGGGAACAGCTTGATGTGTTGCTAACTCATGAACTATAGTGGGAATGTGAGATAAAAGTCATAGAACTACCAAGTTTAGGCAAACAAACAAAATAGTTTTGTTTCTGGTTGCCCTAATGACCATATACAAATATTTTCCCCATACCGAAATCAAAACATAAGTAAAATGCAAAAACAGCAACATTACATACATAGATGAATTCCTGTGTATACCGATATCATACAATAAATACTACATTACGACATTTGAATAGTTAAAGACAAGGCCGTGGTAATCAATCAGTTACAATGTAGCACGTGTCCAATTCCTGGACAATGTCGACGTAATTACGCATTTGTTGTTCCCGCTCAGTTTATGGGGAGAGATACCGATACTCGCAAAAATAAATGCTGCAAGCAACAAGACACAAAATAAGTGGTTGTAAACAGTGATTGGCTGTCTCAATTTGTAATATTTCGTTGAAAGTTATAGATAAAAGTTCAATTTTATTGACCCATTAGTCGGGAGAATGAAGTTTCAGTAATTGCATTTCAAACTACCGACTTTTTTCTGCATGGAACGAAATGTTTCGTCTTGCACTTTTAACCCACATCAATTAAAAAAAAATGTACACTTATTCTAAGACAATTGTCAATAAAGGTGACAAATGTCAACGACCTACTGCATGTAGTTCGTGTTGACTGTAACCACTAATCGATCCATAGGTTCCAGAACAGAAAGTTTCCAGACCATTTCCCACGTGGTATAATATTTCTTATCGGTTCGCATTCCCAGTTTTGCAATGACATGCTTCCTCATTTCAGTTTCGTTTGGCAAAGTAAACACATTCACTGTCAAATTCTAGACTAATTATTTCTTGTGTTCGGCCTTCAGATGCAAAATACGGATCAGGGAATTGACTTGACAGTGCACCGAGAACGCGTTTTTTTGCTCGATGCGGTTTCTCAGTGTTGTCTCAACACGGAAATTTTGGTGTTAAAACAGACACCGTTACAACTCTATTGTGAACGAGATATAGGATTTCCACTTGATGCTGTAAAGATACTTTTCAAGTTCTGTTGCTCCATTTGTATAAGATAGGTATTAACATTCTATTATATAAAGAAATGCTTTAAAATGTTGAATACACAGATTTTCGCAATGACAATGTTTGTTCCTATATTTTCTGTCACTCATATGAATTCCAAATTATGATACAGTAAAGAGCTTTCCGATGAATGGCAACAAGCCATATTTCCGACTAAATCCTGAAAAGTTACCCATAATTCTGCTGTGATTAAGGAGTCGATTATTTAGGGCATTACTGTAAATTGAGCCTCTGTGGTGCAAATCTTAACAATGGAAAGGACCCAGGACCTATTCCCCAAAAGGGTAGAGATATCCTGTGTTCCAGTTCCATATCACATTCACAAATACTACCAAGAAAAACTTCTTTCTCCTGAAAATTTGAACAAGGAATAAACATGCTTGTATCAATGCAAACTAAATACAAAAATAAAACTCTGAGACAATGGTCAGGCTTTAAGTAGATGTGCCAACGCTTCAGCAAAAGTCTCTACCATGAGAATAGTTTACAATGGCTACAATTTTTGTGAATGTACAAGCTATTAGTTGCAATTGTTTATGGAAGATATCCCAGTCAGGACATGAAAAATGAAAAATAAAATCAATGCAACCAAACTGAATTAATATTTTTGTTTTTAAAAGGGGCGTACAAAAATAATGTTTAAACCTAACTATAAAAAGAAAGTTGTCTACGAAAACAAAAATAAGAATAAAATATAACATGCTACCAACAAAATATCTATTTCCTAAATAACAAGGCACATCCCAACTCATCTAAAAGCAACATGTCCCTATAGCTGTCCTTGCAAATTATATTAATGGAAAAAAAGCAGACAAGGCAAATTCTCTACCAAATCTTACCTGGTGTCATGATAAAGTTCTTTAGTTTAGCACTCTGTTCGAGTATATAATATACAACTTTATAAAGGTGTCATGCAACATGTGCTGAATGGATTGTATGGTCGGGAGGGAGTAGCAATGTTTAAAGATGGTCTATCTCTTCACAGCAAGTCTGCAAGTAGTGTGTCTGTCATTTACAGAATGAGGTCCCCAAAAGGTGAATTTGGTGACACTATCCTGCATAGTGGGCTAGCATCAGCAAATTCACCCTCTGGGGACTTCATTCTTCTATCTTCTGGGAATCTATAGTCTCAAATTAAAATTGTTTTTAGTTCATTTTTCCACTTCTGTTCAGTTTCTATTTCCCATAATTTGCAGAAGATAGATATATTTGGTGGGTGAACAGCACCAACTTCAACTGGGGAACATCAATCTGATCCTAGGTCTCCCATAGCAGAATGAGGTTCCCAGAGGGTGAATTTGTTGATGTTAGCCCACTGCTATTTGCCAGGGTAACCCAATGTCACCACACCAAATTTGGTTGAAATAAGTTGAGGGGTCTGCGAGAAAAATGCGAACAGACAGATAGATCTTACTCATTTATATATGTAGATATTATACCCCATTTTGAGTTTTATGCATATTTTATTCACAAAATAGCTGCTTGTAGTATTGAAATCAGGATTAATAAAAATTATGTTGTTGGTGTAATTGTCGCCCGGAAGAGAGAAACCATCTTTAATGCACGTAAAGGGCTGTTCTGTTTCCCTCAATACATAATGCACTAAATATGAAGGACAATGCACTACATCTCATGAAGAAAGTTTAAATTCACACCTCTGATATCACTACAGCGACAGATGTTATGCATTGTAAGAGTAATCTAATGTAATGCCTGAAGGAAAGACTAATCCAGAGAACAGTCGACATCAACTATGTTACATAGTTTCAAAAGAAGTCTTCATTTAAAACCTAAACTTGTTTCAGAATAAATAATGAAATATATTAGCATAGGGAAAACATTGAAACTAACTAATAATATATGGGGAAACATATTGACAAATTACTTAACTTATGCCTAGGCCATTTAGTTCTTTAGGTTGCTAACAATAATTTAGATCAAGAAAAAAAAAACAACCATATTTGCATTTAAATGTGCAACTGGTTACATAAATAGGGAAAAATTTAGGCATAATTTGGCAAGAGTAAATATGGTGCACTGATGGAGATGTGGACAATGGTAGTTATTTGAGGATTCACAAGAGTGGATCAAGTTTGTATCACATTTCGCTAAGGCCATAGCAATTTTATTAGTTGGTTTAAGAACACCAGGGGGAAAAAATCTCAAAGATGGAAGAGGGGAAGGAAGAAATGAAAAAAAAAAAAAAACCCAGGCAGATCTTAACATACCGAATGGCATTTATTCTAAACGATCCTTGTGAACACAAATCTCATATATTCACTTGAAATAATTTTTGCGAATAAAAATAAACAAAAACAACTCATTAACATCTCAATTATTCTCATTTTCGATGCTATTATGACTTATAGAATGGTTTGGGGGGAAGTCTAACACAAGCTGAACACCATGGTTTTTTTTGTTGCAATTTCAGTAAAAAAGTTGTTTGTGGTTTCTTAAAACAACTAATTAAATTGGTGCCGCCTAAGACCTGGAAATAAACAGCTTAATTATAAAGGAAATATAAACAGTTATCAAGTGACCGTCATTCAACAAAGTCAAAATACTTACTTCTTTAGCTTCAGATTCTAGTTTATCTAAAGTAATCATCACATCTGACTCTTCATCATTGACTACATTATTTGTCACAGATGGAAGCCGGTTATCTGCATCAGAATTTTTTATAAGTATTTTTTTGCTCTGAAAAGGGAAGAAATAATTAATGCCATACACACAAAATTGTTTGTTTCTCAGGGATTTTTTTTTTTGAAAGTGATGAGGGAGGCAGTTATTTATATTTATTATTTTTTTCAAATTAATTTTGTGGTGAGGCCAGGTGAGGCAGGTATTTATTTATAAAGTATTTTCCAGAATCCCATATTAAGCAGTAATACTGAATATGGGCAATATACCGAAGCAGGGAAGCTGACCATCATATATCCCCTTAATAATCTAGATTTGTAATAAAGTTGTATAGAGGAAACAGTTTGAGTTATTCACTCATGGCAGAAGATGTGGAAACTACATCGGTGAAATTTGATGTAACTCATGGTGACCACCAACCAGATCAAGCTTTATTGGAAGGAGTTCCACTGGACTACACATGAAATGATAATATTAAATCACAACAATAATTTATGAAATAAAAGGTTTATTTTCTAATTAATCACAGACTTTCATAAAAATCTTGAAGTTTGGAATAGTGCTGATCCACAAACCAGAGTGCATTAATTACAATAGCCACACATTGCCGACCCACACTGTCAACGCTATCCTTTCGGAAGTGTTGTTTTCAACTAACCACTCCTGTCAATGAATGAATTGCACAATTCGTCACGTTTGTTTTTCACATTTGTCTTACTGGGCAACACCACCTTGCAACTTGTCATCAGCACCGCGAATACATCAACTACTTCTCCCGATTTCTTCTTTGGTCACTCGAATTTGAAAATATCGGCGAAAAATTGGGTGACTTCAGAAAACATGATCATGATGTCTCAGGACTGCAACTGTGTCAAAGTCCCCTGTTTTCGTTTTTTTTGTGGACATGAAATCATCTGCCATTTGACGAACAGTTTTTGATCTGTTGACTGATATAATTGTCCATTTGCCTTCTGACGCATTCTGCACGATACAAATGTTCACACCCATTGGCATGATTGAAACAGTAACCCAAAATAGGACTTGACCTGTATTTTGTAGTTACAAACTTCAAACCAAATTTCATTCCGTTCAGTAAACATCAATTAATTTTATCATCCCAAAACCAAAACTGAGGTCATATTTCAATAATAAAGAGCCATATTTCTGGTAAAATTGGGCAACCAGGAATTTGACTTGTATATTTATTCCCTTAAGTTCGATGGAACTATAAGTTATCTGGAAAAGAAACATGAACGGATGGACAGACAGACCAAAACATACAAGCCTGCAAATAGTGTATTATCACTCCCCCTCAATCTACAGGTGACAAGCCTGCAAATAGTGTATTACCACTCCCCCCTCAATCTACAGGTGACAAGCCTACATATCGTGTATTACCACTCCCCCTCAATCTACAGGTGACAAGCCTGCAAATAGTGTATTATCACTCCCCCTCAATCTACAGGTGACAAGCCTGCAAATAGTGTATTACCACTCCCCTCAATCTACAGGTGACAAACCTGCATATAGTGTATTACCACTCCCCCTTCAATCTACAGGTGACAAGCCTGCAAATAGTGTATTACCACTCCCTCTCAATCTACAGGTGACAAGCCTGCAAATAGTGTATTACCACTCCCCCCCAATCTACAGGTGACAAGCTAAATTCACCCATGGTGACCTCATTCTGCAGATGACAGACACACTATTTGCAGGCTTAAAATACCTACATAAGGATTTTTCTGTGCTAATGAAAATATTTTTGACCAAGCATCATCTCGGAGCTTTGTCTTCTCTTTTTCCCTGAAATTGGAAGATTATTGTGGAAAGTAAGATCCTATTGTATTGGAAGCATTCGGAGAATCACAGAAAAAAGATTTAAATTTTTTTTTTTTTAATTCTATGTCCATACACAGGTGAAAATTAGTCATGAAATATTGTGGAAAAGCAATATGTCATTTGGAAAAAGCTCTAAATTCAATTTTCAAAAGAGGTAAATGTTTGGGATATGCAATAAGCCTAGAGCTGTGCATGTGCAGGGGAACAGGTTGGCGATAATCAGACCAGAGCTATTGGCACAAGAACAACACATTCTACTTTGAAGCCAAACTGGATATAGTGATTTAGAAATATGGCTTGTTGCCATTCATCGGAAAGCTCTCACTGAGAGCTTTCCGATGAATGGCAACAAGTAATATTTCCCCGACTAAATCCTGAAAAATTAACCATAATTCTGCTGTGGTTAAGGAGTCAATTATTTAGGGCATTACTGTAAGAAATGAAAATACTCACTTTTGTCGCTCTGTTTTATACTGCTGAGTGCAGTCATCAAACAGTTTTTGGTTCATTTCCATAAATAATTTTAATGCGTTATATATTAGACCATGTATTGTCCTGAAATGAGAAAAACAGTGCTCATAAGATCAATAAAGCCATATCTATCGGTAATCAATCAACAATTATTTTGAGGTAACCAATGAAAATACAATAATAATTTAATAAGCTCAAATACAAAGCTTTCAGTCCAAAGGCCTTCAACAGTGCTACAATGAATCGCTCAGTGTTTACATCAATGAACAATAACAACATATGGTGTTCAATTGTCCTAACATAAGTGCGTAAAATCAACAAATATTGTCAAGTAACTTGCGAGATACCTACCTTAGAATCTCAACTTTCTACACATACCAAAATTGTTGGTTTTTTATTTGTTAAAATATCCCAATGTTATGAGAAACAAAACGTATTAACAATTTAACTTTTTTTACGGCTATTTCAGTCGTAAAATATGCCAAATTTATTGTATGTATATTATACCAGAAAATTTGAAATAAAATCAATATTAGACATGGATCGTTGATTCATATTTATTATTTTATACCCAGGAAACTATATAAAACTTGTTATAGAAAGAGATAGACCATCTTTAATGTACTAGGTTATTTAGATGTCATAACTTTCTAAATAACTTTCGCAAAATCATGATTAAGATTACGGATATGGACAACATCCTACGAGTATATGGCAAAAAATTCTATCTTTATGCACGGGAGTTCTTAAGTGAGATGACATATACTATGACACAGTTTAATTAAGTGCAAATGTGTCAATGATGTGCCACCGGTCCTGAAAAATTATCTGTGTGGTGTATATATAACACATGGATAAGAACATGGAATCTGAAGAGACCACATTACTTTTTCCATCAAATATGTGTATCTGAATATAGTGGAGCATATGCCGCCTCACCAATTAACCATCATATGTAAGTTGTGATGTTGTCCACCTTACTAGGACAATATATAATATCCGTAATAGTAATAGTGATTTTGCGAAAGGTCTCCATTATTGATGAAAGAAAATTTCTTACTTATTCCAATGTTCTTTACTTTTGTACAAGGCTGGGAACATGATTGGGAGTATCTGGGAGGCGTTATCACTGATCAAGCTCAGAATGTACTCATTATTCCAATAATACAACGCTCGCTCAGCAACCTGTTAATAGAGAATTATAACTGCATAAAACTTACAATAAACAGAAGTAATATGATTAAAATTAACATGACTGTCTTTATTGGGGTACTGTACACGAAATGCGGCCATTTATGGAACCATCTCCTATTATACTAAACAAAATATATGCATCAATTGAATGAAGTGAGCCATGGATGAGTGCAAAGAACACTCAAGTGCTCTTAAATGAACGATGTATACAACATGGTACTTATAATGAAAATGACTCGAGATAATAATGAAAATGACTCGAGATAATAACTCATTTTCATTATAATTTTAACACATAGATGACAATTAATACTTGATGTGGCTCAAACAATACACACAGTTTATTAACAAATTGACAACTTAGTGGATTGTCATCTTTTACATTTCTCCGAAATATTTATGTATTAAGATAATATTACTGTTCACTATGAGATGGAATTATCGGCAGATAATCTGTTTAACTGGAGGTAGATGTCTTATTGTAATGGAACCGATTCTAATAATTATTTCAAGCTCCAGGTTGTTGAGAGTTGAATAACATCTTAACCCTTTCATGATGGGAGCTTCCTGAAATTTTTGCGAAAACCATGAGCCAATGCATTCTCTTATATATGCGAGTCTCCCAAAGAGCCTCATATATATAAGAGAATACATTGGCCTAACAATATTTACCTTGACCGTGTATAAAAGCCAGTGCATTCTCTTATATGGGAGACTCGCATATTTAAGAGAATACACTGGCACATTATTTTTAATGCACAAGCGCAGCTCCCGTCTGAACATTTTCTAAAGAACTACTCATCAATGAATATTTAGTAAAGAAAGGGTTAAAGACTCGTAAGAATGAATTTAACCTTTTCATGGCAGGATCTTTAATGCTGCACCACGCAGCTCCAGTCATGAAATGGTTAAGAGTTTGTTAACACATTCAGGCTTCTGAAGTGGCGACAAGTTTTCTATCCATCTGTGTTTATGTTTTGTATATTTATAGTTTGTTGCCAAGTCATGAATTAACATGAAACAGGCAAAATCGTGATGTGGCAAAAATACAAGAACATTATCCTCAATGACATGTTTTATCAGGCTCAAGGAATTAACACTCAAATAGTTTTCTAGCGCAACCCTCAATGAATTAACATGAAACAGGCAAAATCGTGATGTGGCAAAAATACAAAAACATTATCCTCAATGACATGTTTTATCAGGCTCAATGAATAGATGAATAGTTCACTAATTTTTTTTCTTCTTTAACACTCAAATAGTTTTCTAGCGCAACCCTCAATGACATGATTTGATGTGGCTGCTTTATTAAATATGAATACTTTAACATAACTGTTGCAGGTCAACACGTTGTCGATTTGTGGTCAAGTAGCTGGAAGTTTATATCGCTAAGTGCGGTTTAACCCTTTACCCAACAGAAGGGCCCTGTGCCAATACATTCTCTTATATATGCGAGTCGACCATAGGTCGCCTCGCATATATAAGAGAATGCATTGGCACAGGGCATAACTGTAACTATCACAATGTGGTCAAGGAGCCGGTTCCAATGATATCCATATTTGTATGGTTCTATTGAGACAGACCGAAGATATTTTAGGCTGTTGAAGCTTTATTTGGCCGGTTTTGGCCGGTTTGTTGGGTAAAGGGTTAATATGGAATAATCTATTTCAATTCCGGCTGGGGGTGTGAATAATTATTCCTTTTTCGACGACAGATTAAAATGTATTGGTACTGGTACAGAAATTGTCTTCTAATGTTTCCAAATCCGCTTGAACTAACCAAAGATCTATTTCTTGTTGTCACTTTCTGAATAATTATATCATCTGCACCAACTTTGCGGTTCTTTATTCAACTTTGTTCAGGGTGGAGAAATTAAAACCACGTGTGTGTGTTATGTTGCCAAATGGAAGAGTGGTCAATCGGCGGGTTATTGGAAGAGCCAGTAGAATTGATGGAAGAGCCGGACCAATCCGTGATAGCAGAATCGAGTCACTCAAGAGCCTCACACAAATAAGGAAGTTGAATTTATTTTATTTTTTATTGATATTGAGAATCGTAGGCATGATTATTTAAGAGATGAGTAATACCTTCGCACCAAATAAATAAACAACTGTTATCCGAAAGCGACAAACTGAAAATGACGCAACCAACAATCACGTCATAAAATGTTATGATCTGCTCGATATTAAAGATAGATTTTTCCAGTTTTCTCCGCAGAAGTTTAAGTTATAATCGGAGATGGAATGTGTATTCCCTGCATCACTAGGATTTCCCCCTAAATGAGCCGTCTGGATCAATGTTTTCTGGCGACTTTCTCAACTTTTCCGATGAAGTTTGTCATGAATAAAAATTACATTTTCTCCATTCCTGTATGATATAGACCCACCAGTTCCATTGTATAGGTGTGATTCTCACAATCAACAATTTAGCTGGTAATAAGTTGTGGAATAATGGATACAATTTGACTTGAAATGTTACAGGTACCTGTTAGACACATCAAATCAAGTCATAGAGGGTTAAAGAGTTAATAGTTGTACCTCACACTATATCACTACGTTTTAATAACCTTTATATTGGCCATTTATTATCCAGAAAAGAGTTAACCCTTTCTTTGCGGGAGCTTCCTGAAATTTGGCGAAAACCCTGTGCCAATACATTCTCTTATATATGTGAGTCTCCCATAGGGAGCCTCGCATATATAGGAGAATGTATTGGCCTAACAATATTGACCTTCAACTTGATAAGCCAGTGCATTCTCTTATATATGTGAAACTCGCATATATAAGATATCACTGGCACAGGATCTTTAATGATGCACCAGCACAGCTTCCGTCATGAAAGGGTTAATACTATCATAGAATAAAAAGAATATAAACGAAAATAAATTAACCAAATAAGTTTTTTGTAGTCGTAAATAAAAACATTCTCTAAAAACATATATTTTCATCTTTCCTGAGAACAATTATGAACACACTTCACGGATATTATGCTTACCTGGAAATGTGGACTGGAAACACATTGGGACAACTGTTTAAATAACGAGACCATAACCTTCTGAAACTCAGCAGGTTCTATCACATCTAATATTTCTTCTAGTTCATTGAGAAACATAACCTGAAACATATCATTTATATATTTTATTTATAAGTTTGGTGCAGAGCAAACATCAATAATAATTTCATTGCTTTACAGCCTACACAAACAAACAATTGTAACAGAGCATAAAACAATTTGACTTAAAATAATAATAGCAACATCCAATATTCTTTGACATAATATGATTATTCAGGGTTTCTGTTAGAGGGGCAGTGAGTCCCATTCCTGCAAATAGTGTGTCTGACATTTGCAGAATGAGGTCCCCAGAGGGTAAATTTAGTGAAGCCATCCCTCTCAGTGGGCTAGCATCACCAAATTCACCCTCTGGGAACCTCATTCTGCTTAGGCCTCAACTGATATGAGAGACCTAGGATCAGAATGAAGTTGGTGATGTTCACCCATTAGTCACCTCGATTATGCATTTTATCTTCTGCAAATTAGGGGATATAGAAACTTCCAAGAAGTGAACAAGTAACTAAAAACAATGTTAATTTGAGACAAGATAATTCCCAGAAGATGAGGCCCAAGCAGAATGAGGTCCCCAGAGGGTGAATTTGTTGATGCTAGCCCACTGTGTGGGATAGCATCAATAAATTCACCCTATTGGGGACCTCATTCTGTAAATGACAGACACCCTATTTGCAGGCTTTCTCATACCCAAATTTCCCCTCTGACATATCTCCCTACCCAATCCACAGATTAATGCCTATATCACACATTAAATAAAACCAACAGGGATTGATAGAAAATGTTCAGATAATTATTTAACCCTTTCATTACAGGAGCTGCGCTGGTTCAGCATTAAATACCCTGTACCAGTGCATGTTTATATATCTGAGGTTTTTCGCAAAATTCAGGAAGCTCCAGTCAAGGAATGGTTAAGGAAGTGAGTCCTCAACTGATTTCTAGGTGGGAGGGGAAAATTTGGCTTGCTGTCATTTTTCAAAGGGAGGCAGCCATAAATAAATTGCCATGGCAACATGCTGCTGTGGGTATATCCATTTACCACGGCTTTGCCACGGCACTTCCATAAAACTAAAATAACTTGTCATTTGCCCTCCATTTTATCACATCTCTCAGCATTTTTGAGACGCCGCATCTTGTGATGGATGAATAATTTTCAAAAACCCCGCTACACAGCTGTGTTCAGCGTATATTGACAACATTTAAACCCCCATGCGACAGTTGTGTCTGTGGGGTTTCCATTTGTAAAACACCATGCGCGTCAAGTGCGTTTTTGGTTGTTTATTGCATGAGGTCTATTTATGGAATGTGAATAAGTCACAACATACTATTGCATCAAATTTGATGCTTTTATGAATTTGAATAATTAAAGCATCATGCTGTTTGTGATCTATGTAAAAAAAATTATATAAAATAATAGAGAATTTAATTATCACAAAATCATTCATGAATTTTTTTTTTTGAATATGGAAAATGCCAATCGAGTCAGCTAACTTAACTCTTTCAACGGTTATTCCCGGAATACCGGGATTACGTAACGTACTCCCTGCACGGCGATTCCCGGAATACCGGGACGACGTCATACACTCCCTATACGGCGATTCCCGGAATACCGGGACTGAGACCTGACTTTTGTTGCGTCGTCGCATTTCTCAAGATCTATATCAATTTAATCGAAAATATTAATGCATGTTTCATGAAATATAATCAGAAATAAAGTTTTTATACATTTGTGTTTGTATGTTTGCTTATTTGTGTTATATTCAAATAACCTTGAAAATGGAACATTCATTGTTCGACGTAAACAAAACAAAAACTAGGCGGGGTTTTCCCGGTAGTGATAAAAATAGACGTACTTTCTCTTTGGCGCTAACTGCTTTCAAATATACACGCGATAGGTATTAATTATAATAATTTATGTATTAATCCCGCAGAGAATATATATATATTCTGGTTGTTTGTTTTGAAAGTCGAGCGCCATATTTGTATTGTTTATTCAAAGTGATCGGATAAAAATGATTGTTTTCTTCGGAAGAGCGCATGCTGCTCAGCGAAATGCTATTCCAGCCCAAACTGACTGTCTGACGTCAATTTGTCAATGTGTTAGTTAAAGTCGCACAATGTGATCGAGTGTAATTGTAAACATGA
Source organism: Siphonodentalium dalli (assembly GCA_032622095.1). Lineage (NCBI taxonomy): Eukaryota > Metazoa > Mollusca > Scaphopoda > Gadilida > Siphonodentaliidae > Siphonodentalium > Siphonodentalium dalli. The sequence continues at coordinate 154,666,629 of CP136066.1, read as the reverse complement.
GTAAATCTAAAAGTAAAAGGGCTCGCCTGGATATCGATGACGTTTATAGTTCGGACTCAGATTGTTTGTCTGACGAATCGTCCGAGTCAGACTTCGATTTTGGGAGCGATGTAAATTTTGATTCAGACGAATTTGAGGACGATTTTTATGGGTTCTTCCCAACGGGGGCGTCTTCTGTGGAGGGAATAAAATGGAAAAAAAACAATGAGAACTGACCCTCCGAGTATAACGGATTTCAAAGTTGAGAACCCAGGCCCCACCTGTCAGATTGATAGGGACTCAGATGAATATGAAATAAAACCAGCATTATATTATGTGAGTAAATACTTGGACGATGAAATTTTGAACAATATAGTCGAGTGGACGAATAAGAACGCGGAGATAAAACAGCGGACAAATGTTAATAAAGAGTGGAGCCCGGTAGATGTGACAGAAATTAAAGCTTTTATAGCAATGCAAATAATTACCAACGAACTGATGCTTGTTCCCAGAGTTGAAAGGTTGTTTCGACGTAAGCCCGACAATTGGCCGACACACACGCCAGGTATATGGGAAGTATTCTCAGAGAAACGATACAGGGCAATAAACAAATATATCTATTTCTCCGACCCAGAGAACCAATCGTCAACCAAACTTTCAAAGATATCTCCCTTTATAAATCACATGAATACCAAGTTTCGTGAACTGTACACCTGCGATAGGGAGATATCAATAGACGAGGCCATGATTCCCTTTAAAGGAAGACTTGGTATGAAGCAGTATTTGAAGGATAAGCCGACCAAGTGGGGTATAAAGGTTTATGTGTTGGCGGAGTCAAAGTCGGGGTACAACTATGCGTTCGATATTTATACAGGAAAGAACAGTAACCCAGTATACTCATCATTGGTTCCCGTTGTGGGCCAAACTGGGGCCGTCGTTATTAACTTAATGAGAGGTATGGAGGGCAGAGGTCACCATCTTTATTGTGACAGACTGTACAGCAGCCCCATTTTAGCCCACAACCTAAATATGAAGGGGATTTATTTCTGCGGCACATTGCAGCCCCGAAGGAAACTGGTTCCTGCCGACATCGTTAAAGGTAAATCAGAAATGAAGAGAGGTGAATATGATGTTCGGTTCTCCGACGATGGAGAGTTGTGTGTTGCTGTATGGCAAGATCGGAAACCAATTTATTTTATCAGCAGCATCCATGTTAGAGTGAATGAGGTTTCTGTGGATCGACGGGAGAAGGATGGATCCAAGACACAACTGCCATGCCCACAGTTGGTCAAGGATTATAATGCGTATATGGGAGGTGTTGATCGTTGCGATCAGAATTCGATTATGAGCAAAAGCCGGAAGTGCTATAAGTGGTACAAGAAAGTTGTATATAAGGTAATCCAATGGGCAGTGGCTAATGCATTCATTCTGGAAGGAAACGAAAGGAACCATTTCCCTGAAAAGAAACGCAAACGTGATTTGCTCGAGTTCAAAGATGAACTTGTGCTTGGCCTTATTGGGAACAACAGGGTTCAACCAAAGGCAAGGTTATCAGATATCACCCGTTCTGAAGTCAGGTTGCTCCCTGGAAATCACTTTCCCACCGCTGAGGGCACAGGTAACAACACTTGCGCCGTATGCCGCCGCAAACATGCGCATTGGATGAAGCAAAATGGTTGTAGGCAATATCGTCAGAATCCTCACAAACTTGTGAAAACTATATATATGTGTAGTTTATGCAAAAATCACCTGTGCATCAAGCAGGGGAGAAAGTGTTGGGAAGATTTCCACACCAAAGTGGAATATTGGCGCTAGTTATGCAAACTAGACAAGCCTGCAAATAACGGGTCTGTCATTTGCAGAATGAGGTCCCCAGAGGGTGAATTTAGTGATGCTATCCCGTACAGCGGGCTAGCATCACCAAATTCACCCTCTGGGAACCTCATTCTGCTTAGAGCCTCAAGTGCTATGGTAGACCTAGGATCAGATTGAAGTTTCCCAGTTGAAGTTGGTGATGTTCACCCATTGGGCACCTCGGTTATGCATTTTATCTGTTGCAAATTAGGGGACATAGAAACTTCTCAGAAGGGAAACTGTAACTAAAAACAATGTTAATTTGAGACTATAGATACTTCCCTGAAGATGAGGCCTAAGCAGAATGAGATCTCCAGAGGGTGAATTTGGTGATGCTAGCCCGATGTGCGGGATAGCGTCACTAAATTCACCCTCTGGGGACCTCATTCTGCAAATGACAGACACGCAATTTGCAGGCTTGAAACTAGATCTGGAAATATATATAACATCCACGTTCCCAAAACTGCGACAAAGTTGACCAGGTGGGGGGGGGGGGGGGGGGGGGGGGGGGGGTATATATATATATATATATATATATATTTCCCATTCCCTTGTCTACATTTACCTCTACTTGTGCCGTCACTTTCTCCTTTATCACTCTCCTATACTTTTGCTTACGTCGATTTCCATACCACGTGGCCAAACTGCATCTTTTATAATGACCAGTATATATAGGTCGTAAACCGAGCATTCATATATATATATATTTAAAATGAGCATGTATTACGATACAAGTTTTGATTGAATTTAATTGGCAGCTTCATTGCAATTTTCCCACTCTGGGTAGCTTTGTCACACTTTTGGAAACCTATAGGTTATATAGCATACTATATGGGTCATCGCCAACCTGTCTATGAGAACTAATATGGCATACGTTATAGCAGTTAATTCCTCTTATATAAATTAACAAAATGAAATACAACTAGATAAAATGTTTATCGTGGTATTTTTTCTTCGTGGATATTACGATTAAACTCGGAATATTCACGAAGAAAAATATATCATATGTTTTTGACATCAAGTTACAATTCTAGCTATAGATGTGAATCATATACAGTGAAACTGATCATTCTGTCACGGTGATTTTTTTTAATTTACGGGACCCGACGGGACCGGTATTTATTATATCTGATATTGTTATTTTTACAGAATTTCAATTGGGACTTCAAAATGAAGAATATATACATGTGATTAACATATAGCTAGCAATACATTATTTTCTGGAAGCCATGCAATAATAGTATATACTAACATTATTATAGGCCCTAATTATTCTAATGTTTATATTATATTGCATTCCTTGTTTAATACGTACGCTATTTGATATCAAATGTAAAGCGCAAATGATTCGAGAAAAAAACTTACAATCTATCGACGATTTACAGAATTAATGGTTATTATCTCTCGATCATTCTCTTTCTGAAGATGCCGTGTGTAGATAATGTTGCAGTATCATGCAATTAGTCATTGAATATACAATTCATTAGAGAACTTGGATTGTTGTGACGGGATTATTTTGACCACGATTCTGCACTTTTCAACTCACAAAATAAAGCATGGTAATTTAATTGGGCTGATTTTCGATCGGCATCGGCATGTTAACCTGATTGGACGATAACTGGAACAAGCACGTTTGACCTTTTGTGCATGTTTATCATGCGTGACGTGACCACGTGTGATCCGCCTACATCATTCATATGTCACAATCATGTTCTTTCAAGTTGTTAATTTTACAGCATTTGATTATTTGTAATAATTCATTGCATTCGTTGTTTGATTATTTAAATTAGAATTGTTAAATGAATTTAATGTTCGTTTCAATAGCACCATTCCGCAATCTGCGAAAGCCGTCATGTTGACCTACATTCCGACAGCAAAACATGTGCGTGTATTCCGATTTCGCGGTGTGTTCTTACAAATGTCATTTAATATACGATCACATTCAGTCAATAAATGACCAGACGAAAATCCCGCAGTGATATGCTTTATATAGAATCATTGATCTCGTCTTCAGTCTGATCTCTAATTCAATATCTTCAATTTTGTAAATAAACTGTTTGAAGTTGGACGAAAATCAGCATGTCTCCTCAAAGACAAAATTCAAGAACTTGTTTATTTTATGAATGTCAAGGTCTCACGCGCGCACCTGTGGTGAGGTCCCTCAAGGGTGATTGTTTTTTGTCGGCTATCTTGCTGGATTATAACATAATTTCGATCATACTTTTTATTCATCACCAGCACATACTGGCACTATTGTATTTATTTTAAAATAATTTGAAGCAAATACACAGCTTGTTATTGGTCTCGTCACATCGCACTCGAAAAGCCGACTTTTCGAAAACGCAACATAAATTTGAGGTCACGTGCGCAAACATCATCAGCTGGTGATAAACACAAAATTGGATATGACTTATTTATTTGCATTCCGCAATGATTAAAATTGGATATGACTTATTTATTTGCTATTCCCAATGATTAAGAATATTGTTATTATTTAAAGTTGATATTCATATATTTTCAACATAAAAGTTATTAAATCTAACTATGATTTGAGAAAATATCTTCCCACTTCAGGTCAGATCGTGGGAGCCTTTGCTTGAATGGAATAATCGGTTGTAGTTCGAGGTCCCCGAAAATCATTTCGACCAACGCTTGAAACCATTTTGCATTGATGGATATATTTTTTATTTATTTACTTAATTGTTTGTGTGTGTGTGTGTGTGTGTGTGTGTGTAAAAACCAATACAAGAGTAATTAATTTAAAGCAAATGTTTCTAAATATATAATTTCTAAAGAAAAAATAATAGCTGGTGAATTTCGTGCACGCATTGCGTGGTTTCCGCAGACAAAATAACTCGGGCATCTCGGCTCCAGATCAAGTACCTGTCAAGTTGGTATTATTGTACGTTCTACACGTTTACATGCTACCTTTGTGGTCACGGTTACCAATACAAGATGATTCTCACACTGTTTGTAAAATGGGGACCGCTGTCACAAATGGATACGTGAAGACGAAATACCAGGTTTTGACTATCTCTGTCACAAATCGATATGTGAAGAAGAAACGCGGGTTTTCAACAGAAAATATGCAATTTACTTACATGATTACATCCACCGAGGGCCCAACACTATTTAACATATGTTATGTATGAACCACCACACTTACAGATTACTTACACACCTGTACACAGAGGTAAATAAGTAAAAGCTAATAACGTCAGCAGAGGAGCAGGTGCGCTGGGGGAGTGCCGTCAGCGGTAACGTCGCCGTAGGGAGACGACGTCGTGGGCGTAACGTCGCCAGGTGGAATCCGTTGAAAGAGTTAAGTATAAATAGCTAGGCCTACCTGCTTTAGTTTCCGACCATATATAGGGCCTATATATTATATATATGACGTTACCTGCATTTCTACTATGCAATTCACTAATGAATTCATCATTTCAGAGTTGAGTAACCGTTTTTTACATGATTACTGTGTACTACTAACAGATACATGTACACCCATTCATGGCTGCGTAACTGCCACGGCAATAAAATGCTGTGGCAAAAGTTGATGAGCACAGTAATTAGCCATGGCAGTGCTGATTGCCATGGCTAATTTTGAGGGTTGGGGAGTATCAGACTGATTTATAAGACTTACTTCTTTTGGACTATGAACCTTAGGCCAAAACTTTAGAAGTGCCATTATCACCTGAAAAACGGAGAAAATCCTGTACAACTAATTCCAGAATTGCTTGTATATTGGGACAGCCTTAAACTATATAATATTGGATAATATAATATGCGATGGTGCTAAGAATTGCCATTTAGTTCATTCTTAGTGAATATAAGAAATTGTAATTCAAGTTGAATATTTGTAACTGAAACAGCCATTCTGATTGGCCCAGAGCTGCTGACTTTAGTTTTCGATACACCAGCATCGGTCGCTGAAGTGTGCATAAATTTTGAATTGAGGACAATGCGTGTCAAATACATCACTACGATGCCAGGAGTCTTTTAATCGAGTCAACAGGAAAGTTGATTTCTATAGACACGGTTAATAGGAAGTTGTTCTGGCACTGTTAAGAGTAACACCATGGAACATAGCCAGAGATTTGATTGCCGCAAAAAGGATATCTCACTTCAAAGCATGTAATGTCGATAAAAATTATTTTTCGCATTAGTTTCTTTAAAAAAATTTGATGGATTGAATTACAATGCAGATAAACGTACCTGTTTCGTTGGAAATTTGTGGATTCGAGCATGAAAACAGTTTTGTCAACTCGCTGTTCACAAACTGTTTTCATGCTCGATTCCCCAAATATCCAACGAAACAAAGTAAATTTAACTTCTAATAATATTAGTCAATATTGAGCATATTGCGGCCATCACAGTGGTTACAGGTTAAAAATCAGATATCAATGAAATGACACATTTATGTCAGGCGATTACTCAGAGCAGAACATAATCAAGGATGTACGAGTGCAGAAAAATTATCCCTTCACCTAACATTTGGGGACAGTCTACTTTGCTGGATTACACGAACTCAAACTTCTTCTGAATCTCAATTATCAACACTAATCAGTTAAAAACAAACATAAAAAAATCTAAAAATGGTTAAGCTCTTGAGAATTTTTAACCTGAATGAACTAAGGCCAAAAAAAAAAAAGTTTTGGTTCTCAGGCCCTGCCGCATTGAATTAAAAGGGCCGCATTAGGCCTTTTTATTGCAATGCCTGATGTTATGACAAAAAAACTAACGAAAAAAAAAATTTGGAAAATATTTATTTTGTTTTTGATTTTATCAACATGTCCATAGCAGATATGTGTTAAATATTAGTGTGCATTGAGCTCTAACATGTAATGTGTTAAAAAGTGACTTGCAGGCTTAAAACATGAAGTGGATGACTACAATTAAGAAAATGATTAGCTGATCCTCATGCTCTTCTTACAATTATAGTCCAGTGCATTTATGGTTTTACCCAGAACTAATTGCAACAGAATTTGTTTTTGCTGGAATAAGTACATATACCCTCCATAAACAACATACTAAAAATCAGCAAATTTCGGAAAAATGGAAATTGGTGAATTTCGTGGGGAAACAATGGGAAAATTTGGTCAAATCATCAATTTATGGATTTTCATGGATGTATATAAAACAATCAAATTCACAAATCCTACAAATAACATGTGTATTGTTTCGACCACATTTTCCTGAATCCAGAATTGGAAACCATTCCCAGATTCCTTAAGTATTTTTCGAGTTGTGTGTCTTCAAAAACGCGAGTTTACCTGATTTCGGAGCCTTAATTTTGCAGAATGAGCCAAATGCCGCATTATATGGTTAATTATTTAAAAAACTAGAGCAAAATTAATGACTTTTTCACTGTTTTAGTAATTTCCTCACTAGATAAAACACAAATTATGATTAATATGTGCATCTATGAATAAGGAGAATAAAATATTCTCAAACAAAATGTGTGTTCCATTGTATGGACTTAGCCAAATTTGCCTTGACACAGAACTCGTGTGATGAAATGCCATATTTGAGGTCATGCAACTCAATAAATTAATATCCATATGCTCTGCTTTTCTCATAACATTTTGAGAATACTAGATTGAACAAATTGTGAAGGACTTTCCAAATACATTGGTGAAGAAAATTAAATTATGGTCCTATGAACTCTTAGTCTAGCCTCTTTTCCGAAAATACTATTGTGGGGCGTTTTTGTAATTTTTTAAAGGTTTTTAGGTATATTCAGAAAAATTAACGAAAGTTTATTGTGTAATATTATTTTATCTGTCCTCTTAAATCATTTTTTTGTTGAGAAAATAGTATTTCAATGGTTATACCAATGAACGTCACTGGATTTCACTCATCATCGTGGAAACTTACTCCAAATTTGAACGTCAGAAAAATGGGGTAGGGGAAAGCATATCAACAAAAACATCAAAATTATGCATCTTGACGCATAAAACTTGATATTAACAGCTTCTGCTTACATTTATCTTTCATACATAATATCATATTTCCTTTGTTTATGTTTATTGACAGAGCTATAATATTTTTTGTCATAATTTGGCAGTGAAATGTCAAATTGGCATTTTGGGATTGTTTTTCTACAACATAGCCATACAATTCTAAATCAATGTCCGATAGCGTATTAAGCAGTTTTATAATGCAACAGGAATGTGCACAAACTGGAAGAAAACAACATTGTGTCTGAAATGGCTGTAATTTGGTGATAAGATTGCATTTTGTGATTTTTCCTACCCCTATACCAACGTTAAAATTTGGAGTCAGTTTCCTGAAAAATGAAAGAAATCAAGTGACATACGATGGCATAACAAATGTAAGGCTAATTTTTAAACACTAAAGTGTTGTGGGAGGAAAGTTCAAATAATTTTACACATTAAAACACCCATTGTTTTTTGTGTTTATGGCCCAAAACCTTTTGTAATGGACAAAAATGCCTCAAACTGGCATCTTTGGAAACAAGCTAAGACTAAGTATTCAAAGGGCCATAAGTTGATTTTCTTAAATAATGTTCTGTTAATACCTTTACACTTTGTTCAATCCAACATACTTAAAATGTTATATAAGAAAAGCATGGCATATGGGTATTAAATTATTAAGTTACATGACCTCAAATATTGCATTTCATCACACAAGTTCAGAGTCAGAGGCAAAATTGGCTAAGTCCATACAATGGAACACACGTTTTGTTTGAGAATATAATCTTCTTCTTAATTGTAGATGCACATTTTAATCATTTTTTGTGTTTACTCTAGTGAGGAAATTACTAAAACACTGAAAAATCCATACAGTTGGCTCTAGTTTTTTAATAATTAACCATAATATAAGGCATTTTGGCTCTTTCTGCGAAATTGAGGTCCCGAAAATGGGCCGAAATCAGGTAAACTCGAGTATTTGAAGCCACACAACTCGAAAAATACTTAATGAATCTGGGATTGGTTTTCAGCACTGGGTTCGGGACATTAAGGTCAATACAATACATATGCTATTTGTAGAATTTGTGAATTTGATTGTTTTATATACATCCATGAAAATCCATAAATTGATGATTTGACAAAATTTCCCCAAATTTATTTTACGAAATTCACCAATTTCCCTTTTTCCGATTTTTAGTATGTTGTTTATAGAGGGTTTATGTACTTATTCCAGCAAAAAAAAATTATGTTGCAATTAGTTCCGGGTTTGGCATTTTTTCTCATAAATGCACTGGACTATTAGTCATTGTGAATAACTTACTCTAATTGTAACTTTATACAATTGAAAGGCACAGGACTAAATTCAGGATCACATATTAGAATGGGGAGGTATCAGTTTTTAGACAACAATAACAGTAGTTAATGTCAGGGGCAGTATATATTATTAGGTAATCCCAGTCATACACTGGTAGTACAATGTCATTTTTATATAAGACTAAATGAGTTTATATGCATAACAGTTCCCTCTATCTTTCTGGTTATTACTAGACAGAGGAAGGTATCTTTGTCCATGCTTACTATGCGCAGAAAAAAATAAAAAATAAAAATAAAACCCTCCCTCCCTCATTGATTTGAAAAAAAAATTGCCCGAGAACCAAAACACTTTTTGTTTTGGCCTAATCAGGGGGGGGGGGGGGGTCGGAAAAAAGTGACATGACATTAGGCTGAAAAAACTTTTTTCCGGCTCTTGGGTACCCACCACCCCCCTATTTGAAGGAAAAAAAATATTTTTTTCCAATTTCATGCGGGGTACCCACCCCCTTTTTACCTCCAAACCCAAAATAACACACAGAATACATGTGCTGATCAGTAAATTATTGATTGATTCTTCCCCAAATATTGTCTAAGGTAGCTCATAATGCTCATTATACATGTAAACAAATATAAAAGCATTAGTGTACCTTCTTTTCATCACAGAAAGTGTAACTTTAGATGTGTCCCATAGTATCACATGAATTTATGTCAATTATGATTTTTGAAAAAATTATTAGGGCAACACCACCTGGCAATTAACTCTCCAACAATACAGGTATTCAGCTGAAATCCACTATGTATCACAAAACTAATTTTCATTTCCATGAGCTGAGTTCTTGGGCTAGGTACTGTGCTAAGGCCAGATCCAGGTCAAGCATTCATACAAATACATGTACTGCGTGTAAATAGAAACTTGAAAATAAGACGGTCATATGCAGTCTGCAGAATAAGCTCCAAGGAGGGTGAGTTTTGTGATGCTACCCAGCAGAGTGGGCTATAGCATTACCAAATTCACCATATGTGACCCTCAAATGTAGCTAGTTCTCCATGGTTGGTGGAGACCAAAATAGAATGAGGTCGTTAGAGGTTGAATTTGTTGATGCTATACCGGGTAGTATCGCCAAATTCGCCCTCTGCAGACTTCGATCATTTTGCTGATGACCAGCACATTATTTTTAGACTTGCATATTATATTAAGTTATTTATATTTTCTTTCCCTTCTTTTCACTCATCTGTTCTGATTTTGTTTATTCCACTTAGCAGCCTTCTCCATATCTACACATTCAAGGTCTATGTATGCTCGCCCAATCTTATATCTGGGTCCCACCATCTCAAGATTATTATCTCAGTGATATGCGTTGTTGCAGTCTACAGTCCCATGCCAAGTTCCGATACAATTTTGACTGAGTCATCTGGTCTGATCAGGTATAATGAGTAAATATTAATGAGATAAATGAATAGCTTTTTTCATTTTATTTATATTAAAGTTTATTCATGTGCTACATAACTGTCCATTTTCATCTGGAACCAGTAGCATTGGTACATGGCAATGTGATCGGATGTAAAAGGCGAATTCCTGAGAGTTGGTTCGTAATCTGGATTTCTGAGAAGCATCATGCCCATATCCACACTAACTACCCCCCCTAAGCATTGCCCTAAGTGTCATACACACCTTAACAATGATGCTGAACACTTTGAGGCATTTATATTGAAGAAATGTTGTAAGAGGAAAAAATTGCGACCACTCAGGAAAAAAGTGACTTTTTCGCAGCTGAACCACCCACCCACCCCGGCCTAGTGTATGGAAAAAAGTGGATGACCCCCCCCCCCCCCCCTGGCCTAATATATATATTTTGGAGCCACATTCATTAATTTATATATGACTACATTGAAACTATAAGCCCTTGACATTGCTTTAGAATAGCATGAAATTCTATATTGGCTTTTTATGGCTTGTTCTGTGCCATCACCTTTTGTCATAGCTAATTTCTAGGACTGTACTATAAATGAAAGATTAATTAAAGAAGAAAGGGAAAATTGGTGAATACATATGGAAGAACATTTTCTCAAGTTTTCAGGAGTGTGTGAAAGTTTTTTTCTAATTTCAGATATTCAACTTTGGTCATGTAGTGCACTATTCAAATGAAGTACTTACTGGTTCAGTTAAATTTGGGTCTTTCTCCAGAAACTGTACAACACAATAAGCTAACTGTGGATGATATACACTTAGTGATTTCACTTTGTGTAATGGAAGCAATACTCTCAACAAAAATACTTTATGTTCTTCTTTCAGTGGCAAGGCAAAGCCATTGATAATACTGAAATCAGAAATTAAGGATACGAGTTAGTTAATTGACATAATTGACGGACATGATACTGTCAATAATAAATAGTACACATTGTCATAATCGATGGGATACTTTAGCAGAATATATAGATTAACCCTTCCATGATGGGAGCTTCCTGATAATTTGCAAAAGCCCAGTACCAATGCATTCTCATATAAATGTAAGTGTCCCATAGGGAGCCTCTAATATATAAGAGAATGCATTGGCCTAACAATATTTACCTTGACCTTGTAAGCAGGGACCAGCCGAGAGGGCGACGTGGGCGAAGAAGTCGCCCTATTGCCATCCACTTCGCCTTATTTTTGCAGTCGGGCGAAGTTTAAGTCGCCCTCCAATTTCAATTTTTTTTTTTTTTTTTCAATTTTTTTTTTCAATTTTTCTATTTTGAGAAGTCGCCTAACAAAAATGGCTAAGTTACTAGCAAACACTGTCTGCAGTAGTATCTCAGTGGTGTCCGTTTGAAGTACCAACGCCTCTAACATCAATCACAACGCACCACTCACATATGATCATTGGCACGCGGCGTATTATATGAAACACGTGGCTTCAATTTAAACACCCATTTTGAGCCCCAGTCATTCTTTATTAATACGTCGATAATACGTATTTTCTACTTTCTAATGTTCATCAACAGTATAGCACGTGGTTTTAAACACGCATCGATTATATGAAACACGTGGCTTCAATTTAAACACCCATTTTGAGCCCCAGTCATTACGTCGATAAAACGTATTTTTCTACAATCTGTTTATCAACAATATAGCACGTGGTTTTAAAACACCCACGATGAGCCCCACGCATTCTTTATCACAGTGTCGTGACGACATGAAAACAAACGAGCATATTTCCCCCCGTTGGAACCTCCTAATCTCTTGCCACAATGTCTCATTGTCTGTATCTGCTTTGTGCACTTGCTTTGTTATTTTAGCGGATTAATGACGGTGAATTCTTTTGATAACTTTATGACTTCAGACAATAAATTGCCCTAATTAAACCACACCTTGCAATGAAAATTAAAACTCACACCTCTCACAATGTGTCAATTCATCACTCCATCTATGGAGTTTGGTTAAAGAAATTTTAAAACAAATTCTTTGTGAAGCATATTAAAATTTCAAACGGGATTACTAACAGAGCGCAGTAAAAGTGTTCATGATTTCGTTTCGTTTCGGTTTGATAAATATTGTTGGCATTTTTTAAAACCCGAAAAATATGAAATAAAATCCTGTCATTCTCCGGAATTTCTCCCACAATTACGATATAAAATGCTGCTATCCTCTCACAATTATGTTTGGGTATTATTAATAGTTATTAGGGTCATGAAGTGAACATAATGACTCCATATTTCAACCATTGTTTCATAAGTTTAATTGACATATTTCATCTCTCCTATTTTCGTTCTATAGGCTATAGCGACTCCTGTCGTAGTAATGATCAATTTAAATTTTGTAGACTCACTTCGCCCTATAGAACGGCCACTTCGCCTTATTTTTATAGTAGGGCGAAGTCATTTCGCCCTGAAAATCGGGTCTAGGCTGGTCCCTGCTTGTAAGCCAGTGCATTCTCTTATATATGTGAGGCTCCCTATTGGAGACTCGCAAATATAAGAGAATGCACTGGCACAGGCTCTTTAATGCTGTAGCAGCACAGCTCCCATCATGAAAGGGTTACAGTGATGTGTGACTTTTAGTGAATGCATTCGAATGCTCTATTAATTGACATATAGAGGATCTCAAATGAGTCGCAATTCATTACAAAATTTATTAACCGAGTGCACTAAATTTGATTCAATCCGAGCTTTAGTGAGGCTCAAATCGAATTAGTGGATGAGGTTAATAAATTTTATATAGGATTTCCATTAAATCACATTTTAGCAAGGAAAAATTATCTCGAAACGACAGGGGTAAAAAAAAAAATATATTGATTTCCTCATCACAACCAAAGGGGAAGTAAAGACACCTTCAAGAAAAAATATAGTTCCATTTTAAATGTGTCTTTTTATGTTGACAAAATTGTTCAACCACCCTTATCACCCATGTTTATCTCAAAGTCAACGCTAAATAACCCAACACAAATCGAATATCATAAGTATATTCTTATTAACATAGTAATAAAGTTCCGGCATTGACATCAACCCATTATGCTAAGCTCTTACATCACTGCAGATGCCGATAATACATGTGTGTCACACTAAAAAATATGAGGCCAGGTTCAGGGGCTATTTATGTGATAAATATTCATATCTTTGAGATATGAAGTTGTAAACATCTTTTGCAGTTTAAAACTTTTTTTTAAGCATTCTGATTATATAATGCAAAAAGGCAATATAAGAAAACAAGACTACTAGCTCAGTCAGATTTAACCCTTTCAGTGCCAAGTCCGATTTTTGTATCAACCCATATTTTCCTTGATCATTTTTCAAATTTATTGATTATAATAATGTGATACATTGATGGAAAGAGCTCTTACACTGAAAGGGTTAAAAATGTGAATTTTTTTTTGTGAATGATATTCTCACCTTCCTAATATTTCTAAAAGCTCTGCAATGCCATTATGATGTTCTGTTTCAAAAACGAAACTGGAAGAAGAAAGATAGAAAATAGCAGTTATTATTAAGAATCAACATTATACAATCAAGAAAAAATCCACTTTCAACTCATCTAAATGAAAAATATTATAACCTGTGAAATATATCTCAAACAGAGTAAATGATGAAGTCATGTGTTAAAGTTTACCTTTCACACATATTTAAAATACCTAAAAATATGCATAAGGAGAAATAAGGATTTCGAGCACTTATTACAAATATTCTGTACCAAAGTGCAGAATAGTATATTTTTCCTAAAAAGTGTTATAAAAGCATATAGAAATAATTTACAATTATTCTTTCTAATTGCCTTCTTTTCAATTACTATGAGGTTGTATATATTCCTTCTTATAACAGAAATGAGGAAATGGGGAGGCTATTTGAGACAGTTGTGTCAGTTTTGCAATATATTCTCCTAACATGGATAACTCTGTGGTCCAGGTTAGTGTGTCGGACTTGTATTCACATCGATATGGGTTCACAGCGTGTCGCCGGTCATTGAGTCTTCACACAGCAGTGGCTTGGCCGCTTTGAGCGATGGGCAATTGTTAGACATTACAAAATTAGACAGAAAGCAACAGCCCTTATAAACACACATACTGGAAGGTGTTTGTAGGCCTAGATGTCAATGAATATTCCTTATTTTGTAACCATGTCACACACCAGCCATCCCCTTCTTTACATAAATAGACTGTAAACACAAAAGTTCTTAGACCATATAAATTAGATAGAGATATGGTCTTAATTAGAGTGCCAATTTCCTTAGAACTGTAGTTTTTCTCAATTAAATTTCCAAAGCTTTCAATTGCCAAATCATTTATAGTAACATAGATGTAATAACATTTTGGGATAAAAGTTACTATGAATAATAATAAAAGGTCGCAGATCTCATGTCTCGCGAAACAAGGTGAATTTTTGGTAAGTTGGCTTTTTTAAGAACAAAGAATTCAAATTTTCGCAAAAATATGACTCCATCTGACGATGACCTGCATGTTCTCAAATGTGACACATGTCCCAAATATCAAGAGATTCTTTTGAAGATTGCTCAAGTTATCATTTAGACAATGCAAATATCATTTCTAAGTCGAACAAAGGCACATAAGTCACATCATAAATCATTGGACCATGACCGATTTCAAACTTTACCTGTATTTACTACATATCAATAAATTCTTTTAAACATTGTTCAAGTTATCATCCGGTAACCCAAAATTTAGCTATTTATGAGTCAAAAAAAAAAAAAAGGTCAGCCGACCACAGTGTCCACCAAAAATGTGGCAAGTCGATGATGCACACATGGACGGATGGATATGCTGATTATAATAGTCGTCCCAGACATTTTCGGTGGACAATAAAAAGCTGATGGGCCACACGTCCTCCGAATAAGGCAGCTTTATTCGACAGATGGCTATTTTAGAAATAAAAAATTTGATTCTGGGAACAATCATTGAATAAAACTTTTCTTCCAACTGTCTATGTTGCCTTTTTTTTTAATACCAGAATAATAAATGACAAATTCTAATTTGAAAAAGGGGCATAACTTCATCAGAAACCAAAATTCAACTTGATCTGAATTTTCATGTGATTAATCGACATACTAAGGCCACAGTTAATTAAAATAAAAGGTCAGCCGACCAAAGTGTCCCCCGAAATGGTGGCAAGTCGATGCCGCTTTGTTAAAGAAATTAAAAGAAAATGTTGAAAAGGGTTAATAAACTCTGTAAAAAAATAATATATATTTTTCTGTCATCTATATACATGTTGCACGTATTGCGCTAGTCCAAGTCTTCTTGTACTAAAACCAGCTAAGATATTGGGATGGCGATGCTGGCGTTTAGTCCAAGACCGCCCTATATGCTCGCTTATGACACGGCTTAAGCGTTAGTGACCCGCTCAAATAAAACCACAATTATATGAAATAAAATATCACAATTGCGACAATAAACGGATATTTTCCGCAAAAGACATGCTATTTTATCTGAAACCCACATCAGTTGTGAATTTAAAACGGTAATTTAATGCGAAAAGAGACATTTACCTCAATGTTTACAATTTTTTAAAAGTATGCGAACTCGGTTGACCTCGCGAACTGTGTTCGGCATTTTCCGTTGAAAATATTCTGTAGATTTTGGACAACAACGCAAATTACGATGAATTCTCCATTGTAATTGTAATTATGTGTGTCAATAAATAAAATAATAAATAGATTAATTAAACATTGGAGATATAAATGTAATAGACTAAATAAATGAACCTTAAGTTTGAAAAGTCCCACTAAAACGGAAGAACTATATTTCGAAACTGTGTGATTCGGTTCTCCGATTATTTTATCAATACAGATGTCAAAATGCACACCACACGCATGGCAAGTCAGACACAAGAGATCTAATTTGCTCCAATTTTGACAAGTTGCTTGCGATAATTGTCAACAAAACTACCGTTCTGATCCTCCATTATGTCATTAAGTTTTTAGTGCGGGAATTGTTCTGAAAGCACATAGAAAACTGGACTTTCGGGCGATCGGTTTTCGCCATTTTTGTTCGGAAAACCCGCGCTATATATAGAAACGGAAAGTAGAATTCCCAGAACAAACAGCGGATTATGCCGAACTTATTCGGACCACTTCGGCTTTCGGTTAAAACGTAAACAAACAGAGAAACAAATCGATGTTTGTGGCAATCAACCGGAATATTCTATGTGTAATTTAACATTAAAGTTAGATTATTATACACCATTATGACCATTAGATGTAAGCCTTTCCGATGTATATATCATAATGTATTGATTTGCTAGGTAAATCGAGTAAAATACACCACAAATTCCCGCCACAGATCGTGGGCGTAACTCATGTGGTAGGATTGGTATGCAAGCGGGCTTGGACTAAACGCCAGCATCGCCATCCCAATATCTTAGCTGGTTTTAGTACAAGAAGACTTGGACTAGTATTGCGCTCGCTTATTGATTATTTTATTAGACATGTTGTTGCCGCGAATTTTTTGAACACCACCGAAAGTTACATTTCAATGCAAATTGTATCCGTTATTCTACAACTTATTACCAGCTAAATTTTCATTGTGAGAATCACGCCTATACAACGGAACTGGTCGGTCTAAATCATGCAGGAATGGATAAAATTTCATTTTTATTTATGCCAAACTTCCTCGGAAAAGTTGAGAAAGTCACCAGAAAAAGTTGAACAGACGGTTCGTTTAGGGGGAAATCCTTGTGATGAAGGGAATACACATCCCATCTCCGATTATAATTTAAACTTTTGCGGAGAAAACTGGAAAAATCTAGCTTTAATATCGAGTAAATCATAACATTTTATTACGTGATTGTTGGTTGCGTCATTTTCAGTTTGTCGCTTTCGCAAAACACGTTGTTTATTTATCTGGTGCGATGGTATTACTCGTCTCTTAAATATGAATAATCCCTACGATTCCCAATATCAATAAAAAATATAAATAAATCCAACTTCCTTATTTGGGTGTAGTCCCAGTCTTCTTGTACTAAAACCAGCTAAGATATTGGGATGGCGATTTGCTGTTTTTAGTCCCAGCCCGCTTGCATACCAATCCTATCACACGAGTTACGCCCACGATCTGTGGCGGGAATCTGTGGTGTATTTTACTCGATTTACCTAATGAATCAATACATGATGCTATATACATCGGAAAGAGAGACATATCATGGTCATAATGGTGTATAATAATCTAACTTTCATGTTAAATTACGCATAGAATATTCCGGTTGATTGTCACCAACATCGCTGTTTTTTCTGTTTGTTTACTTAACTGAAAGCCGAACTCAGGTTCCGAAGAACTTCGGCATTGTCCGGTGTTTGTTTTGGCCGAGACGAATTTCGATACAAACAAAATGGCGGCCCCCATGATATTCTAATGGTCATTGTGTTTACACTGTTTTAAACTGTGAGATGGTTATAATTCCCGTAATTTATTTAATGTATTACATTTATATCTTCAATATGTATTTAATCTATGTAATAATTTATTTATTGTCACGTATAATTACGATTACAATGGAGAATTCATCGTGCGTGGTTGATTGAAAATCTACGGAATATTTTCACCGGAAAATGCCGAACGCAGTTCGCAAGGTCAACTGAGTTCGCATACTTTAAAAAATATGTAAACACTGCGGCAAAAGTTTCTTTTCACATTAAATTACCGCTTTCAATTCACAACCGATGTGGGTTTCAGATCAAATAGCATGTCTTCTGCGGAAACTATCCGTTTATTGTAGCAATTGTGATATTTTATTTCATATAATTGTGGTTTTATTTGAGCGGGTCACTAACGATTAACTCGTGTCAAAGGAGACCATGGGCCTGGAACTCGGACTAAAGACCGGCACCTCCATCCCAATATCTTAGCCGGTTTTAGTACGAGAAGACTTGGACTAATTTGGGTGAGGCTTGATTCTGCCGTCACTGGATTGGTCCGGCTCTTCCATCAATTATACAGGCTCTTCCAATAACCTCCCGATTGATCCACTCTTCCAGTTTGCAACACAACACACACACGTGGTTTTCACTCGACCGAAGTTGAATTAAGAATCGCAAAGTTGGTTCAAACGATATAATTATTCAGAAAAGGGCAACAAGAAATAGATCTTTGGTTTGTTCAGGCGGATTTGGAAACATTAGAAGACAATTTCAGTACTGATACCAGTACGTTGTAATACCTGGGTACCGGTATGTCATTGAAAATGGAATAATTATTTGCACCCCCAGCCGGGATTGAAATGGATTATTCCATATTAAACTGCACTTAGCGATATAAACTTCCCGCTACTTGACCAGAAATCGACAAGGTGTTGATCTGAACAGTTATATGTCACAGTATTCATATTCAATAAAGCATAAAAAACTGAATAACACTGTTTATATAAACGAAAAACTTGCCATGCAAACCAACACGTCAAATCACGTCATTGAGGAATAGGTAGCCACGTCAAATCATGTCATTGAGGGTTACGCTAGAAAACTATTTGAGTGTTAAAGAGATATACATGTTGCACATCTTCAATATATGGGCAACAATATACTGAAGTTTCAAATCTCTATAATGAAAACTGTAGGAGGAGATGATTACACCATGAAGGTACTCAAAAGTGTGACGGACGGACGGACGGCACAACGAACGAACTGACGGACGGAGCCCGTTTCTATAGTCCCCCAAAAATAGATTTTTCGGGGGACAATTATGTTTATGCTTTGAACAACTGATGCGTAATGTGGTGATTATTAATTACTAATTCCTATCGGGGTATTAATAGCCAGGCAGGCCTGAGTACCACTTAACAAACACTGCCAATTAAAGCTGCCAATTGGAAGTACGCATTCTGGTCATTACATGTATTTACAGCAAAATTCAATTTTGATCGGGCGAAATTTAATAATTAAAGCTAAGGCGACGGCAATTTAATTGCTTGGTTTACGAACCCGCCGACAACTTTTTAAGGAAAATCGCAAAAAAAAATATTTTTTTTGCCAATGGAAAATTAACAATCACTTTTGATACTCGCGAAATTCTTGATCTATTGCATTTCTAGTAATTCCCGACAGTTATCTTTTAGATATGTGATATATTATGGCATTGTATTCTCATTCCGGCGCACGTTCAACGTTTTTTTTAGTAACTTGTAGCGCAATTGGGGACATCTGCGGAGTCCGGATTCCTACTTTTTGAATGGTGCGAAGGGCGATTATCGCAATACGATAGGGGAATGTTCACCGTGTGCATAACGTAACTATCACAAATATAACGTACTCTGGTAACAACTTGTCGCCAATTTCATGCTTAAGAAATTTTAAACATATCATCTTCGGCTTGTTTTATTTTATTTTAATGAAAAAGGAATAATACATGGTGTGATAAATATATTTATAGCGACAAATAGAATCAAATTAGCCATTTTCCCGTGAAACCTAGGACAGGCAAGCCAGGTACAAAATTTGATGATATCTGAGTACGAACGTCGGAGTGTTCCCCTGTCGTATTGCGATAATCGTCAACCAATAATTAACTACGGAAGTGAATTACTGAAATCGAAACTGAAACCGTGAAAGCATGTCTGCTGATCGAAAGACACCTGATACATGTGATACCTTATTAAAGGATGACATCGTGTTTATTTGATTTGTACATCATATCTAAATAATTTAAACTGGTCAATTAATGGGGGAATGGATTTTTGTGAGTGGGAAATTTATTTAACTCAATAACTGGCTTCTGTATTTCTGGGTTTTTCCATTCAAATTTGGCTGTGGGATAGCCCTGTCATACACTTGGGGATTTAATTATAAAAGTAAACACATGACCTATGATTTTTCTTGCATTCTTGTGATCAACTGGCGTCAATCTAGCTGGGTAAACATCACTGGAGTGGCCTGTAGGCTTCAGTTCAGTGAATTAGGCCGAAATGTTAACAATAACACTGTTGCCTATGGGAAACCATTTAGTTCAGTGATTCCTCTAACGATGTTCCGATGTACGTATCTGTATCTGTAGATATTACAGCGCAGGAACCAATTCTGGTTGTAGACGCACTGGCCCAGGTGCTACCACGGCCGAGTAACTTTATAAGCCTGTGGTGACCCCTGTAGCATTCTTTAACGTGCACACACCGAGGCGTGTACACGGGTTTATAGCCATTAATGTCCGTGCCCGATCGGACAGCG
Organism: Siphonodentalium dalli; assembly: GCA_032622095.1. NCBI lineage: Eukaryota > Metazoa > Mollusca > Scaphopoda > Gadilida > Siphonodentaliidae > Siphonodentalium > Siphonodentalium dalli. The sequence goes on along the minus strand of CP136066.1, from coordinate 154,645,914 downwards.
TACTGCACCCACGACAATATACCTGGACAAATGTTGTAATGGGGGGGGGGGGGGTCGGTCGGCATTTTGCATTCGGAACTTTATTCAGTGAATTCGAATGAGACTTTTCAGCCTGATCGACAAACATGGTATCTGACCGAGTTCTGATTTTTGTCAGAATACCCTGATCAGGTTGCGAACTGGCGATCCCCAGTCCGCTAGTACGAGAGACCAGTACGCTACCTCTCGGCTACTGACTTCCCTTAAACGTTGTCTCCGCGTTCCAAGCAAAATACAATGTCATTGAAGTCGAAAAAGTTAATAGGCCTATGGACAAAATGCACATTAAATAATGTGAACAAAGCTGTGCCTTTGATTCTAAAATATCTTTGTTAGAAATTCTGTAGGGTATTCTTATTTCATTTTGTTGTTCAATATAGTTTAAGTTCACCTTCCCTTGATTTCTTCTGGCTATCTGAGTAACTTAATGTTTGACACAATTATCAACAGCAACTTACAGATTACACTCTCAATGTGACATTTTGTTTAATATTTAATATGCAGACTATATACACCCAGTATTGGTATTCACAGGGAGTAAGTATCTCCGAATCTGAATTAATTTTGATATATTAAATCCGCTTGTATAATATTCACCAATAGGATAAACTCAAATTCAGCCACAGAAGACTGGGGAAATAATGAATATCAGGTTTCGTGTTATTGTTTACATTTTATGATATAAAGTTAATAAATGATATCTAAATGAATTAATGATAATTTAGTTCACCAGTGAACATGCGGGGAAAGTCGTCGAATAATATGCCCAAGATTTTATTTTTTCCCCCCTCCTCCATCTAGGGAATTTTTCCACTCATGTTTGTAAACCAAGTCATTAAATTTTTGCGGTGGCCTAAGGCCAAAAAATAAGGGTTTTGTTTCACAGGCAATTTTTTTTTTCAAAACGATGAGGGAGGGAGGGTTTTATTTTTATTTTTTATTTTCCACAAGCCATATACCTCATACTGGAAAACTTACAAAACTAACAAACAGGCTAGCTATTGACTGTTGGGGTAATTAAGAAAGGTTTTATGAATTGCTGGCTTTGTCAAATTGTGCAGCACAGATGCAGTTTGTTCCACAGCAAATTATTTCTTCCTATTTAATACATTTTCTGTGCAAAAGTGCATCTTTGTTGCACAAAACAATTTAATATTTGTCTCAAAAGCCAATAACCAATTATCACCTCACCACCCCCCCCCCCCCCCCCCCCCCCCCCCAGGAAACAAACGTCACCATTTCCGGTGGTGGTGATGACAACAAAAAAAACTAACTTTGAGAATCGGAACCGGAACATTTATTGTAAACTTAAAGTCATTCGATGTTTTCAATACCATAAAGGTTACTTGATGTAAAATCGCGAGTTGTATTTGCTGTTACCTATTTTCGTGGTATTTCGTGGAATTAGGTCTATTTTATATTTTCTGGGGTCAAAATACCAATAAAAAGCACCGACGCGGGGGTTAAAAGTCGACACGCCGGTGCCCGTGAAACAAAACCCTTTTTGTTTTGGTCTAATGAGTAATTATTTGGCCCAAAAAAACATGACGCGACGATTTACGCTAAAGTCTAAACTGACTTTCAAATAACCGTGGCCTATGTTTGAAAGCTATCAGATAATCATAAGGTGAGTTATCATCCAGATCATCACACAAACCTGTAAAATATGTTGTTAATTTGCTTCCGGATATATGCTCGGAGTCCAAGAAACTTTCCATATATTCTATGCAGAATTGTCTTCAGGAAGTCTCTTTCTCTTGGATCTTCACTATCAAAAAGTTCTAATAACTGCAAGAAGGAAACAAGTTAATGAAGAAAAAAAATTAAATAAACTAATCAACACTATTGAGAAAAAAATTAAATAAACTAATCAACACTAAATCAAGTGCCCACTTGATACAGCCCTGAATTTTTTTTTCTTCTAGGTAATTGCTTTAGAATTGCATGAAATTTGATATTGGCTTCTGCGACTTTTTCTTAGGAATTGCCTTTTGCCTTAGCTAATTTCAAGGGCTGTTGATAATAATCTTAAAGGACCTTCATTTCAGGCTTGTCAATCTCCAGAGGTATATCGTCTTCTCTGTCAATTGTCTGCATAATTTCAATATACAAAACTGAAACAGTCAATCTTTACACCATTTTGCATGATTGATAAAATACACAAGCACATGAGTACTATGGGAGACTCGCATATATAAGAGAATGCAAAGGCACATGGTTTACGCAAAATTTCAGGAAAATCAAGACATGAAAAGGTTAATGAGTGAGTTAATATACAAACCTGTAAAACAAATTTTTGGTCTATATATCTTTTTGCTACATTTGGTTGGAAGTCTGGAGATTCCAGGAACCGTAGAAAAAATTCATAGACAAGCTGCAAATAAATATATATATATATAAGGCCAAGTAAAAAAAATTATTAGGCTCTCGGGCAATTTTTTTCTTCAAATCAGTGAAGGAGGCAGGATTTTATTTTTATTTTTTATAATTATTTATGATGTGTTTCTGATGCAAAAGGAGATGATTTATCTTACTTTTACCTTACTATATATACCATGTAATATCAGGGTTTATTATATGACTATCGTTTTTCTTTCCCCAATACCGCTATTGTATAGCGATCATTTCTTGGCCATCGGATCAGCTGCAGTTTGATCCGATGTCATACCACCCTTCCTCATCTCGCATACTGCGCATGACCGGAAAAAGCAGGACAGTTATTTCTTTATTTTTGATACTGGCGAGCGTGTGAAATGGTTTCATTTCATAATTAATGAGAGAAATTGTGCTTTTTAAATAAAAAGCATGTGCTTTTTAAATAAAAAACATGTCATATAATAAACCTGTTATCGCTGCAGTGAATTGATCTGGGCTTCGCATCACGTCTCGTTGAAGAGGTCAGATCGCTGGATCAAACTCGACGCCTGCGGCGGCTCGTTTGATCCAGCGATCTGATTTCTTCAACTCGACGTGATACTTCGCCCCAGATCAATTCACTGCAGCGATAACATGTATTTCCACGATGGGGTAGGGAAATGGGGCCGGTAGCCGTCAAGGGGAAAAATCCAGGTAAAAGTAGCCTGTTTTAGCACTGGTTGAACTACTTTCGTTATATAGGCCAATAGAATCGTGTGAGAGTAGAAATGGCTGATTGTTTTGTTCCATTTCTGCCCAAGTGCCAAGCTATTATACATGTACCTGCAACTTTAAAACTAGTAAATTTATTAGATATAAATTAATTTACGAAGTACAGAACACCAGTAATTTGGATCCCGAGTTAAACGGGCTCGTTAATGTTAAAAGACTCATTGTGGAAGACCCAGCAGATATTTCGAATGCACAACGTAATCGGAATATATTTTAGCAGCTGCAGTGTAAATATAGAAGGCTGATTACATATCTGTTGACAGACTGATGTAACTCATTGGAGTGAATGGGTGGTCTTATATAAGAATAAGGAAAAATATTAAAGCTGTAGAAATTCCAATCTTTTCATTAGGGCCATAGGTTCATATATGGCTTGTACAATGTTGCATATATTTAATTTTTCACAAGATAGACAGCTCAATTCTTATACAAGACAGTCCACACTAATATAAGTGACATTTATGTGTCAACACATGCAATGAACCACTGTTCTTTTTATTTTGTGAGCATTCCCTCATGTTTTTGCATTAAAGTTGTTGATAAAAGTTGATAAAAATCATCAGTCCAAAAAGGATATAATACCAGGGTTTCCGCTATACCGGCCTGGGGTCCCCTTGACGGCCCCGTTCCCCTCGCCAAGTTTCCCCCTCCTGCCATACCCCAGGACATACTGCATGTCTATAAAGGTATAAAGATGTTTAAAACTTCTGAATTTTGTTGGAATAGTACTAAGGAATTTTAAAAGGTGAATTTATTTTATATCTTGTGAGTGTACACACTCTAAACGCGTTGTTATACAGAAAATTGAAACAGGAAGTGATCGGAACTGACATCGCTAGAAGCTATGCCTTTGAGGCTGGTTAGTTACATTGCGGTTAGTACCCGGTTATGTTATGCAAAAGAGCAGTATTTTAATCGTACCTGTCATGTTTTATACCGCAAAATATACTGTTCACTTTGTAATAAAGCGAGAGAGAAATGTGGGAGTAGCCGCACCGGGCATAAAGGCATCTTACCACTGCCCACAAAGAATACTCATCGGCCAGATAAGCATAATGAGATCCCATCACCACCCCATCCCGCCACCCATAGTATGCTATGCGCCGCAGGCGCCCGTATAGAGGCTACTGCCCACATAAATAATAAGCATAATGAGATCCCACCCACCACCCCATCCCGCCACCCATAGTATGCTATGCGCCGCAGGCGCCCGTATAGAGATTACTGCCCACATAAATAATAAGCATAATGAGATCCCACCCACCACCCCATCCCGCCACCCATAGTATGTTATGCGCCGCAGCTGCCCGTATAGAGGCTACTGCCCACATAAATAATAAGCATAATGTCAACACGTGCATGCAGATAAAAGAAATAGAGTGTCCCACTCATTTAACATGTTGAGGTATTCGGAAATACTCATTCAGTCAACTCAGTGTTCATTTACTGTTTCCTGGCACGCTTGTATGCTAATTTTGATAGCTTGGCTGCATTTACATTGCATTTACGAGAGAAAACAGATTCAAATTTAGCTCGACAATCATGACACTGTGGATAGCAGCCGTCAACCTCAACGATATTGTCACTTCGACATCTGATGCAAATATTTGCAAATGTTTTGCTGCTATAATAAGGCAGCTCAATTTGATCACAACACCACAGATTTTGCAGAATATTAATCTCATCAGGGAGCAAATTAACTGGTATCGCATCGCAATATGCTACCCAAATTTGGATAATAGTTAGGCATTTTGGTATGAATTTTTTATGCTTTTTGAACAATGCTATCTAATCATGTCAATGTGAGGTTATATGCTAATCAAAATTTCAAAAGTAATTTGTTCCCTGAATCTCACGGAATTGCAGAGTTCACAATACGGAACAAAATTCTTTTGGATTTGAATTATACCGCGATGAACAGACATCTGATGGTTTAGGATATACTTACGTAAAAATACTTACTTCTCTATTGGTTCACGTCAGACCACCCATGTTTTAATGCTTTTTATTTCCTATGACCAGCGACTATACGGTAATGATGTGAAGTTTCGTTCCAGTTTTAATTCCTAGTTTTGTATTAGTCTAGAAATTTCATCGTACGCAGATTTCGTTTCCAGGTTATTTTTCGGAATAAAAAGCATCTACGTGGGGTCTTTTTGGCAATGTGCCGGGGCCCGAGAGCCGAACTATTAATTTTTTTGGCATAATATTTAAAAGAAATAAATTAATTTTATAAAGAGTAAGAAGAATTATAAGTATAAATCCTGTATAGTCCAACAACATTGCAGTTCACAAGTTCATTGAGACCCCTAGAACTGTTTAAGCATGACTGAGTACAGAGCATTTGTCAGATATTTAACAGTTTCTATACTAAATACTCATTCACGAGTAGTCCCCTTAGGAAATGTTCAGAAAATAAGATCAATAGGTAGCTTGTTGAACTTATTATCTGAACATTTCCCACCAATGAATATGAATTATTCCGCTCTTGTATTATCTGTTTTTCTGTCTGCCGTCTGCTTTTATTACCTGAACACCCCTCCAAATAAATACTGGACTGTTCCCATGTATAATTTTATAACTGAATGGGAGAATCAATTAATAGAAAGGGTTAAAAGTGAACTGAAATATCTTATTTGTTGGGATGTTCAACTGATAAGATCACTGTTTGTTTGAATCCCTTTTAAACTTATTAGCTTCACAACCAAAATACTATATTTTTTTGTCTTAATAGATTTTAAAAGTTACAAGTTTTGACTTCTCAGCATTAATAATTTCATCAAAGTCTATAAATTTAACACACCAGTTTTTTGAAACACTGAATGATGAGTAACAAGAGCAGGCCGTCGGGGGATGGCATAATACGCCCATTTATGGAGTAGAGTGGGGCATGTAGACAGAACCCATATTTGAACTTTATCTGTATATACCAAATTTGGTTCAGTTCACTTGATTCAATCTCAAGTTATCATCCGGAAACCGCAAATCAGGTAAAATCGAAGTCAAAAAAGAGGCATAACTCAGTCAAAATCATGCGAACGAAACCCATATTCGAACATGATCTGTATTTTGGTGTGGTAAACTAACGTACCAAATTTGGTTTAGTTCACTCGATTCAATCTAAAGTTATAATCCGGAAACCAAAAGCGGAGAGACGGATGGACGACGGACAACCCATTTACATAATACGACCGTTTTTTCAAAAGGGTGTATAAAATGAGAAATCATGATTATAAGGATAAATAACTGAAATATTCAACAACTGATCAAGAAATCACAGCACTTTCAGCCAAATACAACTTTTAATAAAGCTTGGTGATGTGCTAAAAATTACGACAAGTTATGAAATTATAGAAGATGAAATCACTTCACACATGTTTTTGATGAATTATATATTGTAGGAATCTCAATTTGAGACTCATAATTAAATAAACAACTTACCTGCAGGTGGGGCCATGCTGCTTCAAGGGTGGGTTCGTCCTCCTCAGGATCAAATTCTGCACCACTTGGATTCGAGGATGGTGGGAGCGTTCTGAACAAGTTACAACAAAACTGCAAATATAAAGGGTTGCTCATCAAAGATGACTCTGGTCGAGTTTTTTTGGCCATAAGAGTGAATATGTTTGACCGAGAATCACTAAAAATGGGCGAACTAAATAACCATAACTCAGATCTAAGGGCCATAACTCAGGTAAAACTAGAAGTTGCTGGGATGCCCCATGGTGCCAATTGAAACATGGGCAGGATGGAAACCAAAGATAAAAAGATATATGAGCGGATGGGCAAAAATTCAGTAAGAGGGGTAACTCTTGAACAGAAAATGTAAACAACATAACTCAACCCTCTTTTGAAAGCCCTCCTGATGCCAAACCTCCATACCAAATTTCAACAGAATCCAATAACCCATGGCTGAGATATATGAGCAGGCAGACATATATCCAACATTTTCAGATAAACAAGGAGGGATAACTCTTGAATGGAAAATGTGAACAATGTCAATTAATCCTCTGTTGAAAGCCCTCCTGGTGCCAAACCTGCATATCAAATTTCATTGAGATCGATTGGATGGCTGGACAGGCAGACCCATGTAATCCAGTATACCAAAAGATCGTCAGTATCGTCTTGCCGTGTTGTTAATTCTAGGAGGTCCAAATTGGGCCACATTTCCAGTCCTTGTAATCTTGTAATTGGCCACGACAATAAGCAATGCCATGGTAAATGCCGTGGCAACATGTAGAATCTAACAGGCCACAGCTCTAAATTTGCTGTGGGATATTTTTCCTAATTTCGAGGGCTGCATGTCCACATCTTTAATTTTATCATCTTGAAATATTGGTTATTGAACACGGCTGCAAAATTATCTAAACCGCAAGTGGTCAACATTTTATTTTGATGTTTGTCTTGAATTACGACTTGTATACATAGACACAAATCATTATGCAATAGTGATACTATCCAGCCCTCGAAATTAGGAAAAATAACTCATGGCAAATTTTATGATATGGCATTATAGAATCCACATGTTGCCACTGCATTTCCCATGGCAAATTTCGAGGACTGTACTGTCACATCAACAGACTTCGTATCAACATAGAAAGGGCTCCTCTGGTATAAGCCGAAAAAAGTTTTGGGGAAATAGTACAGCGCACTTGGCAAATCGCTCATGCATATGCTGTTGGTGGTAATCATTTAGAGGTGGGGAGATAGCAAGGTAATTTTAATCAATGGCGTACAACCTAAGGGTTCAGAAATATTTTTTTTTAGAGTATTTGACAATAATTACTAAATTCACTAAAATATAAGTGATAAAATTCTCACCATATGAATTGCCTCAGGATATATGGCATCTGTTATTATTCCTCGGTTCTGCGACACAAACTCCACCATTTCGTTGAGGCATGCTCGCTTAATCTCCTTCCATTTAAGATCGCTGAGGGGATCTTGTACAAAATCAAACAGAACGCAGCACTGGAGAATCTTCTGTGTAAACAGGTCTTCTCTTTCAGCGGGAGTTGCATCTAAGATTAATAATAAGAGATTGTACACACCAAAACTTGACAAAATTTTATAGTGGACACTGTTTAATCACAAACCAAGGGTGTAGTTATCCAGGGTTTCCGCTAGGGGGTAGGGGGATGTGGGCGGTAGCCGTCAAGGGGAAAAATCCAGGTAAAAGTAGCCTGTTTTAGCACTGGTTGATTTACTTTTGTTATATCGGCCAATAGAATCGTGTGAGAGTAGAAATGGCAGATTGCTTTGTTCCATTTCTGCCCAAGTGCCAAGCTATTAAACCTTATACATGTAACTTTAAAACTAGTAAATTTATTAGATATAAATTAATTTACGAAGTACAGAACACCAGTAATTTGGATCCTGAGTTAAACGTGCTCGTTAATGTTAAAAGACTCACTGTGGAAGACCCAGCAGATATTTCGGATGCATAACGTAATCGGAATATATTTTAGCAGCTGCAGTGTAAATATAGAAGGCTGATTACATATCTGGCCGATGAGTTATCTTTGTGGGCAGTGGGTAAGATGCCTTGATGCCCGGTGTGGCTACTCCCACATTTCTCTCTCGCTCTATTACAAAGTGAACAGTATATTTTGCGGTATAAAACATGACAGGTACGAATAAAATACTGCTCTTTTGCATAACATAACCGGGTACTAACCGCAACGTAATTATCCAGCCTCAAATGCATAGCTTCTAGCGATGTCAGTTCCGATCACTTCCTGTTTCAATTTTCTGTATAACAATGCGTTTAGAGTGTGTACACTTACAAGATATAAAATAAATTCACCTTTTAAAATTCCTTAGTACTATTCCAACAAAATTCAGAAGTTTTAAACATCTTTATAGCTTTATAGACATGCAGTATGTCCTGGGGTATGGCAGGAGGGGAAAACTTGGCGAGGGGAACGGGGCCGTCAAGGGGACCCCCTGCCGGTATAGCGGAAACCCTGAGTTATCGCTACAGCCAGATGGTTTTGGCCGTATATGTAACTAATGCTAAATTTCAACCAATGTAAATATTTTCTTGCAATATTTATGTAGGCACATTTGAACAATTTGCATTTATTCGTGGTGGCCCAATTTCCGTGGTTCCCAAAAACATGAAATTAAAAATCCCACAAAAATGTTTTATGCAAAGCATAAATTAGGAATACAGTAATGCCCTAAATAATCGACTCCTTAACCACAGCAGAATTATGGGTAATTTTTCAGGATTTAGTCGGAAATATGGCCTGTTGCCCTTCATCGGAAAGCTCTCACTGAGAGCATTCCGATGAAAGGCAACAAGCCATATTTCCGACTAAATCCTGAATAATTACCCATAATTCTGCTGTGGTTAAGGAGTCGATTATTTAGAGCATTAATTACTGTAAATTAAAGACGGAAAACGTTTGAACTGAGGGATTATTGATAAGAACTCTTCAATTTCTTGAAACAATAGTTGTCGACAGATCAAGATGCATGCTCCACATTGACACATCAAGCCATTTTGAAAGTCATCTTTTTTTACCTTTTAACTTGACTAAAATGAACAAATGCATACATGTACCTTTCAGCAATGGTAATTTAATAAGCTCTCTGTTCTTTGTCAAGTTGAATCTCGAAGAGTTCTGTCGCTTGTCTTTTTTGGTATTGGGAACAGTAGGATTTAGTTTCACCCTTGCCACTTGAGCCTGTGGTGGATGATGCTCTGCTGCATTCGGTGAAGCTTTTTTCTTCTGAAAGAGATACATGTACAAGATATCTTAATAAATTGGGGGTACCAGATCATTCAAAAGTCTTGAATAAAAATATGGAAGATGCACGGAAAGAATCGAGGGTCTGAGTATACAACAAAGGCTGTATGTAATTTATTTTCTGATCCAATGTACGTATAATATCTATTGAGAAACATAAATGGAGATAGTATACAAAAGATAGATGGTTTCTCACCAAAAGCTGCTTTAGTGATAACAATTATTAGTAGTGTACTCTAGGGATCAAAATAAACTTACCCATACATTTATTATTTTTGCTAAAATATTCACACCTTTACGGCGCTTATTTGGACACTTACGTTTATTAATTTCTTAGGTGAAATATTGAAAATATATTGCCAAAATGACGATTATGGATCACAACACTTTATAATGCACAAGTAAAATGCTTGTTTTAATCTCAAAATATAGTTCTTACTATCGATTTATAATCAAAAACAGAAAACACAAAAAGTTATCAGAACAAAGGCTGTTTTTGAGTGAACATACATGTACTACTTCATGGGCAGCATTAAAATATATTCATGAATTCATCTAAATATTGAGATCTATTAACTCTTCTATTTTAATACATTATTTTGTGAGAGAAATTTAATATAGTTGGCAAAACTTCGTAAAAATCTATGTTCAACCACCGAATGTAATAATCCAGTAAATTATACAGTGAGTTTAATACTTGAGGTACTATCACACAAGTACATGTAGGAGCAAATACAATGCATTGTACATAGTTTGATAAGTCTCAGATATTCTATAACAGGGAAATTATGTTCAGATTTGATTTAAAGTGATGTGAAACACTCCGGTTGTGGGACCAAATAGAAATGGAGAATAATCTTGCTCAAAATAGTTATTTTTTACGAATATTATTCCAAATTTCAGCACACACACCGTCATTTTTATATATTAATTCAATGCAATGACTTCTCGATGGCGAAATCATTTGTGTTAGTTTATCGCCGATTGTTGCATCCCGAATCGAGATGTATATATTTACAATTAACGTAGTTCAGATGGTGATATCTATGGAGTGGTATGGTCGATTTCTTTGAGATTTTTGGCGATGTTAGTAGAATGCTAAATTCCAACCGTTGGCATAGCGCATGAGTAGTAACTTACCAGTTTCACGCACCCGAAAAAGTCCATAATATGTCTTTAAATGGTTGGGTGTGTGTATCACTGAACATTGAAAATCATGTTTTGGAAATTGCCTTCAGTTTTCCCACACCTACTTTTATTACTTTCGAATACTGAGATTATTACCAATAAATATTCACAACAAAACCAAGTACTAGTACTGTATCATACATTGTAGCTGCCAAAATATGTTATATACTATGTTTTTCATGGCAGTTTTACGATGAGTGAAGGCCAATGACAAATTTCATTTTTGGTGTCACTTGGTTTGAACAGGAAATTCCTCAACATGTGTTGCCAAAAATTATCCCATTATATCATGCCTGTGGAATTTGGAACAGATCCAAACATAAATGTGAACTACAGGGTGTCCGAGATTCAAATGTGAAATCAAACATAGTTTTGGGTCAATGGCATGAAATATGCGGTCTGTATGGCGTCCCCAATGATTTATTGATGCATTAGATTGAACTGTAGGTGATGTCCGTCAGTGGATGTTTTTCATAGCAAATGTTTCAAATTCAGTAGCTTCCATCTAGACATGACCCTAAACAACGCCTATAAATTTTCAAAATACACCTCCAATAAATGTGGACTGCAGGGTGTGCCAATGGATTTAAATGTGAAATCCAAGATGGCCATTGCCACTGGCAGCCATGTTTTGATTGGGGTTTATTGTCGCTTTAGCAACTAAGGCCATATCACGACATTGCCAGTTTTAGTGGTGGAGGAAATCCGCACACTTGCGACTAATCTAACAGTGATTTCAATGGCTGATAGACTTGTCAACCATGTGCGGCAAACCACCGGCCATCGGCGAGTAACTGGCAACTCCACCAGATAACGATTTCGAGTTACAAAGTCCACGATGGAAACATGTGGATTTGAACCCTCAACGGATTTTGAAATAATTTGATAGCTCCCAACTGTAGGTCACTCTATTTCCCAATGCCAAATAATAGTGATCACTGACACCCGAGAGTATATTCTCATAAATATTCAATCATGAAAATATATAGTACTAGCAGGTGACCCGACTTCGTCCGGGCTTTGACCTTGAATTGACCCTTTTGAAGGTCAAGGTCAGGTCGGAGTCACGATTTGACCCGTCCAAAACACTCCCCATCGTCGAAATCCGTCCAGCAGTTTTCCTGGCCATAGCTAACAGACAAACAAACAGACAGAAGTCCCAAAATATATATCAGATCATTTGTGGGTACCCGTTTCAAGGTGAAGGTCACCTCGGCGGAAAAACTGACCCGATGAAAATCTCCCCCATTCCCAGGAACCCCGATGTACGAACACAGACACAACACGCTCATGTCTGGACACATACACGCTCTTTATCAACGACACTGCGGATACGAACGCTCTTTTAACTATCACACGATTAACCCATGGACTACCCATTGCGGTGGCGGGGATAGGAGAAGGAGTGCTCTGACGTTCTCAGAAGCGGTGCGATGACATTCCATCTGGTAATTTACCCTTAGATAGGAAGTTTGGGCTCAATCCGTCCGACAGTTTTCCCGGCCATAGCTAACAAACAAACAAACAAACAAACAGAAGTCCCAAAATATATATTAGATTTATCGTACAATACAGCCGCCCATACTGAATGAGGGAAACAAAAAACCATGGTCCGAAATTTTCCATGAAAAGTCATTATGAAAAATTTTACCTTGCAAAATACAGTGAAAAAGCCTAAATGAACACATGTGTTGAATGTTTTGAACTCACAGGCCACTACCGATAGAAAGTGAATACCAATTTACGCACATGACCAAGTGGTATGGCATAATACAGATCTTTTGAACTTGGCTGACCAAATTATATACACAAAGGTGTATAATTCAAAAATTGTTGTAGAGTATCAATGCTTCTGGCACTGGTCCATGTTGTTACACCTTGAAACTATTATCTGAGAGGCAGTCCCTGGACAAGTGCCAAACATCAAAGCGGACATTCGCTATGACAGTGGATTGTCGTCTGGCATTCACACATGACACATTAATTTGGGCTTCAATATCACTGCAATATCATTCTTGGATGCATGGTTCCAGCCGCAGGTCGCCAGAACAAAAATTTACCCCAATGTTCTGGGGACCTGTGGTTCCAGCAGTGCAGTTTCAGCCAGTCAAATATTTGTGCTCTATATTTCCAACCTTTAATATATACAATTTATATGTGTGATAGAATCAGATATAATAATATTTTTACAAACTTTTAATATGCATGTATAATTTTATGGATAAAAGTCTAATTAAAGTCATTGAAGTCAGAAGAATCAAGTCCTGGTATTCTTCAGCATTGAACAACAAAATTAATAGTGTTTATTGTTGGTTTATTAAATTATGCTAGGTGTGGTATGAATACAGAGCGTTTATGCGAAAATTTTAAAATGTCTGGAAAATGTCTGTTTATTTATGACTTTTGTTCCTAAAATATATGAATGCTCTTTATTGTTACTAGTCCAAGTCTTCTCGTACTAAAGCCGGCTAAGATATCGGGATGGAGGTGCCGGTCTTTAGTCCGAGTTCCAGGCCCATGCATTCCTTTGACAGGACTTAAGCGTTAGTGATCCGCTCAAATAAAACCACAATTATATGAAATAAAATATCACAATTGCTACAATAAACGGATAGTTTCCGCAGAAGACATGCTATTTTATCTGAAACCCACATCGGTTGTGAATTGAAAGCGGTAATTTAATGTGAAAAGAAACATTTGCCGCAGTGTTTACATATTTTTTAAAGTATGCGAACTCAGTTGACCTTGCGAACTGCGTTCGGCATTTTCCGTTGAAAATATTCCGTAGATTTTGGACAACAACGCAAATTACGATGAATTCTCCATTGTAATCGTAATTATGTGTGTCAATAAATAAAATAATAAATAGATTAATTAAACATTGGAGATATAAATGTAATACACTAAATAAATGAACCTTAAGTTTGAAAAGTCCCACTAAAACGGAAGAACTATATTTCGAAACTGTGTGATTCGGTTCTCCGATTATTTTATCAACACAGATGTCAAATGCACATCACGCATGGCAAGTCAGACACAAGAGTTCTAATTTGCTCCAATTTTGACAAGTTGCTTGCGAAAATTGTCAACAAAACTACCGTTCTGATCCTCCATTATGTCATTAAGTTTTTAGTGCGGGAATTGTTCTGAAAGCACATAGAAAACTGGACTTTCGGGCGATCGGTTTTCGCTATTTTTGTTCGGAAAACCCGCGCTATATATAGAAACGGAAAGTAGAATTAGTAGAACAAACAGCGGATTATGCCGAACTTATTCGGACCACTTCGGCTTTCGGTTAAAATGTAAACAAACAGAGAAACAAATCGATGTGTGTGGCAATCAACCGGAATATTCTATGTGTAATTTAACATTAAAGTTAGATTATTATACACCATTATGACCATAAGATGTAAGCCTTTCCGATGCATATAGCATCATGTATTGATTTGCTAGGTAAATCCAGTAAAATACACCACAAATTCCCGCCACAGATCGTGGGCGTAAGTCGTGTCAAAGGATTGGTATACAAGCGGTCTTGGACTAAAGACCAGCATCGCCATCCCAATATCTTAGCTGGTTTTAGTACAAGAAGACTTGGACTATATTGTTACATGCTATAGAAAACTGTTTCGGTCGACATCGGAACACAATTAACAGCATTCAATTTGAGGCACACATAGCGACCATGGCCTTTGACTCCATGACAATGAACACATGCTTGTCGCTCGATGATATAAAAGGGGACTCTCGATGGGATATTGTGTGTAACGCATACAATATAGAATAACAATGATGTCAGGATAAGAGTCAAAAACATTATGTTATAATGTTACATATAAACACACTACATTAGTTTAATTATATCTACTATATATTTTGAGACTTCCGTATATAAATATATATGTGTCTATATATATACTTTATAGAATCGAAAACGGCTGCACCGATCGAGACCAAACTTCCCATCTAAGGGTAAAAACCCACGGGAATGGTCGTCGCGGCGTTTTGGAGAAGCTCCGATCACCCGTTCTCCACCCTCAGTCACAAAAACGGCACTGTGGGGTTAATCGCGTTGATAGTTAAAGAGCGTTCGTATCCGCAGTGTCGTTGATAAAGAGCGTATGCGTGTAATGCGATTCTTATGTCTGTGTCCGGGCGTGAGCGTATGTATCCAGATATGAGCATGTTGTGTCATTCTTACGTACTTAGGGCTTCCTAGGAACGGGGGAGATTTTCATCGGGTCAGTTTTTCCGCCCGAGGTGATCTTCACCTTGAAACGGGTACAACAAATGATATATATGTGTGTCCTTTATAGACTTGAACCGATTGAGCTCAAACTTGCTACCTACGGGAAGTGTCATGGACGGGTTAAATTGTGACCCCGACCTTACCTTGACCTTGAAAATTATCAATTCAAGTACAAATCGGGTCAAATTGAAAAACAAAAAAAAGGCACAATTAATCCATTAAAAAACAAAAAATTAAATTAACAAAATTAATTAAAACAATTAAAAATGTTTCTGACGTTTGCCGCCAGTGGCGGGCTAACCTGCTAGTATAATATAAAATGGCCAAAACAAGTGTCCACTTAACCGTGGTTAGCGTTGCCACCGCAGTCAAACTGTGACTACACCACGGTTCACTGTCCGGTCCTTGAAATTGATGAATCTATAAAAATTGGGGCCAGAATGAAAAGATAAAGAGTGTTTGTGTGTGTTAAGCTGTTTTTCGCCCGCAAAGATTTTATGAACCTATTTTAAAGTATATATGTATACATTATGACACACATACTCTCAGGTGTCTAACTTATTAATTTTGGAGAAAATTCCCAGCTATCACGATTATTTGGCATTGAGACATAGATTTAAATTACCATCACTATTAAATTAAGCCTAAATCCCCAGCCATCACCTAAGAGTAAGGGTTTTGAATAATTAAAGACAAAAAGATGCGACAAACTTGAAAGGGTACCTTGCAGAGCAAGTGACAGAGCAAGTGACAAGGAACAATCATGAATGTTCACTTAAACAACAGCTATGATGCAGCAAAAAATGCTGATTGCTACATTCAGACTCACAGTCCATGTGCCCATTTCCTGAATATTGCTGATGTAATTAGTGTGCAGCTGTGGGTTGAGACACAGATGTCACGGGATAACAGCGATCAAAAAGACGCACAAATAATTGCATGTATTCACATGTGACTGACTCAAAATTGTATTATTTCATTCAAAGTTATAGATTTTATTTTATTGGCCCATTAGTCAGGAGAGTGAAGTTTAGTGTTGAAACGATTAGTGGTTTTGAGGAATCGACTAGTCGCCAGAGGGAATCGACTACTAGTCGACTAGTCGGACCCCTTCCGAAACTTACCGTTTTGTGCCCATATACGTATATAATTTGCCATTTGTTTTGAGTACCGGTAACCAACTTTGCATTTTCGAACGCAAAGCAAGCTGTGATTTAACACTATTTGCCGTGATTAGTTGGCTTAATATCACTGAAGGTTAATAGGTTATTAATTTGTCTAGTGATGAGCCGATTGTCAATTATTTGAGATCACAATCGGCCGATTCAGGTGCCGATTCCGATTATTTCAATAATGTATAGCAGAATATGTTATATGTGTTATATAATACTTAGAATTAGAAGCTATCAACAAACGTAGTAATATGCCAGTACTGTATACATAAATATATGTTTGGGTAAGTAGATAGGTGGGTATGGGCAGACTAGTGATCGAATACAGGCAACATACCCATGCATGACGACATGTCCATGGTCCGTTTCATCAATTCATCAAACGGCATTTTTCTTTGATCCCAATTCAAAGACATCACGTCAAAGGAAATGAGCCGACTGAACTAGTTGCAAGTTACACCATGTTCATGTCAATTTCACAGACACGATTCGATTTCGGCGTGGTCATCATAATAATCATTTGTGGTGACATATACGTGACGTCACACGAGGCTGACTGGATGGGTAGAGGATAGCTGCTATCCGTGATTAGGTGTTGTCTTCAACTATTTAAAGTCACGTGACATGCACTTTCGGTTTCTATAGTAGTGTTTATACCTGTTACGCTGTATGTACTATATAGATACCTTTGTTGTACCGGTACTGCGTATGCATACATTTTGATTTTTGATAGTTTGACATACATAAATCAAAATGTCTACATGTTGACGAACAATAAAGTTACCTATGGGCGTACATGAGTCCCATGACATGTACATTGTGTACATCAGAATGCTAAAGAAATCAATCGAATTATTATGCGCAATCACGGCGTCATGCTCGCTGCCTCACTCTAACTCAAAGTGTCACGTGCTTCCCGGCGACCCCCACTAATATATTGTTCACACATGGACCCAGGTACGGCCGGGGTATTGCAGAGGGCATGTATGTATATCAAGTTTGTGTTTGGTATCACTTTCCCCATATTTACTGGTCATTTATTCAACAAAACATCGTCATATTTAAAACAGTTTATTAAAGAAAATCAAGCACTCATTTATTATTTAGACAATCGGAAATCCCGATGTTCAAACCCGAGTACCGATTGTCATCCGATGGGCCACAATCGGCCGATTCCGATTGTCGTTCCCGATTATCGGCTCATCACTAAATTTGTCCCAGGTATATGATGTTTTATGATAATCAAATTACCATCCAGTTGATGCATGTATCTAAACGGTGGTGACAAACACCTGATCGATCACGGAAGCTCCACGGATTACGGAGTGGGAGCGCATGCAACAATCAGAAACCGGTGCATTATTCTATGTTTTGTGTAAAAATGTTCCTTTAAAATTGATATGGTATGGTCTACCGGGTCGTACCGGTTCTTACTTACAATCGAACATCGTTGTTTTCGAACTTGCCCAGTGTGCTTGTCACTGATTGACTTCACAAACGGGCGTACAGAGTCAAACAAAAGTTACAAAATAAATGTTATAACAGCTGTACATAGCAGCAGGACATTGGGAAAATATCACACAATTTGAAAAATAAACTTTAAAGGTATACTGACATAGTGCTTCAGTAAACTATAATATATTGGACTTGTTAACTTAAAACTTAATGTCACTTCGCAACTCACTTGAGGTCAATTCCACAGAAAGGTTACATTTTGACAAAAATTTAAAAGCAAGAATGCAATACATGGAACATGTTGATTAAAAAAGTAAATCGCAAATTTTCATGCGCCTTTTATTTTTTTAAAGATTAATGCAGCCATCAAATAGTTATGAGTATTCCAGTTTTTCCTTTTTTTGTGCAATTTTATATACCAAAAAAACATAATAATACCTAAAAATAATAACAATTTATAATTTGGGCTTCCCATGTTGAACATTGACAATTCTGATAGTAAATCAGCTGTTCTAAAGATAAAAAGCAGCTTATGAGTGATCCTCATGATTACATACTTAAAAACACATGTTTGCCAAGCATTTGAGTAAATGTCCCGTCAGTCACGATTTGCAGTACCTAAATACTGCCACATGTTAAATTTGATGTACAACCTGCTGACTTTTGTTTTATTATCTTCTACATTGGATGGTATAATGATAATGACAACAGGATTGGTTGTTACTGATTTCCTATGCAGCCTCTTCAACAATGTCCCGTCAGTCACAAAATTATGTCCCGTCAGTCACAAAATGAGGATATGTCTACACACAGAAATATGTTAGTGGAAACCTGTCGCTATGGTATAAACTTATGTTTTGACACCATTTCACAACATTGATATGTTGTATACTCTAGCTGTTCTTTTTATAACACAACATTCATTTGACATAAGGTTCTGTTAAAGTATGGCCTTATCACACATTCCCTGAACAAAGACAGTGAACGAATTATTAATACGCTTGTGCAAAATTGGATTCGAATGACAACATATTGTCTCACAAAGTACTACATCAAAGTACACCATCAACATAATTATACAGCCTCAACTCAGTGGGCCCTAGATCTACCATCATTTAGCATTTATTTTGCTAACAACTGTACATAAATATTGTACTCACTCATTGGTTCAAATTTGGCCAATTATACAAGTACATTGCCTGTAGTGTCCACTTCTAAAGTACAAGTTCCCAAATTGAAATATTCTAGCCATTTTAAGGCAATTAAAATACATGTGTAATTTCTTATCACAACTGTATGTTTTGGTCTCACTGTAAGTGTCATAAGTTGACACTGCTACAATGTATACATGGATGAATGGGGGTCCAGTTGTACTATTTGCTGCACTTTCTTGCAAGACTCTACTGGACTTGCACTAATATGGCCAAGACTGCTGCTGAGAGGCAGAAGGCCAGATGCGAAAAGATGAAATCTAATCTGATTTATATCAGATAAAGTGCCTGCAGAGGAATAAATGTGGGGATATGTTCATGTTCGAAAATGATAGTGATACTGTTCGGTACCAAAAGTCCAGTATAATGTCACATATGGAGAAATAACCATCTTTGATTAATGCAAGAGGGATGTATAAACTGTAGGTCGACAGACAGTACTAAGTATAAAAGTTTTTGAATACACAATAACCCAGAAATTCTTGTGATGCGATAACCTGATTATCTGTGGATATAATCTATTTAAAGAGAAATCGAACCTAAATTCTTGGAAATAAATACAAAGTCTTCCAATAAAATCCACCTATAATCTTATCAAAATTAGTAGTAAACACGTAAATTACCACATATAAATTGAAGACCCTGTATATATAGTATCGATGTAGGGTAAATTTTATTGGAATTTTCCAAAAACATGAGTTATATTTATAAACAAATACCCGATACATAAAAATGTATTTATATTATTTAAGCAGGTAATCAGGTTAGCAAATTTCATATCACAAGTTTAATGGGGTGTCACACAAAGTCCAGTGTTTGATGAGCAGGTGATTTTGCACACATGTGTCGCCTTATTTTCACTTTGTTGCACTAAAATATTTAATCCATACTAGACTTGTAGATCACTGTATAAAGCATGACATACATGCTTTCGCTAAGTGTGTTGTTAAAAGGAGAATTCTGATTAAATCAAATAATTTCAGCATTAATAATCTTCCCATTTAATCTCCTTCCCAACCTCATGGGCTCCAGGGATCATGGTGGTAAATGTGTAATATATTTGTAACGTTGAAAGTGACATTAAGCATCATTGAAATAAACTTGTAAATCCTATTTAGTCCCATGTCCATATTGAGTTCCAATTGTGACTTGATCATCCATGATCACATTTAACATCAATATTCATAACATCAATATCCATGTTACATACCGTAAAAACTACAAGAATATGAAATGACAGTGCAAGAAAATAATAGGTTACCGTTTAGACATATTATGGTAGTCAAGCCGTATGGTTTTGGAGATAATGTCCCGTCAGTCACAATTACATGTCCCGTCAGTCACGCTAATGGAATTCGAATAACATTTATATAAATTTATTTAAACATATGACATTGAGTGACATGCAGAGTGTGATCTCTTTGTCATGAGTTATCAAGAATATGTTAGAATCAGGATAAGATTTGAGATAGTTTCAACATTCTCAAATAAGTTACCGTGAAGTACATGTATGTGAGACTCAAATGTCCCGTCAGTCACGATACACTTTGAAGGAGAGAAAAACAATATCATGGATGCATATTTAAATGTTTCATTTCTATTCAATTCCGATAGTTTAAACATACAAAATACAATGATTAAACAAAGCCAATTGGCTGTCATTGCTCAACTAGGGTGCCTCAAAGGACAGGGAATTTTATCTTTTGTCCCATCAGTCACGAATGGAATTGACCTCGAGTGAAGTTGAGTCCTGCACACCTGCAAACACGTTGACCAAACACGTTATCACTCAGATCAATTTTGTCATGCCGAAATAGACACAGTGGCGATAGGCGCTCATTCTATGAAGTTGATTATCAAAGACGCCGTCTCAACTTCAAAGAATAAGCCGCCGCGGCGCCGACAAATACATTGAGTTGAGGTCATTGGGCTTCGGGCTCGTGCTTGACCACCAAGTACTGAAAGCAGTTATCGCATCAAAGGGACAACAAAGAAGGCTTTAACAAGCTAATTGTGATTGTGTATGGTTTAAATTATTCGGTAATTCGGTAACGGCAGCTACGGCACTGCTTTCGCGATGGCATAATGGTCGTGGGTGTATCCCGACTAGTCGATTTCGGAATCGACTAATTTAATAATCGATTAGTCGATTAATCGTTTCAACACTAGTGAAGTTAAAGCGACTGCAGTTCAAAGTACCGACTTGTTTATTTCCGCACAGAACAAATAATTTTGTCTTGAATTTTCACTTTTAAACTCACATCAATTCAAATAAAATGTACCATTATTCTAAGACAATTGAAATGAAAGTGTCAATGGCACTGTAGCTCAACTTAGGTAGGGGAATAATTTAATGGTTGACAGTAAATGGAGGAATAGGAAAGGTGCTAATTGAAATGTCTAACCTGCGCCAAAGGATTTAGTGATGCAAAGAGTAAAATACAAGATGGCTGCTGGCGGCCATGTTTTTGGGCCAATTGACCCCAAAAGGACTCGTTCCCATCTGCGTGTCATTGTTAACATCCATGACAAATTTTATGAAGATCTGACCAAAGCTACGACCTACAAACTTCATGATGATCAGACGAACAGTACGACCTGTAGACCACGCCAATGGATTGAATTTTGAAATCCAAAATGGCCCGCGCGAAAGGAGTAAAGAGTAAAATCCAAGATGGCTGCTGGCGGCCATGTTTTTGCACAGAATGACCCCAAAACGACTCGTTCCCATCTACATGTCATTGTTATCATCCATGACAAATTTCATGACCATCTGACCAAAGCTACGACCTGTAGCCCGCACCAAAGGATTTAGTCATGCAAAGAGTAAAATCCAAGATAGCTACTGGCGGCCATGTTTTTTGGCCGAACGACCCCAAAATCACTTGTTCCCATCTACATGTCATTATTAACATCCATGACAAATTTCATAAAGATTAGACCAAGGTACAACCTGTAGCCCACGCAAAAGGATGTAGTCATGCAAAGAGAAAAATCCAAGATGGCTGCTGGCTGCCATGTTTTTTGGCCGAACGACTCCAAAATCACTCGTTCCCATCTACATGTCAGTGTTAACATTCATGACAAATTTCATAAACTTCCGACCAACGCAACGACCTGTAGCCCGATCCAAAGGATTTAGTCATGAAAAGAGTGAAATCCAAGATGGCTGCTGGCAGCCATGTTTTTTGGCCGAACGACCCCAAAATCACCCATTCCCATCTACATGTCATTATTAACATCCATGACAAATTTCATGATGATCAGACGAACAGTACACCTGTAGCCCGCGCCAATGGATTGAATCTTGAAATCCAAGATGGCTGCCAGCGGCCATGTTTTTTGGCCGAATGACCCCAAAATGACTCATTCCCATCTACATGTCAATGTCAACATTCATGACAAATTTCATAAAGATTAGACCAAGGTACGACCTGTAGCCCGCACCAAAGGATTTAGTCATGCAAAGAGTAAAATCCAAGATGGCTGCTGGCGGCCATGTTTTTCGGCCGAACGACCCCAAAATGACTCGTTCCCATCTACATGTCATTGTTAACATCCATGACAAATTTCATGATCTTCCGATAAAAGCTACGACCTGTAGCCCGCGCCAAAGGATTTAGTCATGCAAAGAGTAAAATCGAAGATGACTGCTGGCGGCCATGTATTTTGGCCGAACGACCCCAAAAAATTACTCGTTCCCATCTACATGTCAATGTCAACATTGATGACAAATTTCATAAAGATTAGACCAAAGGTACAACCTGTAGCCCGCGCCAAAGGATTTAGTCATGCAAAGAGTAAAATCCAAGATAGCTACTGGCGGCCATGTTTTTTGGCCGAACGACCCCAAAATGACTCGTTCCCATCTACATGTCATTATTAACATCCATGACAAATTTCATAAAGATTAGACCAAGGTACAACCTGTAGCCCGCGCAAAAGGATGTAGTCATGCAAAGAGAAAAATCCAAGATGGCTGCTGGCTGCCATGTTTTTTGGCCGAACGACTCCAAAATCACTCGTTCCCATCTACATGTCAGTGTTAACATTCATGACAAATTTCATAAACTTCCGACCAACGCAACGACCTGTAGGCTGTAGCCCGATCCAAAGGATTTAGTCATGCAAAGAGTGAAATCCAAGATGGCTGCTGGCAGCCATGTTTTTTGGCCGTACGACCCCAAAATCACCCATTCCCATCTACATGTCAATGTCAACATTCATTACAAATTTCATAAAGATTAGACCAAGGTACGACCTGTAGCCCGCGCCAAAGGATTTAGTCATGCAAAGAGTAAAATCCAAGATGGCTGCTGGCGGCCATGTTTTTCGGCCGAACGACCCCAAAATGACTCGTTCCCATCTACATGTCATTGTTAACATCCATGACAAATTTCATGATCTTCCGATAAAAGCTACGACCTGTAGCCCGCGCCAAAGGATTTAGTCATGCAAAGAGTAAAATCGAAGATGACTGCTGGCGGCCATGTTTTTTGGCCGAACGACCCCAAAAAATTACTCGTTCCCATCTACATGTCAATGTCAACATTCATGACAAATTTCATAAAGATTAGACCAAAGGTACAACCTGTAGCCTGCGCCATCTCAGTACAACTATGGCATATTAAAGTGTAACTAGACAGGTCTATTCCACAATTACTTTTTGTTTGAGAAAAACCCAACTGACAATTATGGTAAGGGTGCAATACGACACCCGTCTTCTGAATTACGGGAGCAAATAAATGCTCTCGCAGTGTTTACCTCGTGGGAAGGACTGGCCAATGATACCCGTGCCATCATCTTCACATCGCATTTTCACCTGGCCGTGTGACTCTCAGAATAAACGGAAAGCTACAGGTCAACAATCTGAAAGTTTTATTGCTCTGTGGTCGCCACGATTAATTGAATTAAACTGAGCATTCTGTAACTTTAACCACGAATGGTTGTTCCATCTGGTGACATCGTACTATATACAATACGTGACGTATCTCAATGACAGCACGTACATGCCGCCAAATCTAAAACACAAGTAGCCATAGGCCTACAACGCTAATATACCGTACATGTAATTACGTTTCTCTGTTGAATATCTATTTTTGTAGTACACCTAATATTAAGGCTTTTCGTTGGTAATGGAATGTGCATACGTATGATTTATATAATGGCACAAGGTTTGTAAAAGACTCCTCCCCATTCCAAGTCCTAATTTAACCGCCGACTCGATTTCAAAGCATAGGCCTCTGGCCTCATATACAGGAGCTTTATAACGGGGCCTGCAGAATCCGTGGAAGGAAATAGTTGGTAGATAATTATGCTTTTTAACCACATTTATTCCCGTCTAACTGCTGTACATGCACCTGTCTAAATCGGCAAAAAGGTGAAATATGCATACAAATTAAGCATCAAGTTTCGATTAAATATTTGAGGCGCGTGCCAATTAAGATTGTTACAGGGTCAATGTAATACACCCTGATTTGAAAGTGAAAACCCCGCAGCGCACGTGTCGGTTTGCAAGCATCGCAGTACCGGTACCGGTACTGTTAAACAGATCAAAGGGTGCCGCAGAGTGAATTAATGCGACGTAATTGTTGCGTCTGTGACTGTGACCAGGGTAGCCACTGGTGAATAATTAAAGAGGTGTTTGTTTAACTGACTCGCCATTGTCGCTAATTTGGTCGAGTTGTCGGGTTTCCTTGTCAATACTCAATACAGTGCACCATTTTAGTTATTTTTTTGTTTGTTAGAGGATCAGAAATTTTCAAGTCGCACGAATATTTTCAGGTAGGTCGGGAAACCGGAAACAGACATGTTTTGTTTTTTTGGCCTAATGCATTTATAAAAAAAATCGCTGTTATACAATTGATATATTATATCTAGCCATCATATCGCTCGGCGGACAAAACAGGACTGTCATAAAGACATCCCGACATATCGCTGGTGGAATCCAACTCCAAAGCACAGCTTCACTCTTGTTGATAACGGTTAGAAATTTTATCGAAACCTAATTTTTTGGGAATCAAGTTTATGTCCAGTAACTACTAACTCACTGTCACCGAGTCACTGTGGTATTCGTAACTAATTTAAACATACTAATTACTATTATATAAACAACAACTTGAACAAGAAAATTTCAGTTTCAAATATGTATTGCAGCAGAATGTAGCCTATTTTTGGGTTAAGTCTATGAGTCTAGCCGTTACTCACAAGGATACATAGCTGCTTTAGTTTCCATGTGTTTTAGAAATCGGTTGAAACACCATTTGTTTGTTTGTTTTCATTTTCATGACTTGGTGAGTTTTCAGAGTATGGCTGCCATTTTGAATTCCGTCAAAATATTCAATCATCGATATTAGTACGCAACATACCTCATTGTCAGAATTTTCTGACGCGTCTTTTGCTGCAGGCTTTGTATTTGCTTGTGGTTTGGTAGCAGTCTGTAAATATATGCAAAATATATGTCATCAACTATTTTAACGAGACTCAAAATTTATATCGGGAAGTTGCACGAACTTAGGATCCCCAGCGATAAACTGCCTTTTCGATCACAGCCTTTTCACAATTCAATATTCTTCGACTGATCACCATATACTCTCATTATCTGATACTATACGCTAAATGTGTTTATATAACCCTACCTTCTCCTTTTTGGGCTTTACTGGCATTTCAAAATACGATTTGTCCCCCCGAGAAGGTCGGTTTATGTCAAACGGTATTCCTTTTCACTTCGCATTAAACAAGAAACCCGGTTGGCTGGTATTGGTCACGTGACTGTTGCAATTGACATCGATCATGTGACCATCGATGGGAGGGAACATTGGCAGTCATTTCAATAAAATGAAAATTTAAATCTTTGAACAGATTCCGCAATTCTCAGTATTGGTCGTTCTTTTCTCGAAAAGTATTGTTGAAGAATATTGCATTGTACATATTTAGCTCAACTTGAAGTCAAGTGTCAGTTATTGCCATGGGTTGGCGCCCGTCCGTCCGCAAGTCCGAGCGTGCGTCGTCGTCGATTTCCTTCCGCACGTAGGCCTACCACATAAAATGTTCGATTTCGACGCGAGTCTGTGTCGAATGGGCCTACACCATATAGGGTAATGTGGGGCATAATGCGACACATAAGCACATTAGACCCCATCATGCCACTAAAACGATGGAAGGGCACACATCATTAAACTAAAAGTTAGATAAATATTTCCACTATATATATTAATACTCGCACTTGCGCTGAATAGGTCACTCTCACCGGTTTTCTGTGATAAAGTTACACAGGTTCCTGAAATTGTGATAAAGTTACCCAGGTTGGAGAAGAATGTGATAAAGTTACCCAGGTTAATAATAGTTCATGTTTAGCAACAAATTATTGATTTTTGTGATCAAAATGACGAACTACAGTACTAATATGTCTTAATTTATGCTTGATAAGGGCTATTACTTGCCAAAACTGAACAATATTTCCCTCTGTCACTTTTAAATTGAGTTGATATTGTGAGATTTGCTTAACCTGGGTAACTTTATCACAATTCTCACCAACCTAGGTAACTTTATCACAAAATTAGGAACCTGGGTAACTTTATCACAGAAAACCGGTGAGAGTGACCTATTCAGCCGCACTTGCCTGGGAAGCACCAATTTCTGAACAGCATTACTCCCGTCGACGTACCCAATCCGTCACATTATGCCCCATACACGGGGTACAATGCGACACATTTGACATTACAACATCAGCATATACCGAACATAATAAATGCAAGACGGTCTGCAGTTTCTTTTTCTTTGTGGATTGAAAGAATGTAAGCGTTAGGCCTACAAAAAAATTATCCGTGTTTCTGCTAACCCGACCGACCCATGTTCAAAACCCCCGACCCTAATTTTTGCCGAACGTAATTTAATTTTTTTCCTGGACCAGGGTGATTTCTTTGCATTGGCCTTTCCAAATATGCAAAATTATCTTCTATTTTCTATTACTTGCAGTCATTAATTTAATTCAATGAGTCATTAGCCTAATTAACTGTGAAAATCACGTTCACAAAACCCATCAAACCGGAGTTAATTGGAAACAAACTTCCAAAAATGCGATTTTTACGGACTACCTCGAAAATAGGGAACATTAAACAAACATAAAACGATGTCTTTTGGTCCATGTTTGAGCCTATATAGACCTTTATTAACTTTGATACGTGAAGGGGTGTTGGTTAATATAACTTAAATGAGCTGGGACATATATGACAAGTGATTGTTTCTAATTTTGTTCAAATAAAATATTGTTTAAACTAAGTGAATGTTTCATAGAATTTCTCAACATTCTGCCGTTAAATATGAGTGATTGTTAGCCAGTAAAAGGTGTAACACAAGTATGGATGCATAACATTGAGCATTTGTGGGAGGGTGTGAATTTTTTTGGCAGGTCTAACTACTCACTTATATCAGGTCTAAATACTCACTTATATCAAGATCATACATGTACATATATTAGAACTATTAATTTTAATATAACAATTACTACTACTAACTACTACTATATTAGAATATAGAATATCACATAGCAGCATTCATGGCTCATAATATTTAACACAGTTGTTTTAAGATCACCATGTACCTCTTGTGTTTGCGAACTCCAGTGGCAAGGTGACTTCTTAATCTGATTTTTTGAGACTTTTTAATATCTATGTCTGCTATAATTTTGTATTACTCCGGCACCTAGCTGGGAGCCAATTTCCTGTTAAAATTGACATACATTGTATACTATAATCACCTTATTGAGCTGGATTCAGTTCTTTCCCACATAATACATACCGGTAGACAGGCTCCACATCTGAGGATACATTTAAGCATTAAAGATCTAGACATATTGCTTGTTTAAAAAAAAAATCCTTTCCTGCATGTCTACCCAGGGGGGGGGGGGTCGGAAAAAAAATTCAGGCACGTATGGCATTTTTCCCCTTTCGATCATTTTTTGTACCCACCCCCCACCGCCAATTTTTTTTCCGTTTATGGCAGTTTTTTCCGACCATTTTTTGACACCCACCCCCCCTTTTAACAATAAAACAGAGATTTGCGGGGGGAAATTTACTGTAAACAGCTGTATATGGATTTCTGTGCATACTATTTATCATGGATGTTAACATGGACATGTAAATAGGAATGAGTCATTTTGAGGTCATTCGGCCAAAAAAACATGGCTGCCAGCGGCCATCTTGGATTTCAAAATTTGCAACAAAATACAACACGATAACTGCCTGCAGTCAGTTTACCAGTTAGAATTACATTATTTCTCTCATTCAAAGTGGTTTTGAAGCCCAACTCATTGCGAAAACACTAAAAAAACAAGCAGAATTTATTTTTTTAGTTGCGGAAAAAATTGCTTGTTGGTGGCTTTGACCACCCACCCACCCCGGCATACGTGCCGGAATTTTTTTTCACCCCGCCCTGGTCTACCTGGAATTTTTGGTTCCATAATATAGGAAACAAGCAAGTTTTGTTTTCGCCTTAGCTACAATATAGCTACATGTATTCTGCCCTAGGGTAGTCAATCACATGCTTTAGAACAACCTACGATAGAATAATGCACGTGACATCGCAATCGTCTGAACAAACTATCCACGATGTCGTCGGGCCCGATTCCTCCACTTACGATTGTATCGTGGTCGTTGGTCGTCTGAAGGTACACTAGATGCTCGAATTATATTCCAATATAAGTTGATAAACGAAGTCAGTTTTGGAGCATGACGTCGGCATTTTAGTCACGAACGCGATGACGTCGTATTTCGCGCCACATAAAGCATGGAATTAGAAAAGCTGGCTACGAATGCGATCGCCGGCGAAAAGCTGGCTACATTTATGATCGATTTAAAAAGCTGGCTACGAATGTGACCGAAGCCTTGTGACAATGACCCCATCGGCAGCAGTGTCCATGTCTAAAATGAAGATGATCGACGATCTGTAGCCTCACTGGCAAGGGCGTAGTTCTGGGTACGGCTGGACGGTTTTGGCCGTACCAATATTTTGCTGGCAAAGGTGAATGATAATTGATATACACGACCAGGGAAAGATCACGGCCCAATGCATTTCCGATAAGTTCAGCTCCAATGTTAACAATCCTGCCATTCCTGATATACCCAATTAACTTATTAAGTGTATTGGAACTATGACTTGATCATAAATTTGAGCAGTACACGTCGTAGTTATGATGGCTTGCATCAAAGTCTATGCATAATGTACATGTATGCATATGCATGGTATATATCTGGCGTTATATACAAACACACCGACCGATGGACCTTTCAGCCATTACACATAAACTCTTTTCCCATATAGGGCTGTATATATAACTAGAAGGTGACCCGACTTCGTCCGGGCTTTGACCTTGAATTGTCTATTTTGAAGGCCAAGGTCAAGTGGGGTCACGATTTGACCCGTCCAAAACACAGTGCCCGAACAAAAGTACCCGACAAAAGTACCCGTCGAAATCCATCCGGTTTTACCCGATTTGACCTTGAATTGACCATTTTGAAGGTCAAGGTCAGGTGGGGTCAAACACCAACACCCCAAAAATGGTGGAAATCGGCCCAGCGGATACCGGGAAATCGGCCCAGCGGATACCGAGATACCCTATGCATCAAATTTCGTCCGTAAAAATCCGCCAGTTTAACCCGATTTGATTTCCACTGAAGTATATAAACGCGCCTCATATACACACGCTCATTAATTATCAAGTTTCAACGTAAAGATAAATTACCATCGGTGCCCGAGATATCGCCAAGACGTCTGAAACAGTCAAATGCATCGGCCGGTCAAGAGTTAACGTGATCTAACTTTATGACCTCTAACGACGTCATAGAAGTTACGCATTGTTTTTACCCTGATAGAAGATCGTACCACTTCTTCTTAATAATTGAGGCAGATAACTAAAACGGATACATACATATTATATATCGTTGGAAAGAGGAAACACGAAAGATTCGCATAGTGTCATTATTATGACTGGCATGTTATTATTCGCGCTGTTTCGAATCGATTTGTAAGCACCGAACTGAAATATATTAGCGCAAAACGGCGTAAAAACAGATTTGACCTCGGCACGTGAAAAGTTGACCTCGCACGGACAAATTAATAGGCCTATGTTAGTCCTGACCCGAAAATACCCCCACATACCAAGTTTCATCGAAATCGGCTGGGCCATTTTCGAGTCCATCGATTACACACAAACAAACACACAAACAGATCTCCCAAAATATATAATAGATTATAGGCCCATTCCTATAATGTATTCACCACTGAGGCGTTATTTCGCTAAAATCCGTTTCAGATTCTGGATCCAGATTACAGATTGGTCCCCGTACGACTTGGTTCGGCAAAAGAACAGACCACAAATTTGCAGAATCAGTAAACGAACAGACCGTAATCCTAATTTCGTGGTAATCCGATTTGGATTCGGATTCCGATTACGGACTCAAATGTTCGTAATGTAAACAAACCGAGATTCCGCCACCTCAGAGTTTAAAAACACAATAAAACATAAGAATCCGTCTCTTGTGTACAAATTATTGCAGAATATAAACGATCTATATCAAAGAATTTTAAATGCGGAGACAAATTTGTTTTATTGAATGTAAACTGGGAGAATATTACTGAAATTAGCCAAATAATAACGCTATTGATAGTAACGCTGGGGGAGCACTTCGGTTGATGGCAAATCATTGTTGATTGTCACTTTCATATGTCCATTTCATAATTCCATCCTTAAAATACCGCCCGAACGCATGTCGATTTCGAATTCGGCGGATACGTCACCATTGACCGAATTAATATGAACCTGCATGGATATGTCTTCTGCTGTGTTCGTTTGTGTCAAATACATGAGCCATGTTTGACGCTGGGGGAGAGTTTCGGAGACCACGTGGATTTCAAAATCTGACCTAGAATCCGAAATTAGCTCCGCCCCCCGTAATCGGCTTTGGATTCTCAATCCGGATTTTAGCGAAATTACGGCTCTGGACTATAAGCACTGCCTGCAAGGTGCATGGGCCAAATGTGTACATGGTATTGGCGCATGTATTTTGGTAATTTTAGTTATCGATACATGTATCGCGACTATCGCCAACTGTAGGCATGTCACTACCATGTGCTAAATTCAAGTATAGGCTATATCATTGTTTTCAACCAGCTTGCCTGCTGTGTCTGTGGCAATGTATACGTGCAATTTGGTGGGGGATTTCGGATGAGCAAATTTCTAATCAACGTAGGAATTTAAGGAAATGATACCCGATATCATTATTTCATGTTCTCCACCTTCTAAACTACACCCAGGCGCTATCAGCTACCAATGCTAAGATGGAGGGTGTACATGTACGTGTCAGACATTCTCGCACACTGATGAAGCTGGACCATGTATTTCCGAAAAAAAACCTGGTTAGTGATCATGTTAAATGTTCCGAGATTTTAGCCTGCAACATTTTCACAGTTTCGCGAATCGCGACCGATATCAGAATACAGAGTTATTGTAACATTGAACCGACACAATAAACCAACAAAGACAAGCGACTATGTTGACTGTTTATTCACTAAGCATTTGCACATGCAGGCATTCAAACTTACTATTTCTTCTGTGATGTGTGGCTTGATGGTAGTGGTCAGCCGAGAGACAGTTGGTGCTCAAATAAATTGCACTAGCATGCAGTTGAGCTCTTCAATTCGCAGTAATTTGTCCACATTGTGAATTTACTGCGGTGTTGGAACATCAACGTGTCATATAAATAAAATTTGGTTACTACATGTATACATAAGTTTCATATCATCACTGGATCTTGATATACCCCACTCGTATGATATACGCCACTGTCGCCACACTCCCCTCACCAACTTCTGTGGTGACATATATCGGCGAATGTAATTGTCACTCGCTCATCAATATAAATACTTGAAATACCACCGATGTTAGGATCGAGATTATCAAACTCTATATATATTACAGTAAATATTACTGATTTCCGTTTGTTCTAACCACTTCTATATACGTGTATATATATCAGTAGCTGACTGATTTCCAATGCCCCAAAACCAAGGAAAACGCTTCATTTTGAATACAATATTCAAAACTTTCCCGTGGAGGCTCTCGCCATTTCGCGACTCGGATAATGTGACGCTTCGCATCATATATAAATTCTGCCCCATATTATTTGGCCGTACGAATAATCATATGCCCGCTACTCCCCAGTCTGTAGGCCTATAATATATGTCAAACCGTGAATTTATTGTGACAAAAATCGCATTTATATTATAATTATGATAATTTTTTGGAAGGTGTCGAAGGTCGGCGTACGAATATACCGGTACTTTTGGAATACCGAATACCTCCTAACAGAGGGGCCGGAATACGGCGTACCTCATAACAGGGCATGGAATACAGCGTACGAAAAATTAAGGGGGTGGGGGCCTCATATATGAGGGGGACCACCCCACCCCCTCTGGCATCCGGCATCCGGCCTAAAATTTGGGGTGGCATCTGGAATACTCCATAACAGACGGTGGCATCCGAAATACTATTTATAACAATTTACCCTATTATCGCCAAACGTTTATAGCTAAAACAACGCATTGGTAGTATCAAATGTGCAATTCATTCTATATATGACCATATACCCATCCCGGGCGGCGTGATGAATTGAATTCCACCTGGAACGATTAGTCCAGGAGATATTTGTCGACCTCTGCACACCCCCCCCCCCCCATGACTCAACTTCACCCCACTAATTTTCTTTCTTAATGTCTCTAATTTCTTTCTGTTGTTAACAAGAAAAAAAAAGTGACCGCAGAGACTCCAGACAAGATGGCGTCGATCATGGCGGCCATTTTTTGTATATGCACCAGGTATTTTTGATCACCATTATAGTAAAGATGATATCACATGCGGTCTTGTTTCCGCTCAATTCGTTGTACTAATATAAACCATTACAAATTAGCCAAAAATCCGACACCAGAATCCAATATGGCGGTCAAGATGGCCACCGAAATGTGAATATATGCTATTTTTCTGACATTTCACCACCATTCGTTTTTCTCTGTGGGAAAATATTGTCATCTTGGTGCAAATTTATACATTTATCGTATAGAAGAGTCATTGGCGAACACAAGGGGACCATAATATACATTTATTGTGGGATATTTTTGTCCGATATCACGTTTTCCCAAATACCGGTATATGACAGGTCAAAGCCAAATCGATGCCAATGACGCGATGTAATGTTTCGAATCAATGAATGTTATTGCTATCATAACAACACCTATGCATATATATGTGCAGGAGATACCCGAGCTAGGATTCCTCTTATACCTGAGTTGAGGAATATTCGCCCAAATCCAAGATGACGGCCAAAATAGCCACAGAAATAGAAAAATCGCTGATTTTAACGTAAGTGAGCGTTATTGTCACGACAACTCCATACCTGCTTACTATTGTGAGTTGGGAACACTTAGGCGAAGAACTGTCCTTGTACCATATCCAAATAAAAGTCTCCCAAATCCAAAATGACGCCCACAATGGCGGACAGATTTTGAAAAATCACAGAAATTCCCTCATATTCACATCATTGAGCATTTGAGTTGGAAATACAGAGGTGAAGTAATTACCTAACATCTCATACAAGAAATTGTTTTCCAAATCGAAGATGGCGGCCAAAATGGCGACTGAAATTTGAAAACATGCCTGCATTCATTTAGTTTCTTACGATGGGCGTTATTGTTTCGCGATTTCTACCCACCATTACATGTTGATATGGAATATTGATATGAAGTATGTATTCATTTGAGTTTGGCAATTGATACTCACAGTCAAGTAGGCAGTCAAGAAGTGTGGGTATATTATGCAGTATGGTCTTATACGCCTTAGCAGAAAACAATTTATTGCATGAGATGCAAGGTAATTACTTCACCTCAGTATTTCCAACTCAACTGTCAGCATGTGTCCAGTTGTCTCGAAAATAATGCCCAATGATGTGGAAATGAGGGAATTTCGGCGATTTTTCAAATTATTTCGGCCATTGTGGGCGCCATTTTAGATTTTGGGGGACTTTTATTTGGATATGATATAAGGACAGTTCTTCACCTAAGTGTTCCCAACACAATAATAAATAGGTGTGGATTTGTCGTGACAATAACGATCACTGATGTTAAAATCGGCGATTTTTCTATTTATGGTGGTCATTTTGGCCGCCATCTTGGATTTGGGTGAATATTCCTCAACTCAGGTATAAGAGGAATCATAGCTCGAGTATCTACTGCACATATATATGCATGGGTGTTGTTATAATAGCAATACCATTCATTGATTCGAAACATTACATCGCGTTATTGGCATCGATTCGGCTTTGCCCTATTATACCGACATTTGGGAAAACGTGATATAGTACAAAAATATCCTACAATAAATGTATATTATGGTCGCCTTGTGTTTGCTAATGACTCTTCTATACGATAAATGTATAAATTCACGCCAAGATGCCAATATTTTCCCACAGAGACAAATGAAATGTCAGAAAAATAGCATATTTTCACATTTCGGCGGCATCTTTGCCGCCGTGTTGTATATTAGCATAACGAATCGAGCGGAAAACAAGACCGCATGTGATATCATCTTTGCTATATAACGGCGATGAAAGAGACCTGGTGCATATAAAAAAAAAATGGCCACCATGATGGACACCATCTTGTCTGGAGTCTCTGCGGCAATTTTTTTTTTCTGGTTAACCGAAAACAATTAGAGGAGACATTAAGAATGAAAATTAGTGGGGTGAAGTTGACGGGAAAGAAAATTTAATATGTGACAACCATAGTTAATTATGAATTCCAAAAACAACACTAAACTAGAATGCACTCAGAGAGATGCCAACGTGCGCAAAAATGTAATAAAAAATAATTAAAAAAATAATTTCACTGTATTTTACATAATTAATTTAATTTAATTTAATGTTAGCAAAAAAAGACAATTACCATTTCTCATTTCATCACAGATAAAAGGCAAATTACTATATTAATCATTTAAGTAATTAAAACAAATTCCATGTTGCAGAAAGGATGAGACTTTAAAGGCACGTGAGGCCTTATTTGTCGAAAATATTCATATTTGTTCCAATCACCGTAAACAGAAAAAACAGTAAAACGCATACAGTTTCGTTCATATATACCAAGACCATCGCGTAAATAGCATGTTATCATAAAGACCTACTATATTTTACCTAAGCAAGAGCCTGATTGTGTTACAGAAGAAAACACAATGCTACTGGCTAATCACACACAAATGGCATAAACGCTCTTTAGTAGTTCCGTATCAGGAATTCACCCACAAAGAACGCTCTTTATGTTTACCATTATAATATAAACAAACACCAGAAAAGTAACTTTTTATGCTTTTGTTTACATAACAATGGTCAACCATATGACAATAACATACTGTTTATGCGATATTTCTTATTTGTATACGGACACAGTCTGTCTACATTTTGATGTTCTTTCTGTTTGTGGTGGTTTTTGACGGTTGGAAATATTTTCACAGGATACCCACCGTCAAGGCCAACCGTACCTTTAATATCGATTACATTTTTTTCAGCGGCATATTTCCATTTTCCGATAGTCAAAGTTGACCAAAGGAGCAATTATAAGAAATAATTAATACCATTTGTGTAAATATTGATAGCAGCCAATATGCAACAATAAATATGAATAATTAATCAATAATTAATCAATAACGATCATTTTATGTAATAATAAACTCTTCAAACGGTGTTTGTGTCAACAAATGCGTTTTGTTTTGTGTTACGTCATTCGTCGTATTTGACCCGGAACTCGGCTGAAGGTTGGGCTATTCATCAGCCTATTGCGTGGAATTACGAAATCGCGTTTTGAATGTCTCTCTTTTCCCGCACGATAAAAAGAGGTCTTCGCACGAACCAAAAATGATAAAACTTCCCAATTATAAGTAAAAATACCCAAATGAAGGAGTCTATGTAGGTCCCGAAGGAGTCTATAGACTCTTTGATGTAGAGTTCTGATGGAGAAAATGTAGGTCGATCTATTTTTATCATAACTCTGACGTATTTTGACCTGGGAGAAAAAATCGAAATCGAGGCTCACTACGAGCATACCAGTTTTAAATATAGAAACAGGGAATCCCGACAAATGGCGATATCGGCGACAAACAAATAATCGAAAACAACACATAAAATAAACATAGCAAAAACGCGGCACAGTAAAAATGTCAGAACGCCACGAGGTTTTACGTCGTTTTTGGGACGTCATGGAGTGAAACGGAACAGAGTGACACCAAGCTACGAACGAATCTGTCTGATCACCATACTGTTGCGCGAGCGCACGTAATAATATCTGTCATTGTAATTTCGGCATCCGGAATACGAAATATACAGGTTTCGGCATCCGGCGTACTGACATTCGGCATCCGGAATGCTCTATATTAACCCCGATTCCGGCATACGAAAGGGGGGTGGTCCCCCTCATATATAGTGGAAATATTTATCTAACTTTTAGTTTAATGATGTGTGCCCTTCCATCGTTTTAGTGGCATGACGGGGTCTAATGTGCTTATGTGTCGCATTATGCCCCACATTATACCCTATCGTTCTTTAGCCCTCAGTACCAAAGAGCGGTATACCGTTCTTCGGCCACTTCGTGTTAAGATAAAATCCGATTCAGATTCTGGATTCAGATTACAGATTGGTCCCCGTACGACTTGGTTCGGCAAAAGAACAGACCAGAAATTGGCAGAATCAGTAAACGAACAGACCGTAATCCTAATTTCGTGGTAATCCGATTGGGATTCGGATTCCGATAACGGACTCAAATGTTCGTAATGTAAACAAACCGAGATTCCGCCACCTCAGAGTTTAAAAACACAATAAAACATAAGAATCCGTCTCTTGTGTACAAATTATTGCAGAATATAAACGATCTATATCAAAGAATTTTAAATGCGGAGACAAATTTGTTTTATTGAATGTAAACTGGGAGAATATTACTGAAATTAGCCAAATAATAACGCTATTGATAGTAACGCTGGGGGAGCACTTCGGTTGATGGCGAAGCAATTGCAAATCATTGTTGATTGTCACTTTCATATGTCCATTTCATAATTCCATCCTTAAAATACCGCCCGAACGCATGTCGATTTCGAATTCGGCGGATATGTCACCATTGACCGAATTCATATGAACCTGCAAGGATATGTCTTCTGCTGTGTTCGTTATAGCAATTTCATGTTTTACATGTTTTGTTTCGTTGAATGCAGTCGTTTTGCACAATAGTCTCTGTATAGACAACAGACACATGTTCTAGGGACGTGGCTAGAAGTTTCCTCAAATTTCCGGCCAACTGCACCCCCCCCCCCCATTGAACCAAACATCAATCTCACAGGTTCGCAGAATTCAATTTGCTCCCCTTGGAAATATTCAATCTGACAAACACTAAGATTGGAAAATTACCAACTTTTACTGGTTGAAAAAAATCAAACAATGAGAACAATGCCAACCTATATATGGTGTAAAATTAATGTCCAACTAATGTTGTGTCATGCATGAAATTTCCGACTGCTGGAATTTACCAAAGTTTAGTTTAGATATATTTATTTCAAATATATGTCAAATTTAGATAACACATGATATATAACACATACATTTGTTTATACATACAAAGGAATTGGGGGACAAGTACTGACTCACTTAAGGGTACCCCCTCTCCCATATGTTATTACACTGAAAAAATAAATAATTAGTAATGGCAAAGCAACATGACTACCAAAACAAGTTGAACATATATACAGATCATTGGACACCCCCTCTCCCGAGTTAGTCATAAGTTTGTATATGTATTTATTTAAAATCGGGTTTGTTTGTTGCGTTTGTTGGCTTGTACGTATCATTATTTGAAACAGTTAGTCAAAATAATCCTGAT
Organism: Siphonodentalium dalli; assembly: GCA_032622095.1. Classification (NCBI taxonomy): domain Eukaryota; kingdom Metazoa; phylum Mollusca; class Scaphopoda; order Gadilida; family Siphonodentaliidae; genus Siphonodentalium; species Siphonodentalium dalli. The sequence continues at coordinate 154,607,741 of CP136066.1, read as the reverse complement.
TTTCCTCACGTATGAATGACTGCACAGCTTAGAAAATTGTACCAAAGTTCGGGGTGGAGGTCGAGACACCCAATCAACCCCTGTCGTCACGTCCCTGTTCAACTGACAAGTTTCGTGTGTTCTTCACAAAATCTTCGGAATTTGATTCAGGAGGCCTAGAGCTGTCATGTTTAGATATGCTTGCCATCATCAATAAACACACTTTAACTTGAAAAAAAAAGATGCGATTAAGTCGGATTGGCAGCAAATTATGTGCCGTGTATATACACATAGAAGAAAAGCATGACTTTCACAACAAACATGCACTTTATAAATATAAGATGCAAATGATACTTTTGTCAAATACATGAGCCATGTTTGACGCTGGGAGAGAGTTTCGGAGACCACGTGGATTTCAAAATCTGACCTAGAATCGGGAATTAGCCCCGCCCCCCGTAATCGGCTTCGGATTCTCAATCCGGATTTTAGCGAAATTACGACTCTGAGGACTGCATCGATGGCCAGACAGCTAAGACACGTATTACACGGTCAGGATAAACGACACATCTGCCAAACATTTACGTTATATGTGATTATTTACACACATATGATTGTCTTGTGTCCCGTTACGGTTTATCATCAAATCCATCTAAAGATAAAAATTCATCCGATAATCCCATGAACAGTAACAAACGGGCGCAAATTACGTTTACGTATGATCATATTATTTAATGTATTGTTTGCGACCGTCTATTATTTGACAAGGGTTAACGAACGTGAATATTGTTACTAAAAATAGAATCACGTGATCAGGAATTTTTTCATGGACGACGTATCGCCATTTTGTTCCAGAAACAATATGGCGTCGATTATCGGGTCGGAAGTGGAAATACAGGAGGTGGAGGTTGAGTCTATCCCTGTTGAAATGCCCATAGAAACTGTTGAAACATCAGACGGCACGATTGAAGTTCAGCCTATGATTGCTCTTCAACCATTGCCGGAATCTGCTCACGAAGAAATCGTTTTACAAACTAGGGAGGAGGTTGTTGGCGATCCTAATCTTGTTTATTCGGACACTATCCCAGTTCCAGCTCCTGAAATTGAGATATCTACGGACGATGCTTCGATGGTCAGGCGAGGAAAAACTGGGAAAAAGAAAGCGATAAAGAACAAAAATATTATTCACAGTGGATTATTATCTGCGAGTGATTTAGGACTCGAGTGTGCCGTCGGATCGACGAAGAAATGGGAGCAAAAACAAGTTCAGATCAAAACATTGGAAGGAGAATTTTCAGTGACTATGTGGGCTTCTGGTGTGTTATCAGCCTTATTCTGATTGTTGGAATATTGTTCTCATTGGGAAAAATCATTCTGGATCGTTAGTCTCTCAGAAAAGAATAATAATAATTTTTAATCGCCAAGAAACTGCAAAATGCAGTAAAATGCGTAAATAAAATTCATAAATAGTCCGTCACATTGGACAGGTGTGTCGATATGTAGATTAGAACTAGAACGACATTTCCAACCATCTATTGTATAATGACACTGCTCAATGTTGGTATTCTCAACAAATGAAGAGTTTGTTTTGGTTTTTGGGCAGCCATCATGAAAATCATGGGCGCCGCCATATTTCAACTGAACATGGCGGAATTTTTATCATGGCGGATGGAGGCCATCTTTGTTGGGCACGTACAATTTAGCTGCGTGATTTCTGTCAAATAATGACACATTTGCCTCACATTTTTCTCAAAACTACCAGTATTTTAATTAAGAATATGATTTGTGTTAGTGTTGTGTAGAAGAGGCCCATATATGGACGTTTTAATCTAAATTTCAACATTTCATTGTCTGTTGAATGTGGCACAATTACCATTTTCTAAAAATAGTTTTTTTTTAGCGCACCTTTTATTTAGGTCATATTGGGCTGACTTGTAATGTTTTTCTATTGGGCTAGTTTAGTTACCATCCAAGTGGAAGAGGGAAAAGTTGACTTTGTATGTACGAAACCCAATTTTGTCCTCGACACACATGTCATAGACAGGAAAATTTATATTTCTTGCATCCAGGGATGGTTCAGGGCCCTTTTCATACCAGTTTGGGTGCCCAAAATGCAGACATCCAAAAAAACATACAGGGATGGATCCAGGCCCTTTTCATTTTCATACCAATTTGGGTGCCCAAAGAGCAGAAACCCCAATAAAATATATATATATTTTTATTAAGGTCTTTAAGGACCTAATTTGTCCAAAATTTGATCAAATTCAAATAAAGGAGTCTGTTAACTTATATTAGTAATTAGTAATCACAGCAGCCATGCCTATTGATGCCTAAAAATCGCAATAATCAAAATATAGCATTTCTACAGAGAATCAGCTGCTTCTACGAGAATCAAACTAAGAATCATGATTCTGATTCTCGTCAGATTTTAAGCCCTGTTATACCGTACTTCATGGTGGATTATGTTAGAAATACAAATATGAACTTTATAGAGATTTAAAAAAATTCCATATCTAAGAATAAAATATGGGGATGTGTACTGAACACTGAAGAATATTCTATATAACAAAATATTTTTATTTCTTGAGTGTTCTTTGAAAAATTTACTTCAAGCCAGTTGTTGACAAATGGTAGATTTACTTGCTTAAACATGGCTGACTGGAAGCTGGCAGGTATGGGTTAGCTATGGCCAGTTTGGTGTGCTGTGACATCACACTATTTCTAGTAAATAGGTCACCACTCACAGGATAATCACTCATGGGCCAGTGAACACTGTCAGCGTATCGCCATTCCCACTAGCTAGTAGCTACATGTGTATGACAGTGTATCTCTCAGTCAATCATGTTAAGCAAGTGAATATATAATATATTATTTGTCAATGACTGGTTCAAAGTAAATTTTTCAAAGAACACTCAAGAAATATGGCTATTTTCTAATATAGTACATCATTCTTCAGTGTTCAGTACACATTTCCATATTTGGTTATTAGATATCAGTCCTTCCCATGAGGAAAACACACCGAGAGCATTTATTTGCTCCCGTAATGCAGAAGACGGGTGTAATAAGGCACCCATACGATACCATAATTGTACATGTAAGGTGGGTTTTTGCTCAAACAAAAAGTCATTGTGCCGATTGTGGAATAGACCTATGTCTAGTTACACTTTAATATGCCATAGTTGCACTGAGATGGTAAAGCATCTAAATAAACCTTAAAATAGTTCAATATTGAACCAACAATTACAGTCTCCATTAGTATTTTGTGAAGAAGGACGGGTGCGAATTTTAGCACCAGTGAATTGAAAATTACGAGTGCATACGGGTGCGAGAGCAATCACTCCCGTCTCCTGGGAAGGACTGAGATATGTATTTTATGTTTCTTGGACCATTTGCTCAGGTTTTGTACTGGTGGAATATGACCTCTATGGGTGTTAGCCGGAGTAGTGATTCATGGCATGATCTAACCCAGTCTCATTAAATTCAGAAAACTATTGATCAAACTACAGTCGGAACTAAATAGCCGGGAACCCCATCACTTTCAAGAAGCTGTCAGTTTCGGCAGGGTTCGATTTAATGTTTTAAATTTGTAATGCAGTTTGCAGCACTGGGTAGATTTTGTATAGCATTCCCAACCAATACATGTACACGTTTTTTCATTGTAAATTGGTTAGCAGAAATTGCGATGCGAATCCAGTTAAATCGAGCCCTGAGTGTTGGCCAATCACAACATTTAATGGTAAAGAGATACAGCCAATCATGCAATTGTCGGGAATTTCTATACAGCGACCTTGATTCCAGTAGACTGGCCACAAATTGCTAAAAATAGCGTAATCAATTTTCCTTCACATCTGTAGCATTGTTAATTTCAGACAGTGTTCACAGTTTTAGAGATTAAGACAAACTCTAAATGTTTCTGTGAAGAGTTCAGAATTGACCAATAATACACAGCAAGGAGAATAGAATAACGTATTTTGAAAACACAATTTTTTTATTCACATAACCGAAAGGAGATATCTGTCAATTTTAGAACTACAGGTATTTTTAATGCACTGTGATGTGATACTGCCGGTATTGCCGGAAGAAGCTATAAAGTCTGAAAATAGTGTGTTTGTCATTTGCAGAATGAGGTCACCAGAGGGTGAATTTAGTGATTCTATCCTGCACAGCTGGCTTTTATTACCAAATTCACCCTCTGGGGACCTCATTCTGCTTAGGCCTCATCTTCTGGGAAGTATCTAAAGTCTTCAAATCCCCTAATTTGCAGGAGATAATATGCTTAATTGAGGTGACTAATGGGTGAACATCACCAAAACACTTCAACTGGGGAAATTCAGTCTGATCCTAGGTCTCCCATGGCCATAGCAGAATGAGGTTCCCAAAGGGTGAATTTGGTGCGACTAGCCCGCCGTATGGGATAGTGTCACTAAATTCACCATCTGGGGGACTCATTGAGCAAATGGCAGACTCTATTTGCAGGCTTGGAAACTATTTATAGCGACAGTAATATGAATGATGGTGAAATCATTCTGACCCTGGAACGCGTAGCTTGTTCAATAGTCTGATTTTTATGTGACATCTAACAGGTCTTCTACAGTTCTTACATTTAGCTCTTTCATGACTGGATCTGCACTGATGCAGCATTAAAGACCCTGTGCAAAATGCATTATCTTATACATGTATTACAGTATACAGTCCTCATAATTTGCAATGGCAATCAGCAATGCCAAAGCCATTTGCTGAAGCAAACTGGGCCACGATAACGGGATGCTGTAGTGGATTGCCAAACCCAAACAATCTGAATTAAGAAGGCTGCCCAGTATTACAACATGATTGGTGGTTTACAGTTGAAAACTGAAGAAAATAAATTGATATGAAATTCATACATTGTAAAAAAGATAATCTTATAAATTTTGAAGCATGAGTTTCCTTCTAAGATTGTTAGTACAATAATGTTGACTTTAGGTGAGCTTTAATACATACTATTTTAGGCTCAGATGACAAAGCAACGACAGAAGATGAATCTGGTATATCTGAAAATGATGCGGATTTTACAGAATACATGACGGGGAAAAAAATCCCACCCGGTGGTATTCCAGGACTCGACCTGAGTGATCCAAAACAGTTGGCAGAATTTGCCAGGTGAGTTAATTTTTTAACTTTAACTTAATTGGTATGGCGCCCAAACTATCTGCCATCAGATAATGCAGATATGCAGATATGACTCCATGTAACCACCAACAATTCTCAAAACATTCCACAACACGCTTTCCGAAGTGTACCGGTACCTGCCACATCAAGCCCATATACTGTACCTGCTGAGACCAAACGCCAGCCATGTACCTGTGCATATGTATATCCACCCATGAAACATAACCGCCACTTATGGAAATGGTCATCTTGAGCTGCATACTCGCAAAGGCCAAATTTACCCACCAAGGCCAGTAGTATAACATACACCATGAGTTTACACACCAATACCCCATCAAAATGACACGCCCGCAAACTACGAAAGTGACAAACATACCCGAGACATAACCACCATGAAGTATACCCACTGATGCCTGCACCAGGACTGCACATAACCGCAAACCCTGGAATTTGTAGATACCTGCTGAAACCAAACATAAACACTGCAGACAGGCATCAAACACAACCCATACCCGAAGTACATACCCGCCATATACATACATGGGTACCCACCCCCATCGGAACCATAATCCCGCCAGATTACATAGTCACACCATCATACTTGCAAAGCAATATGACATTCCCACCAGCAGAAATAACATACAGTACCTGCCACATACATGTACCCGCCAAGGAGAAAATGTGCCCTCCATAATCTATGAAACACGCCCACCATGAAAATTGACCAAACTGGCCAACTAGAAGGTATATAAGGAACCCTTGAATTTATGCATCTTCATATCAACCCATTTTCTCTGAAGAAGTCCCCCACTTTTATGGCAAAATATCCTGCTAAGACTGCACAGAGAGCTAGTATAGAGCCTGTAAACAATGTGTCATTTGCAGAAAGAGGTCATAAGAGGGTAAATTGGGTGACACTATCCCGTAGAGTGGGCTAGCATCACCAAATTCACCCTCTGGGAACCTCATTCTGCTTAGGCCTCAATGCTATGGGAGACCTAGGATCAGATTGAAGTTCCCCAGTTAATGTTGGTGATGTTCACTCATTAGTCACCTCGAGTATGCATTTTATCTTCTGCAAATTAGTGGATATAGAAACTATCCATTTCTAAAGGAAAAAGTAACCAAAAACAATGTTGATTTGAGACTAAAGATATTTCCCACTCACTGTGCGTTATAGCGTCACTAAATTCACCCTCTGGGGACCTCATTCTGAAATTACAGACATGCTTTTTGCAGGCTTGTGCAATGCGCAGACTACCCTCTGGGAATCAGCTTTCGATTCCATTCACTGCTCCATGAATTCATTAGCAATTGTTCACTGGAACAGTTTGTATAAAACCAATGTAATACAGTAATGCCCTAAATAATCAACTCCTTAACCACAGCAGAATTATGGGTATCTTTTTCTGAAAAGTTACCCATAATTCTGCTGTGGTTAAAGTGATGTGAAACGTAAATTGAACCTCACAATTGAGTTCCCTGCGTCATTCTGTGGGAAGAGTGAATAAAATAACTCAGATACACGAAATCCCCCATCCTGAAGTCAGTTTGTACACATTATACGGCCATTCGGCTAACTATTTCTATTTCATCAATCGTCCCGATTAATCTCGGCATAATAACACGAAAAAACAAACCGAATCGTTGTCTTGTGCAGTCACGGAAATGCCCGAGCACTTCCGACTCGATTGGGATTGAATCGGGTTTCGTTCTCACTTCTCAGAAATGGCTTCTAGGGAGGATGACCGTTCGCTGGAATAGCGTCACATCAGAATATTAAAGCGAAAAAACTAATTGACATCGCAATCGGTAGTCAATTCGGCAGGGAAGGAATAGAAAGGGAATTGTTGCGTGAAATCACAAACGGAAGAACATTGGCCGAGTTAGTGGCTAAGATTATAATCGAACAGTGATCGAGAGGTAATAATTCCAAAATGTTACTATTTATAGAAAATTGTAAGCGCATTGACCGAATTTTTACATCAATCTGGCCGCAAGCACAGTACCGTGCAGAAAGAGTTGTCTTACTTTTGTAACTCAAAACTGTTTAATTACATTATACCTGTACAATAGTACAATAATTGGTATTCAATATGCCAATACTGACCATTTGTTAGCTCATTGGCCATGAAATATTTTTAAGGGCAAATTCTGTTGTCAAGCTTTAGTCAGCACTATTCATTCTGATAGATGATAACTATAATGGAAGGCCTTTTTCACATGTATTGGCTAATTGCACTTTAGCGTAAGTGAATTACACGTAAGCGTAATGTATTACACTCAGCCTCAGGTGTAATGCACACATATAAAGCGTAATTCACTAACGCTTAACCGTATGATGTAGATAAAGAATTACTCCTATGAATAATAGAATTATGACTAGTGTGCTTAAGCGTAATTGATTTAAGTGTGCTTAAGCGTAATTGATTTACGCTTAAGCGTAATTGATTTACGCTTACGGTCACTGGTCATTCATTTTCATTGATAGATTAATTACACTTAATCGTAAATGAATTATGCTTAAGCGATTAGCCGATTATACGAGAAGCCGTTTTCACATTTATTCTGATTCTGCTTAATCGCAAATCATTTACGCTTAAGTGTAAATCATTTGCACTTAAGAGCAAATAATTTATACTTAAATCCAAATCATATGCGCTTTAGCGGAAATAGTGTGGGAGGCCCTTTTCACATTTATTATTTATTTGCGCTTAAGCAAAAATATTTTTGCTTAAGCGTAAATCATTTGCGCTTAAGCGCAAATATGTGTCTATCAATTTATTTGCGCTTAAGCGCAAATACCTAACACTCCCTTACATCCCACTGATGTGAATGATTGAGTCCATCTCATATTATATTATCATGGGCCCATATAAATGTATATAGTAGTAGCCCCGTACAGACTGGAAAGTTGAAAAAAGAAATGCATATCAGCATCTCTGTCCCTGGTGTCCCAAGAATTGGTGCCTCACTCCCAGAGTTCATGTATATTTTATTATCTCCTGCACAGATATATACCATTTCCATGGCCATAAATAGGGAATTAGGGGTTACTGGGGTTTGCTTCCCTCATATGGTGTGCTCATTGACTTGAAGTAGGGGAAAAACCCCTATTTTCATAATATCAGCATCCCTGTCCCCAAGAATTTGTGTCTCCATCCCAGAGATATAGTATATTTTTAAAAGAGACATATCCTACACAGATCTATATCATTTCCATTCCATGGTCATAAAACAGATCTTGGGGTTTCTGTGGGATTGTTTCCCTCATATGGTGGGGCTATATCAACTTTAGTGATGTGTTTAGGCCTGTGCCATGTAAAATTAATTCAGGGGGGATCAATGCATATTGATTTTTATTTGCGCTTAAGTGCAAATGATTTGCGCTTAAGCGCAAATATGATCTATTTGCTTAAGCGCAAATGATAGAGGTTATTTGCGCTTAAGCGTAAATAAATAATAAATGTGAAAAGGGCCTCCCATAAAATAGATCACATTTATGGCAATTTTATGCTAAAGCGCAAATATATTATTAGACACATATTTTTTGCGCTTGAGCGCAATTGATTTACACTAATAAATAATATATTTGAAAAGGCTGTCTCCCATGCGATTCCCTCTAAACTCAAATTTACTCTGGCAATAAGACATCAATCAAACATCAGTTTAGACTCCCCCATATACTATGAGATGGACTCAATTATTCAGACAGAGGAAATCAGTTGGAGTTCAAATAGGTATTTGCTTAAGTATTATTCATTTTAATTATGCTTAAGTGTAAATGAGTTCCGCGCTTAAGCGTAAATGAAGTACGCTTAAACGTAATTCATATACACTCTCATTGAACTCCCCTCACGCTGAAATGGATGCAACCGCATTACTAATGCCAGTAACCTACATCAGGTTATACCAATATACATGAGGTATATGGGGAGCCAAATTAACATTTAACAGGGTTCCCACGCTCTTGAAAAGTACTTGAATATCAGACCATTCCTTGAAAAGTGCTTAAATTCATTTTATTCCTTGAATAGTACTTGATTTTCACCCATCACCTTTGATAAGTGCTTGAATTTAGTCAAATTGAGTATTTTTGAACAATAATTTCTCTCAAATCCTTATGAAAAATGTATCTGATAATTTTCGTTGAGTCGCATTTTCATAGAATTTAATCCTTACACTGTTTTTTTTCTCAATATTATAAGAAAACAAATTCTAATATGGGAAGAATGTTTGCAGGCTATTTTATGATAGCGCCAAAATATAATGTTCAACTATAATTGTCCTTGAAATTTATCACTGAGGTCCATGAAAAGTGCTTGAATAGTGCTTAAATTTGGATAGCAGTAATTAGTGGGAACCCTGTTTAATAAATAATAGAGCTTAAGCGATATAATTGAGCTTAAGCGATATAATAAGGGAAGATATAATTGCGATTAAGTTCAATAAGGAAATATCTAATTGCGCTTAGCAAAATAAGGAATATCTTATTGCGCTTAAGCACAAAAAGGAATATCATATTGCACTTAAGCGCAATAAGGAATCTCTAAGCGCAATAAGGAATAAGAGATTCCTTGATTGGGGGGGGGGGGGGGGGCTTTAGCTCAATTATTTATTAAATGTTAATTTGGCTTCCTCCCATAGAGGTGAGATAGCTGATGAACCCAATTACACTTAAACGTAATTCAAATGTATTACGCTTATCGTAAGTTAATTATGCTTAAGTGTAAATAATTTACACTTAAGTGTAATTAGCTACTATAAAGTGAATGTGGGATAAGGGGAGTACTCTAAATTGTTCTTTCGACCAGCTGTTTCTACCAATTAAAAAGAATTCTCATTTATTTTGAAACTAATGAAAGACAACGGAGTTCCCTCTCTTACAGCAGCAACCACTATGCCAGGAAGACCAATCGATCTAGTCCAGCCCGATTGGGCTATTATAATAATTTATAGATCGATTGGTGGTTCACTCTCTGCATTTCAAATATTGCTAATAATTTCCATTTACAGAAGTCAATAATGCCATTGCAGATAACTTCATCTTAAATTCGACCAAATATGTTGACGTTTGATAAGAAACGCAGGAATTCCCCGATTTGTTTATTTTCAATCGATGAGAAGCATGACCACCTGGATCAGTTCGGAGGTTAGGTCAACATGACCGCTTTCGCAGATTGCTGCTTTACGCACTACGTTCATGACTGAACTATTCGGAGGTGTGCCAATCGTATTTTGCATGCTGTGAATACCCATTCACGCCTAAATTTGCAAACAATCCATATATAACATATACACAGTGTGTACACTTTGTTAGTTGCCAATTAATTCTCGATATTTCAATTAGAAAACATGAGATATCGATGCAAAAATCAAGACATTATCTAGTTTGTGTTTTGTTGAATCTACTTTCGGTTATCGACATGCCGGCTATTGTTTTGGCTGTTCTGTCAACCGTGCGTGCCAGCCGATCGTCATTTTTCGGGCGGTTCCGATTTCTTCCGAATATAATTCCATGACCTCCACGCGATGATTCGCGCCGAAAATGTGGTTGTATCTGAGAAGATTTCTTACTCTGACCGCAGTTTTCAACAATTTAATACGGGGCGAATACCGCATCAATAATATGCAACCTTGGGGTTTTATTTCTAGTTTTTTATGACCTTTCTTATGGTATATCGGATACAGTTATGTCTGACATGAAATATATACCCACCGGGAGTGAAGCTAATGACTTTAAGGAGTCGATTACTTAGGGAATTACTGTAGAGTAATTTCTCATGAAGGATCACTCTTTTAACCCTTGCACATACCTGTACTGTATGATAAACCATCTGTGGTGTTTCTCTGCATGTCATTGGCTTATATTATTAGTACATACCTGCAGATGGATAATAGACCAGTCCAATGTACAGTCCTCAAAATTAGCCACGGCAATAAGCAATGCCGTGGGAAATTCCATGGCAACATGTGGAATCTATGCACAGCAATAAATTTGCCGTGGTACATTTTTCCTAAATTTGATGCCTGAACCTATAATTCTAGAAATTAATAGTAGAAACCATTCAGAAATGAATAGGTTAGGCAAATGTCATCTCATTTACTTCTTCTTACTTGCACATTTCCCTCTTGAAAGAGAAAATGATTCAATGAGCATTCATTATTTTGTGTGGAAAATAACAAATTGTGCTGACATTAATTAAGGAGTAATCTTTATTCCCTGAGGTAATTAAGCTGTATAAAAACATTTGGGTCGAATCGGAAACATAAATCGTGAATGAGTTGAAAATATGTTGAAACTTTATAATAATTAAAATAAGAAAAATTGTTGGTTGATGTGGTAAAAACTAACCATCTAATTTTCCATGAGACAATCCTCACATTCTTTGTGTTAAAGACATATTATGTACTTGTTTGGGTGCGTGAAACTGATAAGTTAGTATTCAGGTGCTATGCCAACAGGAGGAATGTAGCATTTTACTAACATCACCGAAAATCTGAAGCAAATCGACCGTACCACTCCATAGAAAACATTGCTCTAAATTGTAAATATTTACTACTCAAATCGGGACGCTTCTATCGGCGATAAACTAACCAACGATTTCGGCAGTCACTGCATTTAATTACTATATAAGAATAATAATGATAATGATGGAGCTTATACACGGCCCTAAGTGCTTCTCATTATTACCCCAGCTATTGAGTAAATGCCATGTTGACTAATCCTTAAACGCATGCTGCCATAATGGCGCTTCACAAGATTGCTCTTGGCTTACACTTACACAACAACCAGGTCCCTATTTCTCGTCTACGTACGACAAGTGGGCACAGTACAAGTGACCTTGCCCAAGGCCAACTTGCCAAGGGTCACAACCTGGCGCAAGATTTGAAACAGCGTGTGGCTATATATAGCACACACACCGCTTAATCTGGCCAAGCCACTGTTGTAGAGACGAGAGTGCACCGGCCGAGCGCGAACTCACCCCGGCGCAGTAACACCATTACAAGTCCTGACACTCTAACCACTGGGCTACCACCTCCTCAGAATGACAGTGTGTGTTGTCAATTTAGATATAATATTTGTAAAAATAACTACTTTGAACAAGATTATTCTCCATTGCTATTTGATCACCCTAGAGGAGTGTTTCACATCACTTTAACAATTAAATTTATCGTATTCTGTTTTACATTAATGGCATGGATGGCCTTCGGGGTGGGTGCTGTTAAGATACATGTAGTTACACCTGTTAAAACAGGCATAAAAAGCAATAATATTAAAATATAGACATATTTTGTTCCTATACCAATCATAAATATTGCATAAGTATGTTATTGTCAAGTTCGTGCACCGTGTTATGTAAACAAAAGCAAGGTTCTGTAACAATTTTGGCTTTTGTTCACATAAATTGTAGAAACTTAAAAATAACATACTATTTACATGTACTCAATATTTATGATTGGTATGAGAAAAGTCTCTACATTTTAATATATCTATTTATGGTGGTATTAACAAATGTGACTATTTTAACAGCAATACCCCGTGAAGGCCATCTGTGCCTTTGAGATATTTACTTGTTATTAATATTACAATGTATTGTTCTTAGCTTTTTGTAAAGTTTACTCTTTTATTCACTTACATTAAAACATAATACATGTATTCTGATCTTAAACTCAATAATTGATCTCTTTGCGATTTTCTCAGTTCTCATTTCAGAATAAAGCCCAAGAAACCAGTTGATGATGTCCCGAGGACTGTTCCGTGCCCTCACAAAGTAAGGGTCAGTTTTTGTCAACATATTCTGATTCATACAAATACTGATAGCCGTGGCCGCTGAAAGCAATGTTAAATCCCAATAAATAAATAAATATCGTACGGGTACTGAGTCTATCATATTCTGGCCAACTTTTCATTTCTCGGAATGCTTGCGGTTAGTGCTGGGCGGTTTCCCGATTAATCGTCAATACCCGGTTAATATTTCAATATCGTCAGTAATATCGTCTAAACTAAAATAATCGTAATATCGTCGGCAATTAGAGGGTGCCAGACCATCATAAGCGTATACAAACAAATAGTTTAACTCAAGCCTAAATCGAGTTATTTAAGTTTTAAATTCCAACTAAATCCCCGTGTCCTGACTTTTTCAATATTCAATATAAATCATACTAAACAACGTTTAGGACGACTAACAAAATTAGGGGGATATGAAAACCCTGAATACGTCCCTCTTTCGCTCAAAATATTACACAAACGCTCCGACTTCCCTGCGTACTTTTTATTACAAGAGAATTCACCAAATGAATTGACGACTGATCGGGTGATAGATCAATTTGAATGTCAGTTTTGCCTCTTCCTTCAGTACAATGATGCACATGCACCGTCAATCAAAATAGTAAATGAGCGAAGATACCGCCCCCCTTCTCGTCTAGAAGAAACCACTCACGGCGATTGGTTAAAACCAATATTATAGAATTAGGGCTTCAAACCCGCCCAAAATACATGGTGTCCTTGCTTGGCCGAATTCCAAAAGTTATGTACTACGTTTGTGTGTACTTCGCTAATATTTGTATTGACGGTAAACCATATTCCATTTGTCAAGCGACGCAAGTGTCATCGGGAACAACATATGTATTTCCTCAACATAGTTGAATATAGCAAGTTAGAAAAGGATACTGTATAGTATAGAACACTTTTAGTTTTGGCATAGACTAGATAATGGTTTTATTAATTATCGGTATATACCAGAATTTTGTCAAGTTACCGGAAAGAAATTGTCCGAATAGCGGAATTTAACCGGTGAATTTACTTTTCATTCCGAATATCGATCGAGCATGAGGTTGTCACTGGTTGAAAGGTTGTGTATGTTATTATTGACGTCAACTTGTCAAAATTAATGACAATGATGTGATTCTAGCGAACAGTGAGAAACTGTTTAAGTTACTAGTATCTGATGTTTTAAAAAACCGCGATTATATCGTTAACCGCGGTTTTAATTTAAAAAAATCGCGGTTTTTATTTTAGTTAATATCGTCCAGCCCTACTTGCGGTATTCCCCGAATTATGTCACATCTTGCAACGTTAATCATTTTGATTGGACCCCTTTATCTTGGTGCTACTAATAGTGAGTTCTGATTGGCCTGTCTGACATGAGATCCCTGGGTTGGGAAATGAAAACTCTACGAAAGGTCATCAGGCCCACTATTTTATATGAGAGTATGTAGTTTACTCCAGACTGAGTAATGGTTAATAATATCTGCATGATTTTCACCATGTTGGAATTGAATCTCAATGGAATTTTTCTTAATGTTTCACAAACTGTCAGGCCTTAATTTTTCCTGAAGAGAATTGTTTTGGATTTAGAATTGTGGAAACATTGTGCATTCAATCATTATATATTCATTGATATATATTGTAATACCACTATGTGAAAAGAATGATACTCCTTCATGAGAATATGCTTGTCACTGGCAAGCCAACTATTTTTTCCATATGTCAATCAATCGATGGATGTTAAATCAGGGAAACTGCAATTATTTACCGATCTTCAAGACTGTATATTGTTTTTTCAATATATATATAAAAAGAGAATTCGTGAAACTTGGGTATGAAAAGCGAACTGTGGAGAAGCAGACAACTAAGGCGCTTTCCAAGGACCGTACGGATTTGTTAGCTTATAAATGTTCTGACGTTAAAGAACGCGTTCCGCTTGTTGTTACACATCACCCCACAACTAAACTAATGAGACTCATTCTGGTTCAGTCCCAGCATATTCTGGACGGCGATGATCTACTTCAGAACATATTCAAGGAGAGGCCGTTACTGGCGACTAGGCAACCACCTAACGTACGACAGATGCTTGTTTCTAGCCAATGTCGGTCGTCTAATTTTTCTATCGGAACCAAACCGTGTAACACTCCAAGATGTGGCACATGCCAATTAGTATCTTCGGATACTATTAGTTCTAAAGACGGATATCCGATCATTCCGAAGGGTCTATTCACCTGTCGAAGCACATGTGTGGTATACATCTTAACTTGCGCACGATGCCCGGATGTTCACTACATAGGAGAGACTGGACAGCCGTTATGTAGACGAATCACTGGCCACCGACAGAATATCAACAACCACGACGATTTGCCTGTTGCGAACCATTTCTGCCTTCCACGCCATTCTGTTAAGGACATTCGTGTCCAAGTGATACAGGGAGGACTATCGGACCTTCACAGTCGCAGGATTACAGAGCAAAAATACATTTCAATGCTTGACAGTTTCAATTCCGGTATCAATAGAGATGCTGGATTCATTTCCGCGTGGTTGTAGTCTTATTGTGATATCTTATTGCAACTAACATGCAGCTATATACCTTTCAATTGTACCTATACACTAGGTCCTAATTTATATCTACTAGAAATTCGTAACCATCAACTTGTTTACCTGGGATACAACGTCATCACGTCATCATCAACGCTTCATGTAGCTTTAACGTTTCTTGTCTCATTTCTCGATTGTCTGTCACTTGATAAAGTCTATGTTAGACGAAAGCTCGTGAGAAAAAAATATACAATAGGTCTTAAAGGTGTTACCATTTATTTCAACCCAACTATCAATCAGACCTATACGGCTACACTACTTTACCTATATATATATATATATATATATATATATATATATATTTTAACATTAAATGCTGGAACAACATTAGAAACCATGTTTAACCCTTTCTTTACTAAACACTCATTGATGAGTAGTTTTCATTGGAAATGTTCAGATAATAAGTTTTAAAAAAAACTTCAATAGTTTATTTGTTGAACTTTAATACTATCTGAACATTTCCCACCAATGAAGTTGAATCCTTCTGTTCTTGTATTATCTTTTCACCTATCTGTCATCTTTTACTACTGGCACACCCCTCTACACTTTTAAACTGAGTGGGAGAATCCATTCAGTAAAGAAAGGTTTAACGGAAGTGGTTTTTGGTCAAATGGATGTGAAAGGTGCCAATTTGTTTCTGACCGAAAGTAACAAATTGCTGTCTGTCATATTGCAAGCCCCTTCAAGTTTTTATTATTTCCGGGTTTGTTTTGTTTTTTTACTTCGAAATTTCAGATAATTTTCCTTCCCGGTGAAAATTTCATCCTGTTTGCTTTTATACTAGTATGACACTTAACCATTTCATGAAGGGAGCTGTGCTGGAGCAGCATTAAAGATCTTGTGCCAGTGCATTCTCTTATATATGAAAGTCTCCTATAGGGAGCCTTGCATATATAAGAGAAGACATTGGCCTGACACTATTTACCTTGACATTCTCTTATATATGTGAGGCTCCCTATGGGAGACTCACAAATATAAGAGAATGCACTGGCACATGATCTTTAATATTGCACTGGCTCGCGTCATGGAAGGGTTAACAATGAGTTGTATAATTTTCTTTCTCTTTTTAGGGATGCAATAAAATGTTTAGGGATAATTCAGCGATGAGAAAACATCTACACACACATGGTCCACGTGTACATGTCTGTGCAGAATGTGGCAAAGCATTCGTAGAGAGCTCCAAGCTGAAGAGGCATCAATTGGTTCATACAGGAGAGAAGCCTTTCCAGGTAAGTCTAGCCAATGCTAGGTTCACAGCTCTTCCTGACACTTTTTTTTAGGTCACCAAAAAGATAATGTCTGGTGGATCTATAGTCATAACCTCTCTGATTGACCCAGTCTGACAATATTATATATTGTGCATTCGATAGTCTGAAATATTATGTTATCCTTCGTATTCCCACTGCTAAAGATATAGGGCTTTCCCTGCATTATAATGTCACTGCCCACATTTCACATTAAAAAATCCACCCTGCTATCTTCTGGTTGGCTTCGGTTATGTCTTTCTGCTACGATTTTCTGGATGGCCAATACTGACATAATACTTTTAGAAAGTAATGTGATTCCATGCTTTTTGTTTCAGACTCATGGAACATTTCCGACTATGGAACACGTATCTGTTCAATAGTCCAGGTTCTCTTAGACTGTGGATGACCTTGCATTTTTTTTGGCAATTTTTCACTCCCTTGAAAGATGTTTTCAAAAATGTCAAAGTTCTAAAATCTATTCTGTTCAAACTTTGAATGTCAGAATTACCTAAAGTTACACATCCCAAAAACGTGCATAGATACTTAACTATGATGAGAATTAGCGCTCATAAATTGGCTGTCAAAACTGACAGATTCAAAAAGCCAAAAATTGATCATCCGGATAGAAAATGTGCAACATGCAATATTTTGAAAGATGAGGAGCACTTTTTTCTTTTTTTTGTGTGTCAAACATGGGCGCCAATGTGACATCCTATCTTGCATACGAATCTTATACCAGGATCTTCATGTTCATTTGAGCGACTCAATTTTTTTTTATCCAAAACGACCCGTAAAGATATAAGAGCAATTTGTGAATATATTAGATGTTGCCTAGAATCAGACTTATAATTTAGCACTTTTGGACAACATGGACTACAGAGTTATTCAGTGATTATCTTCTTCCAGGATGCATGTAATATATTAATATGAGTGAGTCATTTGATCATTTATCGATAACTTTAACATATATTCTCATAATTCCATGTACAATATTATTGGGAGACGTCATTGTCTTATGATTTTCTTCAATAAATCTTATCTTATTCTAACATTATTAAATGTGTAATTATTCACAAGCTGATTTTTTATCAATCTTTTTTTCAGTGTACATTTGAAGGATGTGGGAAAAGGTTTTCTCTCGACTTTAATCTACGAACTCATGTGAGAATACATACTGGTGATCGGCCTTACGTGTGTCCATTTGATGGTTGCAACAAGAAATTTGCACAGTCTACAAATTTGAAGTCACACATATTAACCCATGCTAAAGCAAAGTAAGTAGTAACAACATTGTGAGAAAAAAAACATGTCTGATTGTGCGAGAAAAGAGTTCAAAATTATGCCCCCAATCCCCATAGGTGGTTCGGGTCTAGGGCTCCCCTTGTTACGGCCCTTGTTGGACATGGAAATTTATGAATTTTGTCTGTACGAACATTTAAGATTATAAGTCCTGCATGGATCATCAGATTAGGTTGTGCTTTGATATGGTGATAGCCCAACATGTGGGAAAGGATACCCACATACTACGGGATTCTATTTTATCGGAGTTACGACCCTTGTTTGACTCGGAAATTTATAAATTTTGTGTCTGTACAAACATTTCAACTTGTTTAACTTGGGCATGGATCATTGGATTTGGTTGTGCTTTGGTGTGTTGATAGCACAGTTTAGGGGGAAGTATGCCCGCTTACTATGGGGTTCGTACATTCATTGTTACCAGAGTTAATACCCTTGTTGGAATTATAATGAAATTTATCTCTGTACAGACATTTTGCGTTATAACTCCAGTACTCGCAGTAGCAGTGGTGGTCACACTTGAATGGTATTTGGAATGCAAATAGACCAGGATTGATTGAAAGATATTGACAGGTTTTCTCCATGTATTTTTGCCTTGTAAATAGCAAGATTCTCCATCTTCTCCATTCTCCATCTTTGCTTCACATCTAGCATTATTACTCAAGTGCCAACAGTTGGATTTGAATATCTTGAGAATAGTGTTAGGTCAATATGAACAAAGGATACAATGGGTTTTATCCACCATTCTACCACCATACCAAACAATAGTGCACTATATGAACGTAACAGTGATATCATGATCAATTTGTCGCCCGCCAATTTTTCAAGTTCAAATTTTGGTTCCGCCTGCCAATTGTTGCCAGAGTTATGGTCCTTATCGACTTAGAATTTAATTGTTATGGCCCTTTGTCGAAATTACCACAGGGCACAGGCATATTTTTGCCATGCCCTTAGCGATGCTCTTGTTCATTGAATATAATTAGGCCAAAAAAAAAAAATCTGTGTTTCCGGTTACCCGACCGACCTGCCGAAATTGGGCCGACCTGAACTTTTTTTCTTCAAATTTTAACCAAAAAAAAAAAATTTCAACCCCATTTTTTTTTAATGCATGTAATTGGCATGTAAACACATCTATATCGTTAAACATATACTATATACTATGTTTACATTAAGCAGCAATAATTTTAGATGGAATTTTCAAAAACAGTTTACTTCTATTAAAATACATGTCCATTTGTGGTTGCAGATGAATCCCAATCTCACCAATAAATCTGCAGTCTTTAAAACCTGCCTGTGGTAATCTTGTTTGTTCAACTCCCATGTCTTGTGGGAAGAAGTCTTGTCTGTTAGAGAGCAATATACATATAGAAGACATTCTATATCAGAGTTTAAAGTTCCTCTCCCCAGTCAATCAAGGATTCATAGTGTTCATGCATAGTTACTAGTACATGTATGTATACAGACAGTATAAAGATGACTGCATGTCTACCATATCAAACACCCTTCTGTGATGGGCACTAAAAAAGCACATGAAATTATCTACTGGTTTGTTTGGGTGTATGATGTATCAAACTTACAAGCATGCATATGCCAGTGTGTATAAGGAACTTCAAAGTTGGGGCCAATTTGAATGCTGAGGTGTGGTACCTCAGCCAAGGTGTGGCCTGTGGTACCATTTTCAGTGTGGTGTGGGACTTTATATTTCAGTGCAGTTGAGGGGTGTCTGAGGAACATTTACACCCTGTGCAATGTGTCTGAGGCGCATGTGAGATATGTGTCTTAGGTCCTGAAGTGTATGACCAAATATTTAAGTGAGATTTGAATTAATATCATACAAGTTATGTTATTATAAAGTAATAGAAAAGCCCTATTATGGTGTATGTCTTGGGCCTGTTGATATGTCAATATTGTGCTCTGAGGAAGATGTGCCACCACAATCTAAACTGAGAGAATAATTACAAGAGAGCTGCATAATTGAGTGCCTGGGAGGCATTTGTTTGTTCACATTGACAATACTTATCATATTATTGTGCTACATTAACTGTTTACTTGCAATATACATGGACAACCTTAACACAAGTATAAAGAGTAAGCATTAATGTACTTCTTAACTGTTCGGGGGAAAAATAAAAAATCCCTACCTACCTACCTGGAATTTTTTGGCACCGTAATAGGAAACAAATAATTTTTTTTTTTAGGCCTTACCAAAAACAATATCACTATTTTATAATTGATACATGTGATAAGTGACTCGAGGTTTAGCTTCAGCATAATTGACATGATTATTTTTTTTTTTAGTCCAAACAAGATAGATGATGGTTTTGGGTCACCATTGCTGATACAAAGGTTTGTTTGTGTTTTATAATAATCCAGTATTAGTGTTGAAACAATTAGCGATTTTAAGGAATCGACTACTCGCCAGAGGTAATCGACTACTAGTTGACTAGTAGTCGACTAGTTGGACCCCTTCTAAGAGTTCCCGTTTCTATGCCCATATGACGTATAAAATGGGCCATGTGGCATCGCAGTTTTGAGTATCCAACTCTTCATTTCAGAACGTTCAAACGGAAAGCACGTGAACTATACAATCTCCCGTTTTGCCCGTGAGTCTCCCAATTTGATGTCTTAAACCCGGCTCTCCTGCAACCTCCATATAATTTAACGGTTTGGGGAATGCAGGTAATAAAACATTTTATTTAATCAAAATTGTCGCCGGTAACCAGGAAATAAATAGGCAAGTCTCGCTGTCGGGTGTGTTCTATTGTCTCTCTGAATTGGCGCCTCATGTCGCGGGGGGAGAGGGGATGGTATGGGTATTAGAAATGATCTAGAATCTATTCAGTTACTGAGTTGACTTTACCAGCTTGACTTGTCGCGAATTATGTTTCGAATATCATTGAAGCCATTTTGTTGCATCATTACTCTAGTATTACATGTGAGAAGTTTTCAGTGTTCAGTCGGCAGCGACACTTCATGTCTTTGATGATCAACATAAAAGAATCCGCACCTACACGTGCATACATTGGGTTCAGTTCAGGTCATGGAGTTCACCGCCCGTGCATGACTGGGAGTGGCATCGTTAAAGGAACAATCCAATAAGGCTTTAAGAAGTTAATATGTGTTAACTGTTACAGATTACGTGGTAATATGGCCATGCAATGGCACTGCTGTCATGATAGCACATACTGTAAGTAGTGCTTTTTCCCCCGACTAGTCGACTAGCAGATTTCGGGATCGACTATTTAATAATCGCGTCGATTTCGACTAGTCGATTAATCATTTCAACACTATCCAGTATTGTTTGGACTAATTTATGTTATGCTTAAAATTTTATCAGGCAGGAAATACAATTAGGGACACCCAAAACACAAGGGGGCAATCATTGTTCACCCGTTGGGAGATATCAAATAAAAATACAAAGCAAAGCCACCAAATGTTTATGACTCGTGATTGTTCGCTAATTGTAACAACAATTGCCAGACAAAAATGAAAATGACCGTCTTCAATGTACGCAAACAGTGAGCTTTCCAATGAATGGCAACAAGCCATATTTCCAACTAAATCCTGAATAGTTCTGAATAGTTACCCATAATTCTGCTGTGGTTAAGGAGTCGATTATTTAGGGCATTAATGTATCTTTGTTTATGTTATGGTGTGCAGGGCACTTAGGTTTCAAATAGTTGCATTGTATTATATAGTGCTCATTTGACGTGCTATCAAAAAACAACGTTCTGTTCAACCCCCGACCTTCCTTGTCAGTAGCATATTTGGTGATGGAGAATGATTGACGACATGTATGTCTCATAACAGATGACAGGGTGAGGGGAATGGGTCTGGTTTACAGATCCTGAGATGTACTAGCGGAAACCATCCATAACCACTCAATGGTACTCATATCGTCATCATTCCATAAAGTTAGTCTGTTCCCAATCGGATGAAATTTCCCCTTGAAATAAATTGAGAACTGACAACTTGTTCATCATCTTATCATTAGACCATTAAAATAAAATATCTGTTCTCAGGGAATTAGATCTCAATTTTTAAATGAGTCTCTTTTCTAAATATTTGGAAAACATCCTCCAAAAAAAATAAATAATAATTTCTGTTGTTCAAATCCAATGTATTTAACAAAAAATATTGAAAAGTATGTTTTCATATGCTTTTTAGCTCACCTGAGACGAAGTCTCCGGTGGAGCTATAGTCATCACTCCTCGTCCGTCCGTCTGTCTGTCCGTCCGTCAAGAATCATCTTCTCCTCCAGAAACGTAAGACGGAACAGGTTCATATTTGGTGTGGATGTTCCCTAGGTGAATCTCATTCAGATTTGTTCAAATGAGGTCATCAGGTCAATTAGTTGAAAAAGCAGGGCCACAACTCTAATCCTTCATAGTAATTCTTAGAACGACTTCTTTTCCAGAACTATAAGGCCTAATGGGTTCATATTTGGTGTGGATGTTCCCTAGGTGACTCCCATTCAGATTTGTTCAAATGAGGTCACCAGGTTGATTAGTTGAGAAACCAGGGCCATAACTCATAGTAATTCTTACAATGACTTCTTCTCAAGGAATATTGGACTGATCTAGCTTATATTTGGTATGGAGGGACCTTGGTTGACTGGGGTTTAGATTTGTTCAAATGGGGTCACTGGGTCAAATAGGGGCAGAGCCAGGGACATAACTCTAAAAACAAAAAAATTCATTTTTGCATTTTTACCTTTAATTTTTTTTAGACACATCACAGCCTCATATTTCTTACCTAGATTTTTCTTAGCACGTTCTTCATCTGTATGAATTTTGGTATTGTTTATTTAACCATTTCCACTCTTGTTTTTATATAGAATTCATCCAAGACAGGATTACTCAAACGTTTTTCATCTGATCGACACCAAATTTGGTATATGAATTTTTGACACTTATATACAGATCAAGTTCAAATATGGGTTTGATCCGATATATATTTTAACAGAGTTATGGCCTTTATAATTCACACCTCTTTGCTATGAACTATGAATTTTTAAGAGAACACTGAAGCCTGTATTATTGAAAAAGCCAATTTATCACAGTGTGGACACCTGATACTCTGGCTGAAAACTGCTTGCTTGCTAGTTTACCATCTGTCATTACATGACATGACATTAGTTAAACACCTATTCTACAAGAATAAATAGGAATAGTCCATTGTTCATTTCTTCAAGCCTGGACATAGTGTGTCTGACATTTGCAGAATGAGGTCCCCAGATGCTGAAATTAGTGTTGCTACCCCATACAGCAGGCTAGCACCACCAAATACACCCTCCAGGACCTAATTCTGCTTAGGCTTCATCTTCTGGGACTTTTTTTTTTTTTTTTAAACATGTTATAAAAAATTTAAATTTGAAAAAAGTGACACCATTATAACATCTGCAGAGTTATGAAACTTTACTCTTTAATGAAATTATGGAAACATTCCACCCTCCCCACCACCCCCTCCCACATGGCCCAGACCCCCCCCCCCCCCCCATTCTGCCATCAACCAACATCCCTTCCAAGCCATATCACCTCTCAATTTAATTAATACCTCTTCTCACCACAGAAGCATATATATCTGCAAATACTAGTGATGTACCGATTATCGCTATCGGCTATCGGATCGGGCCGATATATGTGGTATCGGCAAGATATCGGCATCGGTAAAATTTAGTCTCCCGACCGATATCGTTAACCGATACATGTCGCGTCCTTTGTGAACGTTGTTACACCAATTCCGACTTTAATATTAAATAAATGACGGGAATTTCCAGAAAAAATAGCGACTATTTTACGCACTGGTCAGCCCTCCATCACATACAGTGATATACCATGATCATGATGACAACATCGACATGAGACTGTTGGTACACTCATGACCCAAATAAACATTTCCAAAGGTACCGTAGTTCGGTACGCTTAATAATTAAAAGTTAAAACATAAACTGTATACAATTAAAATTACTTGTGAGTGCCGAGTAGCACATGTTGAAAGCGAATAACTGACGCCCCTGGCATTAGCGTGAGAATGGAATCTTCCTGTGAGTGAATCAGACTGATGTACCGGTATCATTTAGTGATGTATTCATGGGGTGTGGAATTAATTCTGCACCACGTGTGACAGTAAGTTGTCACATTGTTATGATCTTCCCAAGGCGGATGCCGGGCGGTAAGATCAAACGATTATTTGCATGCATTTGATGTCATCGAGTAGGAATCACTAACAAGCCACGTGTTGACAGATGACACAGTAAACTAAAAATCATAGTGTTTATAAATAGACGAGTCACACTTGACCAGTTTGCATTAAAGTCGCCGCAGTCGTGACTCGCTATTCCTCAATATATAGAAACATCACGTGTTAACAACAGTTAAGTGTGTGTGTTTAAAGTGCTTTTGATTCAAATTGATTGACATTCTGGTATACGATGACTGAAGATGGAGGAGGTGACTAACTTGTTTGATAGAACCATCCGAACCAGTCAGAGTGCTCTATGGGCGGGATTTGTATCTGCTGTCATGGGCAGAGAAAATGTCAACAATTTATGCGGGACATTGTAGGTGTTATTAAACGCAAGTTCAACTTCTGAAAAAGATTGAGTTTGGCAAATTGAAATTGAAATTGCCGTCATTGAATCAAATGGATTACTAGTATGGACTGATTTCGTAAGGCACGGTAACGGAATCAAACAAATATTGAGGAAATCTTATGAATGCAACGAAATATTAAATCGTTTTGCCAGGGTTTTTGGGGAACGTAAACTAAACTTTTTTGCAACCAGGTTATCGCAATATCGGTTCTTTGCCGACAATATTTTGTAATTTAAAAGACAAATTGATATGGAGTTTGGTTCACGTACAAGACTTATCGGTATCTGTATCGGATCAGCCGATAATTCTACTGAAAATATCGGCTTTTACCGATAACCCCCGTATCGTTACATCACTAGCAAATACACAGGTCATTAATTTAGATTAGAATAATAGATGTCATCTGGCTAGTTTATGTAAACATATATGTAGCAATTTAAAAACAAACTGGTGCTCTCAAGGTTAGGTGATGAATAATAGGTTTCCCTGACATTCAATGGTACTGTGAATGGCTTAGATTTCTTCAAGTTTGGAAATAGTGTGTCTGACATTTACAGAGTGAGGTCCCCCAGATGGTGAATTTAGTGTTGCTACCCCATACGGCATGCTACCATCACCAAATACACCCTCCAGGGACCTAATTCTGCTTAGGCCTCATCTTCTGGGAAGTATCCCAAGTATCAAATTGACAGTTTGTTTTTAGTCACTTTTTTTCCACCTGTTCAGTTTCAATGTCCCCCTAATTTGCAGACTGTAGGACTTCAATCTGTTCCTAGACAGCCTGTGTGGGGGCAATGTTTGAGGCAATGGGGAGGGAGTGTAGAGGGGTAGATATTTGACCCCCTACTTTGATCAAAAATTAAATAGTGCAAAATTTCATGCCTGATACTACATTAGTTGTAGATTAGATGTTCACACCAAAAATAAGTTAGAATTGTTCTCGTAGGTTGGTTTGATTTTCTAACATGTTTGTTTTTAAACCATCAGTCCATATGTTCCTACTTCAGGTTAAACTGGTGGACCCAATTGGCCACAAATTTTAACTTTATGGGGGGGTGCCAGGTTGGTAATTTTCAAATGTTTGAGAGCTTGAAGTACTGGTACCAGTTGTAAAATTCATCATAAGAGGAATGTACAAAAGGATTTTTGTGAACTTAGTACTGTGGTATGGTTGTCATCTTTAAAAGGTAAGAGGTTGGAGATTTGTCAGTGATGTGCAATTAGAAATTTCAAGGAGAAGAGCCCTGCTCATCTGAGAACATCCAGCTATGTCCATGTTTAGAACTACTTGTCTTAAGTGATTTTGTCAAGTACAGGCTCTTGTAGTTTTCAGAGTCCCCGTCTTCTCAGTCCTTACAGTCTGGTGAGCGACCCACAGTCATTGACTGTCTTGTTAAAAGAACATTTCAGTGATGAGGGAGGTTCCTGAGAACACAGAATTTTTATTTATTTGGCCTTATTATCTTTTTCCAGCCCAGCTAAAATTGAAGATGGATTTGGGACTCCTCTCCTTATACAGCAAAGGTAAGTACCATAAGATAACATGGGAATGTTATTTATCATTTCTAATGCAGAGGTAAATGTGTTATATGCTTTTCCACTCTCCAAATTCTTAATAAATAGATTGCATCATTAGCCACATTTTGAAATTACGTATTGTTGCAAGAGTTCCTGAATACTGTAGAAATCAAGGGCAACTGTTTGTTTTTAAATTTTTCAACTCCAATTTAAATAAAAATTTATTTCATACCTTAGGAGAGCAACAGTTACCGCTTATCTAAAGATATAACAATGGAAATTTTATTCTTATTTTTCAGAACACCAACTACATATGGGCTGCCTGTCACACAGTAAGTTTGCTGTAAATTACTGAATAATTTGAGATCTTTAACCCTATTATCCCTGGAATATATATGTAAAAACCCCATTCCCTGGGTTGTAGGACACAAACACATATTCATTGTATATATCAATTAAGATGCACAGAATTAGAAAACAAAAAGATTATCATATAAACAAGTCTATACCCAGTGGTTGAGCTTACTGTGTCATGCCCAGCAGTAATTTTCCCCAGGTTTCCAAATGCAAAGGAACCGTATATTTATTGACATCTTATGTTTGTGGCAATTACGTCTAATGTTATGTCAGTCGGCATCATGCAGCTGGTCTGTTTTCCAGTTGTTAATTAAAAATAGGACTATTTATTTTACGATTGCCTATAAAATAGTGGGAATTCACAAAAACATAAATTGTCGTATGTATCTCTTAGAAGCTACAGTGAAATACGATTTTGTTATTTCATTGTACCTTTTTGATATTTCACTGTAGCTTGTTGAATGACGTCATCACTTGAAAGCGGTTTGCTACCTATCAGCTGATCGGTGTCCAAAATTTGAGTCAACCAGGTGTTGCTTTCCATGTATTGTTTAATTTGTTGTGCTATTAAAGGTGAAAATGATGCATAATTTAACAACTTTAAACATTTATAAGGCGCCTATAATAAAAAAAACACCTACAGTTTTTGTTTGAATACCTGAAACATCTCATTCGTGGCTAGGAAGAAATATCAAACTACTCCGAGATAGACATGTATTCAGTAGATGGCCTTACTATGCCATGCTTGTCAACAGTTTTATCACCAGGTTTCCCTTTGCAACCCTGAAATCTACATTTAACATGCCACATTCCCTTTTTATGTTTACCCATACCATGTATGGTAAACATAGTGTCGTTGTCCGGATTGACCACTCGTCGTTCGTCCGTCCGTCCGTCCGTCCGTCCGTCTGTCCGTCCGTCTGTCCGTCCGTAGACACTTTACGTGTAATGCGATAACTCAAACATTTTCTACCTGATCAAAACCAAATTTTGTATATGGGGTTTTCAGCCCAAAATACAGATCGAGTTCGAATATGGGTTTGATCCGACTTTTTTTTACAGAGTTATGGAACTTTTTCGACTTAGAATTCACGCATTCTGCCATAACTCAAACATTTTTTATCTGATCGGAACCAAATTTGGTATGTGAGTTTCTCGGCCCAAAATACAGACCGAGTTCGAATATGGGTTTGATCCGAGTTTTTTTTACAGAGTTATGGCCCTTTTTTTACTTAGAATTCATGAATTCTGCCATAACTCAAACATTTTTTATCTGATTGTAACCAAATATGGTATATGAGGTTCTCAGACCAACATACTGATTGAGTTCGAATATGGGTTTGATCGGATGTTTTTTAATGGAGTTATGGTCCTTTGACATATAGTTCACACATACTTCGATAAAGCAACCATTTTTCATCTGATAGGAGCCAAATTTGGTATATGAGTTTCTCAACTCAAAATACAGAACGAGTTTGAATATGGGTTCGATCCAATTTGTTATACCAGAGATATGGCCCTTTTTCAACTAAGAATTATCCAATTATAACCCAAGTAACTTACAATTAATGAATACCTCAGCCTCACAGCTTCTCTGTGAGAGAGATAAAAAGACATGGTTTATTGAGAGTTATTTATAGCCCTCATATGTTCCCTCTGTATAAGAGACACAAATTGGTGAATTATTGGATAAATTGATTTAGCTATCTTATTAACCACAACTTAATGTGAATTTATTTAACTAGACCAATGGAGCTCTCTAAGTCCTTGGATGATGGGACTACATTGGATCAAACAGGGAAGAGATAGGTGATTTAACCCCTTTTACCCATTCCATGTCTTTTAACCTTTTCCATTAAATAAATAATTATATTATTTTGATATCTCACATGGCAATTTGCAACAACATGAATAGAACTGCTTACACTATGATAGTGGTGACAGGCTCTAGAGTTTAGATGTTATATTAACCCTTCTATATTGACTCATACATTCCAATAATTTGTGTTATTACTGGTTATTATGTACATTTGCCATATACTACTTTAGATCATAACAGTATACTCTATAATTCAACATTAAAAGATTATGATTCTGATTATAACAATTTACTATCGCCAAGGGATGGGTTAAACATCTGCCGATCGTGATCGGCCTCTCGTTACATGATGTACGTTGGCTGGCGGTTTTCCGGCCATCCAGGTTATAGCCGTTTGTGTATTGTTGGGTTCAAGCCAAAGAGTTAAGAAGATATGGCAGATTGGTCTTCTGTACTCCAAATTCTTTGTCCATTACAGCTTTTTGTGAAGCTATTTTATTTTTCTGTTTAACACTTTTGACGCCAATTGTTTTTATATGCAAATTACCAATTCAATGCCATGTGTATCGATGCAAAGTGGGATGTCACCCTTGTCTTAGACCAAGTATCATACCAAACTGAGCTATTTATTTTGGTGATCAATTTCTTTCAATTCATACCGTACACTTTCTGGACCATCAAAATATGTAGAGGTCCCTGACAAAATTTAGTGATAACACTACAAAAGTGTCTGGACAAGTTTCTTAATAACTCCTGGAATGGATAAATTCCCAACATTCCAGGAATGGAGACATTTAAAACAAATTTGGATATAATATGATGATAGAATAGGTGTGTTCTTGGAATAATTCCCTTCATTTGAATATACATGTTTGGATATATTCAATAATATTTTAATATTTATGGAATAATTTCAGTTATTAAATTTTGATATATGGATATGGCCAAATAAAAAAAAATTCTGTGTTCTCCGGCATCTCCTTCGTCACTGAAATTTTCTTTTAAAAAGCCTTGTCAAACATTTTTTTTTTTAAATTTTTTTTTAAATTTTTTTTTAATTTTTTTTTAATTTTTTCTGGAGTATGTTTTTGAGAAAAAAAGAATAAACAGCCTCCCTTTTAATGACCTATATTTAATAATATTTTAGTGCTATGTGTTACCAATTTTTGTCAAGGATCTGTGCATTATCATGTACTGTAATATAAATGAATTGTGTTTTCCGTCCTATCTTAATTTGAAGATCAAAATGAAATGGTTTATATCATCACCTGGCTTTAAGTCACTCAGATGTTGACATAACCATAACCTTCTAATCTTATGCAATGTGAAATGCCAGTCATAAATCTTTTTTCTTTTTCTTGCAGAGATGACCAAGTTTGGCAGTTAGAATTGACACATGTATAGCATCCAATCAGACAAAAATGGTAGGTATGTAAGCTGAGTACATCTATGTATTATGGTGATGGTCAGAAATATGATGAAAAATTGGGGGTGTACTGGATTGATTGTGTCCGTCCATATATCTCAGCCTTGAGTTACCGTATCTGATTTGAAATTTGCTATGGAGGTTTGACTTCTTTCAAAAGAGGGGCAAATGACATTGTTCACATTTTCCGTTCTAAAGTTGTGTCCTTTATTTGGAAATGTGGGTATTTTTGTCCTCGCAGATATCTCAGCTATGTGTGTTATTGGATCTGAATGACATTTGGTATGTATGTTCACCATCATGACTGCTTTCAATGTAGTGGCAAATGACATTGTTTGCTTTTTCATTTTGCCGGAGTTATCGACCTAAGCAGGGACATATCGAGGCCGGTTTTCATACCATTTCCTGGTTTGGGCGCTCAAAAAAGTGAAAACTTCAAATAGTTTGAGTTCAGGTTTCTATCATTCAGCCTTCAGACTTCGGTATTTCAATCAAAAAAGTGAAAACTTCCAAATAGTTTGAGTTCAGGTTTCTATCATTCAGCCTTCAGCCTTCAGTATTTCAATCAAATTCAAATGAAATTACACAATACAGTACAGGAAAAGTGACTATTTGATCAAATCAACCTGGTTGAGGGTATCACCCCCCCCCCCCCCCTTTTCGGTACGCGGGATTCAGGGTGTTTTGAAGTCGTACGCAGGATTCATACCCCCGAATTAACTGGTATTCGGGTTCAAACAAAAACATCTTGGACGCAGGTTTTGATGGCGCAGAGTAATATTTTGTGCTAGTTATCTGTATGAATGAGTGGCTAGAATAGCTTCTTGGGCATATTCGACCACCATGCCATCATAAACAGAGACGTGGCGATGGGGGTGGGGGGGGGGGGGGTCTCACCCCCAACTTTGGTCAAAACTTTCAACAGTTGG
Organism: Siphonodentalium dalli; assembly: GCA_032622095.1. Classification (NCBI taxonomy): domain Eukaryota; kingdom Metazoa; phylum Mollusca; class Scaphopoda; order Gadilida; family Siphonodentaliidae; genus Siphonodentalium; species Siphonodentalium dalli. The sequence goes on along the minus strand of CP136066.1, from coordinate 154,577,057 downwards.
AAATTTCATACCTGCCAAAACATTAGTTGGAAATTTCACACCAATAATAGGTTGAAATGTTCTTGTAGTTTGATTTTCAAACAATATATTGGGGGGAATTAATTGTTTTTGGACCAATATTTGCATATTTGTCCTATTTTTTGTCAAAATTTTGGACTGAAATGGTCATCAGTTGGAAATTTTCCAACCTCAGGGGGGTGACAGGTTGGAAATTTCCAACACTTGGAAATCTTGTGTCCTGGTCCCTCCCCCGTGGCCAGTCAAAAACTGCTAGTTAATTTAAGAAAACAATATTCTCATACATTTGGTCAACATTGGCATTGGAATTGTCATCAGTTGTAAATTTTCCAACCTAAGTGGGGTGTCAGGTTTGAAATTTCCAACTCTAAGAATGCTTGACGCTAGTCTAGATGCTAGGATTTTGCGATTTTCTTGTTCAGATTACAAAATTTTCTCACACCGGGCCGAACCATGGTCGGCCCGGTGTGTCGTTGTCTCTCCCCTGTGGCCAATACAAAAATGCTAATAAGTTTAACAATATTTTACTACATTTGGTCAAACTTGTGGTCATCAGTTGGACAATTTTCCAACCTGAGGGGGAGTATGAGGTTTGAAATTTCCAACACTATAGGAAAGCTTTAGTTGAGGCCAGTCTGGATGCTAGGATTTGCGATTTTCTTGTTCAAATTTCAAAATTTTCTCACACAGGCCGAACAACGATGGTCAGCTCGGTGTGTCGTGGTCTCTTGCCCGTAGCCGTGTGCATTTGTATGGAGTTAGACCACTAGATGTAAGGATTTATGCAATGTTTCAGGTTAAAATATCTGAATGTTCTCATACCGGGAATATAGAACCATGGTTTATGAAGATATAGGATATTAGGCTTAAACACTGAGGTGCAAATGGAATTATGCAAAACTTGTGTTCAGTCTGATTCTGACTCAAGGGGGGAGGGGGGGGGGGTGCAGTTGGAATTTCACAAGGTGGACAACCAAATCCCCCCCCCCCAATGGAAACCCTCTAGTCACGTCCCTGATCATAAAGTATCATTAATGGTATCATAACGGCCTCATAACGCGACACTGGCATCATAATGTGTCTATGTAACTTCTGCTTGTATCTGTCTGATATTAAAACAGTCAATTTGTATGTCATTTATCGCATATTATTTCTTAACATGTATTCAGGATTCACCCCCCCAAAATTAACTCTTATTCAGGATTCACCCCCCAAAATTAACTCGTATTCAGGATTCAGGGGGGGGGGGGGGGAGGGGGTGATACCCTACTGGTTATCAGGTGGGATCTCATAATACCAAATGAATAAATAACATAGAGAATAGTATTAATAGTAATTATACCCCCTTTTTTTTTTTAAAGGGGGGTATACTGTTTTGCACCTGTCCGTCCGTCCGTCCGTGCGTGCGTCTGTCCGATGTCTGTTCATGTCATAACTTGAACAGTAGTGCTCGGATCTCAATGAAATTTAGTATGGCTGTTCATTATATCGTTTTGTTCGGATTTTCCATTCTAGAGTTATTCATCTTTGTTTATCTTGAAATGTTGGATTTTTGGTCTGTCTGGTGTCTGTTCATGTCATAACTTCAACAGTTGTGCTGGGATCTCAATGAAATTTGGTATGGATGTTCACTACTATGAGGACATTAAAAAGAGGGTTCCATCGTTTTGTTCGAATTTTCCATTCTGGAGTTATTCATCTTTGTTTATGTTGAAATGTTGGATTTTTGGTCTGTCTGGTGTCTGTTCATGTCATAACTTCAACAGTTGTGCTGGGATCTCAATGAAATTTGGTATGGATGTTCACTACTATGAGGACATTAAAAAGAGGGTTCCATTGTTTTGTTCGGATTTTCCATTCTAGAGTTATACATCTTTGTTTATCTGGAAATGTTGGCTTTTTGGTCCGTCTGGTGTCTCTTCATGTCGTAACTTCAACAGTTGTGCTGGGATCTCAATGAAATTTGGTATGGATGTTCACTACTATGAGGACATTCAATAGAGGGTTCCACTGTTCTGTTCTGCTCTTCCATTCTAGAGTTATTCATCTTTGTTTATCTGGAAATGTTGGTTGTTTGGTCCATCCAATGTCTGTTCAGCTCATAACTTGAACAGTAATGCTCGGATCTCAATGAAATTTTGTATGTATGTTCACCACTATGAGGACATTTAATGGCACATTCAAATGTTTGTTTTGTTTTTATTGTTCTATAGTTACTCATCTTTGTTGATATGAAAATGCTGGTGTTTGGGTGCATCTGTCTGAGTATAGCCCTCATAAGTTATAGATATGCCCACACGAGGCGGTATGCCACGAGGGGGTATGCACCGGACGACAGTCCATCTCTTGTTACTAACTTAATAGACATTGTTTCTGCGCTACTAGTATATATGTGTCTCTCACCTGAATTTTAGAAAATAACCTATTATATGAATTAGAGTGATAATGGTAAGTCTCATTTCAAGCAGGATAAGCATAATCCATTGAATCAAAAGGTATCTGACAATAACATAAGCATTTCCAATCCCATACATGTAATGTTATAAACATTTCCAAAGTTACGCTTGAGAAACTTGATCTAATTTACCTCTCAGTAAAATTCAAATTACTGACTCAGAGAGCCCTACTAGTACATGAGCACTCAATGTAAAGCATTTTCAAAATATTTTCAGGGGTAGAACCCCCAGACCCCCCACCATCACCAGGGGGACATCCCCTCCCGAACCTCCCCGCTCAGGCCTTCGGGATATGCCTTCAGCATATCATTGCCCGAAAACAGGTGTCCCCAAAAAATCCCTTGATCCTTCACTGCTTAGTTTGTCAATTTTTAATGATTTTGGTCCTTCTGGCTAGATAACTAAACAACAATGAACCCTAATTATCCCCCGCCAAATTGAAAATTTGCGGGGGATATAGGAATGGGTTCTGTCCGTCGAGCCGTCCGTCCGTCTGTCTGTCTAGCCGTCTGTCCATCCGTCCCGAATTTGTAGGAGTCATAACTTGAACAAATGTCAACGGATTTCAAAGATTTGTGGTATATGAGTTCACTTGACCATTACCTAGTATAAGTACGCAAGCCAGGTCCGGCCGCTTATATTTACCGGAGTTATTGGACTTTGTCAATTTTTTTTTGTGCAAATGGACGACGTCACAGGGCTCATTTCCACAAATGTCAATGGATTTCAAAGAATTTTGTTATATGAGTTCACATGACCAGTATCTAGAATGAGTTCACAAACCAGGTCCGGCCGGATATTTTCAGCAGAGTTATTGGACTTTTCGATTTTTTTGTGTGCAAATGGATGACGTCACAGGGCTCATTTCAACAAATGTCAACGGATTTCAAAGAATTTTGGTATATGAGTTCACATGACCAGTATCTAGTAGACTAGAACGAGTTCGTAAACCAGGTCCGGCCGGATATTTTCACCAGAGTTATTGGACTTTGTTTATTATTTTTAGTGCAAATGGACGATGTCACATGGCTAATTTCCACAAATGTCAGTCCTAAAATGAGTTCGCAAGCCAGGCTTTTTGACAAAATCCCACCTCTTTTTGAGAATGCACTTCCCCAACTGCACATTTCGGCAGAGAATGCAAACATTATTGAGAATGCACTTCCCCGACTGCACATTTCGGCGGGGGATACCGCTGTCTGCGACTGCTTGTTTAATTTTGGTATGCAATTTGCTTGCCACAATATCTCAAATGAGTGTGCAAATCAGGTTTATTCCCAATTTTTTTGCCTGCATTTTGGATCTTCTTCATAAATTTTTCGTGTTATTTTGGTCCTGTCTGGCTCTTCTGTTGACAGAGGGAGATATGGGCGGGGATATGCCAGCACCACCTTTTGTTTCATTTTGTAATACTATGATGTCATGTTAAACGTCCATAGAAAGTTAAAGATGTATTGTGGGTTCCAGACCTCAAGTTACAACAGTGGGCTGCCCATTAATCTTGGGATCAAATAAGGCACAGTTAACTTGTCTCAAATATGGAGAATTATAATGAAATATTCAACTTTCCATTGATATATCTGCACCTTTGCTGATGTAAGGAATGATATCTTGGTGGGCAATCTATTTATACATTGGCTTTGTACACACTGCAGCAATTTCCATTCTTATTTTCAGGGTTTTAATGGAATTCTGATGGATTCGAAAGAACTTCTGAACTGTGTGTGTGAAGCAGAAGAGAAGCACTACAGCACAGTTGTGTTGCGACAGGAGACTGCGATTCCTTCTCCGGGTGTGGAGAAAAGGGGTGAAATCGGAAACTTGACTTCTGTACATAAACCGTGTAGAGAAACTCTTCCACTGGCACAATATGGTTATTGATTTCTGAAACTCACCAATTATCACAGGAGGGAGACCTCACTCACACACATGCTACAATTGGCCAGTCTAGTTATGGATTCTGTGGAAGCAGGTGTATGACATTTATTTTTGTGCTGAAATGGATATCCTGTTGAATCATGGTTAAACCGCAATGCTAGAAAGAAACACGGTACCAGCAGTGGTACCAGCAGACAAATCTGATGTTGTGATGCAGCCATGTCATATTCACTAGCCATGTCAATTTCATTCAAACATATTAACCCTGCTCGTACGGGTAACACGTTTTGTTTTTTTCAGAATGGAATATACCGAAATCATTCATAGTAATCACGAATATTGCATTAAATTTCACCCAGATGTGCTGTTAAAGGCACGGGAGGCCTTAGTTGTCGAAAATATTCCTATTTGTTCCAATCACCATAAACAGAAAAACATTAAAACGCATACAGTTTCGTTCATATATACCATGACCATCGCATAAACAGCATGCTATCATAAAGACCTACTATATTTTACCTAAGCAAGAGCCTGATTGTGTTACAGAAGACAGCACAGTGTTACTGGCTAATCACACACAAATGATATAAACGCTCTTTATTAGTTCCATATCAGGAATTCTGCAACAAAGAACGCTCTTTATGTTTACCATCATAATATAAACACCAGGAAAGTAACTTTTTATGCCTTTGTTTACATAACAATGGTCAAACATATGACAATAACATACTGTTTATGCGATATTTCTTATTTGTATACGGACAAAGTCTGTCTACATTTTAATATTCTTTCTGTTTGTGGCGGTTTTTGACTGGTGAAACTATTTTCACAGCATACCCACCGCCAAGGCCTCCCATACCTTTAAGAACCCACTGAAATGTGTTAAAGACTGGTAGAAAACAAGAAACCAAACTGAGGCTCTTGAGTTGAGAGAAAATGATCCATCATGAGCTGGGATGTGTGTATGGAAAAATTTCTCTCGTGGCCAGATATTTGATCCCGATACGCGGAAACCCTCGTGTTTGGCCCAAATATCTTGCCCTAAGGATGAGATTTTCGTCATCCCACATCATAATGGATAATATTAATCTCGACAGAGGGATTCACAGTTGGTGTGCATATCATTAACTTAACTATGATATTTTCTGTTAACAACAACCAGGAAACCTGAAGTTTTAACTCATTAGTGCAGAAATAATAGCAAATGATACAGGATGGTGTCTAATTTGATCAAATTTGTTTACATAATATGCGTAACCAGACTTGCAAATTATTACTATGCATTATTGAGGCCTCTCCCTGTGTGTATGAAACTGAATTGACTTCATTACTGAAAATCTATTTCCTAAAAAATAATTTATTTGAAAAGTTGAGTTTTCGACTTGTCATGCAATATCTTATTAATGCCACTCACAAGCCTGCAAATAGTGTTTGTCGTTTGCAGAATGAGGTCCCCAAAGGTTGAATTTAGCGATGCTATCACACACAATGGACTAGCATCACCAAATTCACCCTCTGAGGACCTCATTCTGCGCAGACCTCATCTTCTGTGAAGTATCTACAGTCAATTAACATTGTTTTTACTTACTTTTTCTCTTATCAGTTTCTATATCCCCAAATTTGCAGATGATAAAATGCATAATCGAGGTGATTAATGGGTGAACATCACCAACTTCAATCTGATCCTTGGTCTCTCATAGCAGTTGAGGCCTAAGCAGAATGAGGTCCCCAGAGGGCAAATATGGTGATGCTACTATTTGCATTCTTTGGCCACTCATCAGGATATGTAATTTTAGTCATTTGTTATTCATGAGTTGTTGTTATTCATGAGTTATTTAACTGAGTTAGTAATGCCCTAATTAATCGACTTCTTAACCACAGCAGAATTATGGGTAACTTTTCAGGATTTAGTCGGAAATATGGCTTGTTGCCATTCATCGCCGAGAGCTTTCCGATGAATGGCAACAAGCCATATTTCCGACTAAATCCTGAAAAGTTACCCATAATTCTGCTGTGGTTAAGAAGTTGATTAATTAGAGCTTTACTGTAGTCTGCAGATCATGTGAGAATGATTGATGACATAATCTTTTCCCCGAATTTTGTGCTACATATTGAATCACTAGCTTGTGTAATTTATAATATATGTAATTACAAAATCATCTATCTTGTTCATCCCTTACTAGGTCATGTGGGGTTACCATGGCAATCTGTTCTATTTAACATTAGTTACAGTTGTCGCCCAGGGCCCAGTTTCATGAACCAAGGACTCAAGATGGACTTAATCTAAGACATAAGGTGGATCTTATGGTGTTTCTGTTTCATTTCATTTAAGTGTTTCATAAAACACTCTTAAGTCCATGTTAAGTAGAAAGTTAAGTTCCCACGCTTTTAGACTGGCTCTCAATGATTTATTACAGCTATGTGCAGAAAATATTGGTTCTATATGTTGTCTGTTGATAGGTAGTAAGTAGGGCATGTCTGAGTATAATAGTAAATTGTAACAGAGTATCCGCGGTATCGCATGTAATGTTCAACAGTTGGTTCCTGGAAACTCCTTGAAAATTGTCGGGGCAGTCCTTGAAAATCCTTGAATTGACTACTGGAACCTCCTTGAATTCATTCACCAGAAATGGGCAGATACCTTGCGTAATGAAAGGGCGATAATCAGTGTTGTGGCTGGCGCAGTGTTCTTTTTAATTGTGTTTTTGCGCCAATGTCCATGCACACATAGCCACATGTTTCAAATGCGGCATATTATATACAAACATAACGAGCTCCAATATATCACTTCAGTTATCAAAGGGACTTACTGGTATACATGAGATCTTTGGATGTGAACCTTAATAGTCCACTTAGGGCCAGGATTCGCTCGTTTCGCTGTTCTCGGGTTGCTGGTATTAGGTACAAATACATTATACATCCAGTTGATGCATCTAATTATAGGAAACCAATTTTTTCCCACACCAGGGTTCAAGTATACATCACGACACAAGCACCAAGATAAATGCTCTTTATTAATTGCCGACAGTCATGGAATAGTAACACAAAACGCTCTTTATTTATATTAGTCTATATCTATATCATATGAACAGTACTTCACATCATGGTCCAAATATGCTATATTTTCAAACTGAAGCATATACAAATGCTGTTAATGCCATCTGGGCTGTTTCTGTTTACAACTATTATAATGACCTGTTAATAAACTGCATATGAACTTTGATATTACGTACAGGGCTACGTTGAATGACAATTTTGCATAGATGTTCAATAAAACCAAAGCGATGAATTTTAATAAAGAGTGCTTTAACAAAACATGAAGAGATAGTTGATATAGTTCTATATGCTCTTACGGGACCCGGTGTGCCCAAGGGTCATGTTCAATGCTTTTTATTTTTTATTTCCCAGTTAATAAAAAAATGTGATGCAAAAGTAATAAATTTAAGCATGATCTTAAATTCACGTGGGTGGATTATAATAATATACCCGGGTGCTTGTTATATTATATTATCCTGCCGCTATATATATTGTGGGCCATTTGCGTTATCTATTTTAAAAGCAAACCAATGATCACGCTCGTCTTGGTCGTGGGGTGAAGAAGATAATTCCATCTTTTCGACCATCCCGGGTGTGAAGTCTGGGCGCTTCGTGTCCAACTATAATCAATTCAATTAAAATCATCATGGTAATCAATTAAGATATATGTATAATATGATTACTGTCTAAAGTAAGATGTTGTGATTTGGATCTGCTGTAATTAAAACAAATGATGTCCAAGTTTGTGGAGATATATTCTTGTTTTTTTTTTACTGCAGTTAGAAATGAATAGTCCAGTCTGTGGTTTACAGTTAATAGATTTAGTCATGCAAAGAGTAAATTCCAAGATGGCAGCTGGTGGCCATTTCCATTGAAAATCATTCAAATTTGAAAGTTTCTATCGAGAGGTGATCCAAAACATACCTGTCAATTTTCAAAACATTTCTCATATAAATGCGGGCTGCAGTGATGGATTCAAATTGAAATCCAAGATGGCTGCTGGTCGCCATGTTTAACGAATTTGGGAAAAAAGTTGACTACTCCCATCTAGAGGTCATCCTGAAGATCCATATGAAGTTTGGTAACGATCGGATGAGGGATGTGGTCTATAGGGTGTGCCAAATGATTTAGTCTTGCAAAGAGTAATATCCAAGATGGCTGTCAGTGGCCATGTTTTTCATCGAAAATCGTTCAAAATCAATAGCTCCTATCTAGAGGTATCCTAAACATGCCTGTAAATTTTCAAAAACAATTATCCGATAAATGTGGGCTGAAGGGTGCGGTGACAGATTCAAATTTGAAATCCAAGATGGCTACTGGCGGCCATGTTTTATAATGAATTTCGGAAAAATTTGATGGCTCCCATCTATAGGTCACCCCCGAAGATCCAAATGAAGTTTGGTGATGATCGGATGAAAGATGTGGTCTGTAGGGTGCGACGGACGCCAACCCATGGCAATAGCTCAAACATGACTGTCAAGTTGAGCTAAATAATATCGAGCCCGCTTTATGTAGAAATCAGATGTAGTCAACAATGACAAGATAGCTATGACAGTCTTAGTAAGATTGGATAGTTTAATTTCTGTATTCTCGATGATATTTAAATGCACTTATGAACATCAATTGATTTAATAATGAGATGATTGAACCTGTGCGCTCAAGAGGCAACCATTTAACCCTTTCTATACTAAATACTCATTGATGAGTAGTTCCATAGGAAACGTTTAGATTATACATTCAACAATAGGTCGTTTGTTGAACTTATTATCTGAACATTTCCCACCAATTAATAGAAATCCTTCTTCACTTCTATTATCTATTCGTCTGCCTATATAACTTGAGCACCCCTCCAATTGAATAATAGACCATTCCAATGTATTTTACTTTTATAACTGACGGGAGAATCCATTGAGTATAGAAAGGGTTAAAAGAGACTTCATGGCTATGGTATTACAATTAAAAATACATTTCTGTGTTTAGTAGGAACATTTTTAGTACACATAAGATATAGATAAGATGGCAGGAATTGAATGATTTATGAATTTAATAATTATACAACATCACATATCCTTGTAAATCCTTGGATAATCGAACACTTGCTGATAAGTAGTTACTTGATTCTCACTGATTAAAGATAGTGTATCTCTTCCGGGGCAAAATTTACAACACATTATTTCTATAAAATCAAATCTCAAGACTACACTTCTTTGTGAATAAAATACAGCTAAATCTATATTATTTGTCTACAAAGGCATAATAAAGTGGTTTATTTCTGAAGCAGTGGAGAAATCGCACTTGGGGAGCCTTGGATATATAAGAGAATATATTGGCCTAACAATAGTTACCTTGACCTTATAAGCCAGTACATTCTATTCTATATCGAGGCTCCCTACGGGCAGGGTTCCGAAAAACCGGCATGGGATCTCACCAATAGCCACATTCCCCAAGCAAGTTTTCCCCTGTTGAACCACCAGTTGATTTAATTTTTTTGGGTCCCATTCCCCCAGCCCAGATTTCCCCTGCTACCATACCCCAGGACACATGTCATGTATATAAAAGTATAGAGATGTATAAAACTTCTCTAAATCTTGTTGGGATATCAATAAGGAATTTTTAAGGACAACTTTCTTTGATATATTTGCAAGAATACAGACGCCGAATTACGCATTATTACAGAAAGTGCAAACCGGAACCGACATGGTGGCGACATCTCTAAAATACATCTCTTTGGAGTTGAGCTAGTTACGTTGCAGTTAGGTTAAGAAAAATCATCAGCAGGTTAATTGTACTTGGCGATCATCTGTTTTATGTCGCAAAATACATTCCACTTAATTTATTTGCACAGGTTCTACCATAATTTAGGCTTAAATTCAGATCTCAGGGTGGGTTACTATTGTATTAAAATAAATTCTAATCATTTGAATGGGTACATATGTAAATGTTTTCCATAGGCCTCAGTGCTAACGTTTTAGTGTATAGTATTGGCAATATAAATGTTGGGTCCAAAATTTTCTTTAAATCTGAAAAATTGACATTTTGGGAAACTTTTTACACAAAAAAATCATGTCTGTCTAGCAGGGAATTCGCCTTTAAATCTTATGTTTTCGTAACTAGTGTCAGAACCGCATAAAAAAATACAGTCATATTTTAGACCACACCAAAAAATTCAAACTTCACTACAAAGGGTTAATTCCTGTGCCAATGGTTATTTTACCTATGGGAAATCATAGGGAAGAGGTGTGATGATTTTTTTATGTGAAAAGCACGCAAGGCTATTGACCAATCAGGGCCCAGTGTCTATTTTATTCTCTCCTATATATTCCTCCCGCATCCGCTAGATGTCACTCGGAACGTTATTTACACCAGTGTAACCTAAAGCGATAGCGCGCTTTTTCGCGGAATAATTGTAACTCCCTACATTTCTTCAGAATTGCCCATCAATGGAAAAAATGTGTTCAAAAACAATATCACTTCTGTGGTTCTTTATTTATCACACACAATTTAACCCCACCCCCTTTAACAAATTATTCATAAAAAAAGCACAATTATTTTCCACCACCAGTCATGTTCAGTCAGGCCCCATTTTCACTCAGTTTTAGGGGACTGGTGTTGCAAACTTGGATCAGCTATGGAAGACTGTACAATATTCTTTCCATGAGAGAACTTCTGGTGATGTGAGGTCATTGAGTCCAGATCTGATCAGCTGAGCATCAAGCGCATGACTTTATCAGCACATTGAAGAATAAAATATGACATTTTCAGGTCTGCAAGGGTGATCCAAGATAACTGAATGTGGGTGTATATTGAATTAGTTGAATAAAGATATGCTCTCTTTGAATTGCTGAAGCATTTTCTTAAATGTGTCCAAGTTTTAGTGCTATTAACCTTCAAATGACCATACCCACCAGTGGAAATGACACACTTTTATGATATATAGCTGTATATCACTGGCTATAAAATCCAAAATACTTGTTAGATTAGGTTCTTATAACAATTGATATATGTGTCGTTGACATGCTCATGTTATGGGTCATTTGCATTATCATGTGACTATTATCACCTTGAAATTTTTTGAAAATACCTTGAAAAATTGGCATTTTTTATGAAAAATCTTACAATTTTTTTGGCTGATGTAAGTGAAAGAAGTCATCAACAGCAAGAATAGCCACACCAAGCATGAGATATTCATTGGACTGAAATACCAGGCTCTGTAAAATGCATTAAAATGCTTTAAAGTGACTCCCAGGACTCAAAAATGATAAAAAGCTATTTTTTCCCTTTAGGTTACACTGGTGTAAATGTTTTCCATAGGCCTCAGTGCTAACGTTTTAGTGTATAGTATTGGCAATATAAATGTTGGGTCCAAAATTTTCTTTAAATCTGAAAAATTTACATTTTGGGAAACTTTTTACACAAAAAAATCATGTCTGTCTAGCAGGGAATTCGCCTTTAAATCTTATGTTTTCGTAACTAGTGTCAGAACCGCATAAAAAAATACAGTCATATTTTAGACCACACCAAAAAATTCAAACTTCACTACAAAGGGTTAATTCCTGTGCCAATGGTTATTTTACCTATGGGAAATCATAGGGAAGAGGTGTGATGATTTTTTTATGTGAAAAGCACACAAGGCTATTGACCAATCAGGGCCCAGTGTCTATTTTATTCTCTCCTATATATTCCTCCCGCATCCGCTAGATGTCACTCGGAACCTTATTTACACCAGTGTAACCTATATAGAGTGTCTGCAGATTAGTTATTTTTTACTCCATTGTATTTTTTTTACAATCACAATAAATTTCTATTACTTTTGAAGTTAGACGGTTTGATAGCTTGACAACTTTGGTAGAAAATATATGCAGGTAAAACTAGCGGCCAATAACAATATCTTACACTTCTAAATTATAGACATATATGGCAAAAGTACATGCACTATGATGTATATAAATCGGTGTTCCTACATTGAAATTATTTACAGGATTTTCCCCTTAGCAGCTACCGGCCCCATCCCCCCAACCCTAGCGGAAACCCTGCTATGGGAGACTCACATATATAAGAGAATGCACTGACACATGATCTTTAATGCTGCACCAATGCAGCTCCCATCATGGAAGGGTTAAAGAAGGGTTTTCCATAGCTAAACCATCAGAATTATCAAGTATGAAAAATACAGAAAAGGTATACATGAGTAAGTCATACTATAAAATCTTGAACTTATGATGTAAGATTACAATTGATGATGGCACATATTGTCCAATAGTTTTAGATTTCTCATGATGTACTTTACAGCCTAATTTAGGGAGGCAGTGGTGAAGTATCTCATCAGGATGCATTTATAGGAGCCAGAACAGATTGAATGATAGTCTAACTAGCGTCAGAACATATCCTAAAATACACACTGCATGTAGTAGCCTCGTACACTTTCGGAACCATATGAATATCCCACAACTGACACAGCATGGTGACCTCATTCACTGCCAAGCTGTTTTCAGATCCCAAAACAGATACTAATGGAAGCCTCATTCACTTTCAGAACTATTTTCATATCGCACCAATGACACTGTGTGGTGGTCTTATTCACCGTCCAAAATAGATACTGATAGAAGCCTCATTCACTGTCCGAACTACTTGCAGATCCGAAGATTTCTTCAGCATCCTTTTTACCAGCATCACCATCACTTTCACTTCCGCTGCGTCGATCACTGCCGCTTGGGCTGCTGCTGCGGCTTCTGCTTCTCGATCGACTTTTACTGCGACTCGGACTTCTGCTACGACTGCGACTGGGACTTCTACTCCGACTGCCACTCCGACTACGACTGCTCCGACTACTGTAACTACCTGACCGACTTCTGCTTCGACTACGACTTTTGCTTCGACTACGACTCCGACTTCTACTTGAGCTTCTGCTTCGATCAGACCTTTTATCTGCTTGGTCATCTTTGGTTTCCTCATCACTACCGCTCTTGAATTCCTCATCTGAAATAACAAAAGCCACATAATATTCCTTCTTAAGATGAATGGTAGTATGTCAATGTTTGAAAAATCTTAGGTCTCATTCCCACGTTAGCACCTCTTTAGCTATGTTGGAAATAAGACATGCCTTACCCAATTAAATTTCTGATGTTGTAGCCGAATAACTGTGAGGTATAGCCATATAAAAACCGGATATCTGTTATATTCAATGACCCATTTTGTATGGAGATATCAGAAAATTGAACTATTAACCCTTCTATGACTGGAGCTTCTGAAATTTTTCAAAAACCCTCTGCCAATGCATTCTCTTATATATGCGAGTCTCCAATAGGGAGCCTCACATATATGAGAGAATACATTGGCCAACCAATATTTATCCTGATCTTGTAAGCCTGCTTCGCATATGTAAGAGACTCGCATATGTAAGAGAATGCACTGGCACAGGGCCTTTAATGATGCACCAGTGCAGCTCCTATTATGAAAGGTATGATATTATTCAACAAATCATTAATCAAAATAAGATTGAATGCATAGAATATGACTGTCAATTACCTGACTGGTTCTGCTGTGGTCCACCAAGGTCCATATCAATTTCCTCCTCTTCTTCCTCTTCTTGGGTTGGTTCTAACATAGTCAATCGGGCTTCCTGTGAAAAGTAAACATGATCATCATTAGCAGCTCAATTACTAAATGCTAAATGAAACAGGCAAGCCTGCAAATTGTGTGTCTGTGATTTGCAGAATGATGGTCCCAGAGGGTGAATTTAGTGATGCTATCACGCACAGCAGCCTAAAATTACCAAATTTAGCCTCTGGGGACCTCATTCCGCTTTGTTTACATCATAGGATTGAGGTATCATAATTTCATATGGTCAAAACAGAAAACCAATGTTTGTTAACCGGTGACTAGCTCCGAATCTTGTGCTTTTGTGTCTTGATACGGGAAAATAAAGGTTTTATACATGTACTGACTGCTGTGTTAACTCGATATAATAACTTCTGAATTGAAGATAGGCCTATATGCAGGGTTCCAGGCTAATTTATAAAATTTTTTTTAGCTTCTAGTGTATAATTATAGCATGTTTGCATCAAGAAGAGCCAGATGGAAAAAGCTATTTTGTTTTATATTGAATTTTCTATGTATTTAGTTCTTGAGAGACAATAAAAATTATTTCGCTGATTTTTCAATAACAAAATGATATTATATGATATTTGCATGGCATATACATTGTATGTCATGCATGTATTTGGTTTTCAAGATATTTTCAACATAACAAAGAAGTAAACGATTTTAATATTATTATTTTTTGTTGTTATTGTAATTGGATGTCTGGAATCCCAAATACATCTTCAAACAAGAGGTGTGCACTCGAGTGCTAGCATACCCCCACCGTGGCAAATTCAACCCGCATTATCCGTAAACTCAACCAAAAAGATTTTTAACTTTAAAGAAAAATTCGGATATGGTGTCACAAGAACCTTGTACAGAAAAAATTATTCAAATCGGTTCATATTTGTTAAAGTTATTAAGTCAGACAGAATTTTCTAAGTCAAAATAAGTCGAAAATGAGGTGTAATATTACGAAAAACAGTCTGAGCCAATCACTAGCCGCATCATGTAGAGAGGGTATTGTGAGAAGCATGTATACCAAAAATTATTGAAATCGGTTCATATTTGTTAACTCTTTCGCTGCCACCCGCCACCACAGACTTACCCCCCAGTGCCACGCATCCTGTACATATATCCATGTATTTCAGGTATATATGGGTAATACATTATATCTCAAGCAGTTTCTAATATAATTAGTTGAAACTTCACATGTATATATACATAGGTATACCCTGTCGAATGCCACCGTGGACACGCCCAGCAAGGTCACGTGACATTGGCGGCCATCTTGGATTAGTGGCTATTTGCCGGTATATGTACATTTTGTGTGGGTATGGATGGGTGTGTTGTTTGTTTTCTAATTTTCAACCCAATTATACGATGTCCAACAGTAAGGTACACGGGAGCTACCTATATGAACCCACTTTGGACATAAAATAGATCACGTGACCTTGGCGTCCATTTTGGATTTATGCAAGTTGCCACCTATTTGTAGCAAAATGAGATACAATGGCGCACTTTGTTGAGTTCGTGCTTTTGTTGCTTGAATATTCCCTGATAGGTACAATTCCAAATATAGATATATATATAACCATACCCATATGTATATATACCTGCAGGGGGACATATGACCCTGCTCCGCCCCTTATAAGTCACGTGATCTTGGCGGCCATCTTGAATTTCAGGAAAATTGGGTTTTACAATGATTTATGTGAATTATATGGGTCACGCGGGCGTACGCATGGTCAACTCACCAGCATAATTGATTTACTTGCCTGTTATCACCACTGGATACAATAGACAAGGGTTGTTCAAAACCAGTAAAGGTGTATTATAAATAATAGGTATACGTATCTTATGCGCCGCAGGCGACCCTCGATCATTAGAGTATAGAGGTTAGTTACCCACCGCCACCCTATCCCGCCACCCATAGTATCTTATGCGCCGCAGGGGCCCCTATAGAGGCTACTGCCCACATAAATAATAGGTATAATTATCTTATGCGCCGCAGGTGCCCCTCGATCATTAGAGTATAAAGGTTAGTTACCCACCCACCACCTATCCCGCCACCTATAGTATCTTATGCGCCGCAGGCGCCCCTATAGAGGCTACTGCCCACATAAATAATAGGTATAAGTAGGCGCCCCTCGATCATTAGAGTATAGAGGTAATAACAATAACTTCTTCAGTCCTGAGTCTTTTGCGAGCAGCCATTTTCGACGTGCTAACAACAATGACGCAATATTCCGGCTCTGACTGTACACCCATAACGTCAGAAATAGCATGTCCTTGAGGACATTGTCGCTTTAAATTGTTCGCGCACAACAGTACTACAGATAAATACATTGTACACTGTCAAACATGCCGGAAAGAATAGAGTTATATCCCATACATTAGACTACATACCAAATTCGCAAAAATGCGCGATTGGCAGCGTCTCCGAAGTTCGCATTTATGCGCGTTTGGCAGCGAAAGAGTTAAAGTTATTAAGTCAAAATAAGTCGAAAATGAGGTGTAATATTACGAAAAACAGTCTGAGCCAATCCCTAGCCGCATCATGTAGAGAGGGTATTGTGAGAAGCATGTATACCAAAAATTATTGAAATTGGTTCATATTTGTTAAAGTTATTAAGTCGGACAGAATTTTCTAAGTCAAAATAAGTCGAAAAAGAGGCGTAACTTGAAAAAAAAAGTCGGACCGAACCGCAATTAGCATCATGCGGAGAGACCGTCCTAAGGAGATTGCATACAAAAAATTATTGAAATCGGTTCATAGTTGTTCGAGTTATGAGGTCGGACGGACGGACGGTAGAACGGACGGACGGAGAAAGCGTGACGGACGGACGCAGTCAATCCAGTATACCCCCCATTTTCTTCGAAAGTGGGGGTATAATAATGCGATTATTACATGTCGGTCCAGCAATTTAACCCGACACATAAATTATACATGTATAATGTAGTCCCCATAATACAGTCAAAGTGTTATGTAATCTTATCGACATTTACAATGTACATGGACTGCTATACCTCATACACTGATAGCATGTAGTCAGCTCTAAGGGACTGCGCCATGTATTACACAATGTTTTATGCATGAGTCATTACGTTTTATTTCTCAAGACTACTCGTAGATGTCAAAATCCGATAATCAAAACAAGTTGACAGATACACAAATTTCTTGTGCATGCTTCAATCGTTTATTTAAAATATTGAACCTAATGATATATTGTTATTTATTATGTAGGAAATGTACCCGATTCACATATTCTCAGATACATATATGAACTTTTGCAAATTTATGTTTTCCTTATATATTAACATAAGATTGGAATCAGTGTTCCAAGCATACATTTGTATTGTCTTTATGTTGATAATCATCTTAATTAATTGGATGTTATTGTAGGGTCATATCATGTAAGCTTCACAGTCTATATGTCTATCCTTTGCACCTTTATAATCACGGAACTGAGCTGTGGATCTGCTCTATGTATGTATGTGATACAATCAAGTCCAACAAATCATATTTTCTATTTCTGGTGTCAGTGACAATCGCGGCGAAAGCCAGAGATTCACGGTGATGGTCATTGGATACTAATCCTTTCCATATAAAATCGCAATTATGAGTGGACCGATTGTCACATTGAGCGGAATGAAGCTGCTTCGTCTTGGGGCTACTGTTTGTTGGCTATTTTCGTAATTCTTAACTCAGCATAGGTCACACAATGCTATCATTACTACTCCATCATTCAGACCATTTATTCTTAACCCTTTCGCTGCTGAAGTACAGAAGACAATCGATTCCTTTTCAACCATTTGGAGGGAACGTTCAGATAATTAGTTGAACAGTTAGGCTATTTGTTGAACTTATTATCTGAACATTCCCCAAGTGAACCACTAATCAGTGAGAATTTAGTCATCAAAAGTTTAACGTACATGCTCAAGCCTTGAAATTGTGTGTGTCATTTGCAGAATAACGTACCCAGAAGGTGAATTTAGTGACCCTACCCCACACAGCAGGCTAGCATCCCTAAATTCACCATATGGGGACCTTATTCTGCTTAGATCTCATCTTCTAGGAAGTTTCTATAGTCTCAAATTAACATTGTTTTTAGTTACTTTTTCCAGTCTGTTCAGTTTATATATCCCCTGATTTGAAGAATATAAAATGCATAATCGAGGTGACTAATGAGTGAACAACTTCAATTGGGGAACAATCTGATTAAAAGTCTCCCATAGCAGTTGAAGCCTAAGCAGAATGAGGTTCCCAGATGCGGGTTAGCATCACTAAATTAACCATCTGGGGATCTCATTCTGCAAACGTCAGACACACTATTTCAAGGCTTGTACATGCTGCTGTCTGGAAGGTTAGTTACTCCTGTCATCTGTGGTCGAATGTCACAGAAATAATTAAAGACATATTATGGACTTGTTTGTATGTGTGAAATTGGTATGTTAGTACTCATGTGCTATGTCAACTGGAGGAATGTAGAATTCTACTAACATCGCAGACAATTTCAAAGAAATCGACCTTAGACCTGATAGAAAACATCGTCTGAACTACGCTAAATTGTAAATATTTACAATGAACTGACACAAATGATTTCACCATCGAGATTTATTGCATTTAATTAATATATAACAATGACGGTGTGTGTTGTCATTTTGGATTAATATTCGTAAAAAATAACTACTTTGAACAAAATAATTCTCAATTTTATTTGATCACCAATCCAGAGTGTTTCACAGCACTTTAACTTATTTATTAATATGGCTCTACTATAAATACAACATATTTGAACTAATTGTGATGACATTAACACTGGGGGGAAACTGTTTCACCAGAATCAATTCTATCGCCCTTCCGGTTCCGTCTCTATCGAATTAAGTTCCGACTCTTTCGCGATTTCTAAAACATATTTTCAAAGTTTTGACCGTTGTTTATAGACTAAATGTCAAAACAGAATGTATTCTCCAATAACAATCGACAGATTATGTCTTTATACGTATTTATTGATGACAGTAATGCAAAATCGGCTGCATGTTGTGCAAAGTTAGAGACGTAGTGCATTTGGGTGCATTTCCCATGAAAATTAAGCAGCACTTTGATGCTCAGATTATCGGCCTTGTCTACTTTAAATTGGACTGAAACTTGTCAAGTTTTATGGTTGAACATTAGATAATTATAATACAATACCTCCCGACGGTTCCTCGCCGTACAAGTCCTTCAAATTAGTGCCTCAAAAAGCAACAAACGGTTCCGATTCTATTGTGATGTTTATGTTCACGATCGGTTCTTTCGTTCCTGTCTACAGTACATTCATATTCGATCAGATTATTTGATTGTACATCTATAGTTGCCCAATGACAATACATGGTCATATATGGTTTAAAATTGTAGCCATAGTAAATCAATAGATGAGTTTTAGTGGTCCCAAACGATCATAGGTCAGATATTAAAGATGATCGACCGATAATCTTTAATATCCAACCTATGATGCTTTGGGACTACTAAAAAACTCATATTGGTGTTGCTGTGACTATAGTTTGAACCATATATGGTAATATGGCAACTAGAAACACAAATGAACTATCTGGTCGAATATAATATTACATTAAACGGGGGGGGGCGAAAGAACCGATCGTGAACATAAAAATCACATTAGAATCGGAACATTGCGTTGCTTATTTTGATGAATTAATTTGAGGGTATTTTGCTATGAGGAGCCATCGAGAGCTGTGCTGTAATCGTGTCCTGGTGTTCGATCATACAAGAAGACATAGTTCAGTCTAATTAAAAGGTAAAAAGGCCGATAAACGGAGCATCAAAATGCTGCTTAATTTACAAAGGAAATGCACACAAACACATTACTCTTCTAAGTGTGCAAAAAATTGCCCACTTCGCATTATTATCACCAATAATTACGCACAAAGACACAATCTAGCCCTAATTTTTGTAAAATACGTTCTGTTTTAACATTTAGTGTATAAATGGAGGTCAAAACTTTGAAAACATTTGTTTCAAGTCGCGAAAGAGACGGGACTTAATTCGATAGAGACGGAACCCGAAAGGCGATAGAATCGATTCTTGTGAAACAGTTTCCCCCCAGTGATTAAAAGGAAAAAACATGTTCATTCTGAGGTCGGCCATACATTTTTTAAAGCAACCTTTAATAAGTTGCAAAATCTGAGAAAATTGAATCATGAATGGTGTAGCAATTACGACAAATGAAATCATAACCACCATAATGAACATTGATACTAACCTGAGCCTTCTGTTCCTTCTCATTAAGATCCCTATGTTTGACCACAAGTCTCGATTTAGCAACTCCAGCACCAGCTGCTTTTCTTCTCTTACTCAGTCGTACCCTGAAAAGTTAAGAGATGCAACAAAGATTGACAAATATACAGAAAAATGAAAGTGTCAATGACACTGTAGCTCAACTTGGAAAGGGAATAATTTCATGTGTTACAATCAATGGAGCAATTATGATTGCGGAAAGTTGAAATGTCTAAATAATACTAGATTATCAACATGAAGAGATATATATATAAAAGTAAAATCCAAGATTGTTGCTCGCGGCTATGTTTTCCAAAGAAATTCAAAAACATTTGATAGCTTCCATCTAGTAAGATCAATATCAAGATTAATATGAAGTCTGGAGATGATCTGATGAGGGAAGTGGACTGTAGGGTGTGCCAAAGGATTTAGTCACGCAAAGAGTAAAATCCAAGATGGCTTCTGGCGGCCATGTTTTTTGGCTGAATGACCCCAAAATGACTCGTTCCCATCTATGACTCGTTCTATATCTACTCATGCCTGACTGGTTCTATATTACTGTGATTATGGTTATAAGTACCTGGTTTCTAATTCATTATAATATATTCCATCTTCTCGAAATGTGAAAAAATAGGTCTCTTCATATCCATGAGACAGCTTGTTCTTGACGTTCCAGTTGTATTCTCGTGATAAGACATAGTCATACCTAGAAAGGAAAAGAAGAGTAAGTCCTCATTGACACAAACAAGGCTTGAAATAGACTGTCATTTGCACAATGAGTTCCCCAGAGGGTGAATTTAGTGTCAGACGCTATCCGGCACAGCGGCCTAGCACTTACAAATTCACAATCTGGGAACATCATTCTGCTGAGGCCTCAACTGCTATGGGAGACGAAGGATCAGATTAAGTTTGCCAGTCGAAGTTGATGATGTTCATCCATTAGTCACCTTGATTATGCATTTTATCTTCTGTAAATTAGGTGATATAGAAACAGAAAAGAAGGGAAAAAGTAACTGAAAACAATGTTAATTTGGGACTATTGGTACGTCCCAGAAGATGAGGCCTAAGCAGAATGAGGTCCCCAGAATGTGAATTGTTAGGCCAATGTATTCTCCTTTATATGTGAGGCTCCCGATGAGAGACTTGCATATATAAGAGAATGCATTGGCACAGGGTACGGGTTAAATGTGAATATATACATACTCTTCCTCTGGAGTATAGAATAGTCCGTCGTCATCATCCCTCTTCCTCTTGTTCATGGTGTCCTCTGTTGGCATGAAGTATGCAACAAATTGCTCACCATTCTCATCAACAGCTCCTCTGCAAACAGAATAGGATATATAAACTTACAGTAATGCCCTAAATAATCAACTATGGCTCAATGAGAGCTTTCCGATGAATGGCAACATGCCATATTTCCGACAAAATCCTGAAAAATTACCCATAATTCTGCTTTGGTTAAGGAATTGATTATTTAGGGAATTACTGTATGTTAACTTTCTTTATAATGATTTTAGACTCATCAAAGCCCCAGTGTTTGATTCACTGCTTCATCACAAAAATTTATTTGAAGAGCATATAAACGTGATTCTAGTTGCAAAATCTTCAACCACTCATTTGTGTGAGGTCAGTTGTTGTAATTGTGACCCGGAAGAGATATGAAAGAGTTTATGCAGTGCAGCCACTATTGACATCTTAAGTATTATTTGTTGCAGTTGAGCATACAAAATATATTGATGGAAAAACAAGCAAATTATTAGATATTTGATTGAAACTATGATCTCGTTTATAGACCTTCTGACAGGGTTTCCGCTAGGGTTTGGGGGGGGGGGATAGTACCCCTATGACCACTGGGTGAAATCTCAGTCCATAACAAACTGCGAATATCTACTAGTATTTAGTCCAAAAAAGGAGTTTTGACTTTCCGGCTAAAATTTTCCATATTTTCAACAAATGCTACTAGTTTTTTGTTATATTTTATATTTTATCTATAAATGGCTTGCCAATTTTATTTTATACAATATTGAGGTGCGGTTTCTTGACACCTTTTATTTATTTAATAAAACAGTATTCATTTTGAAAAGTAACTGCATTTTTAATTGAAAAGTGGTTCACCAAAATAATGTGGGTATAGTTGCAGGTCTGTGATATCTTTAATCTCATTCTATAAGAACACTCTCTCAAAATCAGACATTTATTTTTCACCCTCTGTGACCGAAATCATGCAACATTTAACGTGAAAGCACCCTGGTCAGGTCAGCAAAAAATGGGCAAGTAATATTATCTTTGTTTATTAACCCCTGTTGGTTTGATTTAGCGACAGATATACACATGTGTTGTACGCATTAATCCATGGATCGGGTAGGAAAATATGTTGGAGTGGAAATTTAGGAGAGGGGAAAGGGACCTTAACCCTTCCATGAATGTAGCTTCCTGAAATTTTGCTAAAACCCTGTGCCAATGCATTCTCTTATATATGCTAGTCTTATATGGAGCCTTGCATATATGAGAGAATACATTGGCTAACAATATTAACATTGACCTTGTAATCCAGTGCATTCTCTTTAGTGATGAGCCGATAATCGGGAACGACAATCGGAATCGGCCGATTGTGGCCCATCGGATGACAATCGGTACTCGGGTTTGAACATCGGGATTTCCGATTGTCTAAATAATAAATAGGTGCTTGTTTTTCTTCAATGAACTGGTTTAAATATGACGATGTTTTGTTGAATAAATGACCTGTAAACATGGGGAAAGTGATCCAAAACACAAACTTGATATAAAGACATGCCCTCTTCAATACCCCGGCCGTACCTGGGTCTATGTTTGAACAATATATAGTGGGGATCACCGGGAAGCACGTGACACTTTGTGTTAGAGTGACGTTGCAAGCATGACACCGTGATTGCGCATAATCATTAATTATTGGCATACCGGAACAGTCGTTTCAGTCGATTGATTTCATTAGCATTATGATGTACACAACGTACATATCATGGGACTCATGTACGCCCATAGGTAACTTTATTGTTCGTCAACATGTAGACATTTTGATTTATGTCAGACTATCAAAAATCAAGATGTATGCATACGGAGTACAACTGAGCTATCTATATAGTACATACAGCGTAACAGGTATAAACTATACTATAGAAACCGAAAGTGCATGTCACGTGACTTTAAATAGTCAAAGACAATGTCATTCCATCCAGTCAGCCTCGTGTGACGTCACGTATAGGTCACCACCAATGATTATTATGATGACCACGCTGAAATCGAATCGTGTCTGTGAAATTGACATGAACATGGTGTAACTTGCAACTAGTTCAGTCGGCTCATTTCCTTTGATGTGATGTCTTTGAATTGGAATTAAAGAAAAATGCCGTTTGATGAATTGTTATCAAAAACGAACCGTGGACATGTCATCAAACTTTCAAACAATTTGTTATGGAATAGCCTAAAATACATGGGTAAGTTGCCTGTATTCGATCACAAGTCCGCCCATGCCCACCTATATACTTACCCAAACATATACTTATGTATACTGTGTACTGGCATATTATTTCGTTTGTTGCTTGCTTCTATAATTCTAAGTATTATATAACACATATAACATATATTCTGCTATAATTATTGAAATAATCGGAATCGGCCCCTGAATCGGCCGATTGTGATCTCAAATAATCGGCAATCGGCGCAAGGCTCTATTTGACAATCGGCTCATCACTAATTCTCTTATATATGTGAGGCTCCCTATGGGAGAATTGCATATACAACAGAATTCACTGGCACAGGATCTTTAATGCAGCACCAGCACAGCTCCATCATGAAAGGGTTAAAAGGGACCCGCTGCCCCTATTGTGGAAACCCTGCTTCTGATGTATAATCATGAGATGAGAAATCATGGTTTTGAAAATTACCTAATCATAGCCTGTGACATTTCCTCCATTTGCTGGCTCTTCTCTCTCCCTGTTTGATCAGATGGATCAGAATCAAATATGACCTGTGCAAATGGTATCCTCCATAACTGTGAACAAAGAAAAATGAATTCAGTTGTATTTAGAAGTGGTGAAACAGTGAACATATTGCAATTGAAAACAAAATTTTAATTAATTAAAATTTTATTTAAGGGGTTTCCATGCCTGAGCTATGTCAGGAGGTGGAAAGGTTTAGATGGACCTGCACAGAAAACTACTTAATTGTTAAGCTAGTACACCACAAGAAGGAATCTATACTATCTGAAGACAACATCAAGCATATTATATAACAATAAAATTTGGGGAGAGGAGGGGAACTCTAAGTGTTTAGCACTTGTCCTCCAATCCTTTGCTTTAATATGTACTCTGTTTAGACACATGTATGTATGAGCAAATAAATATGTTTAAACTAATAAAAATGTCAAAAAGATGACTTTAATCATAGTTTTAGAAGTGAAATTCTGGGAACAGCGTTCTCAGCAAATATACAAATGGAAATGAATAACTACTATAAAAAGTACATGATCTGAACTAGTAAAAGGGTGGAATGGCAATTTAATCAAGTTCAATACTGCTTCAAGAATGTCAACATTTTTATCAAGAGATAGTAAGTCTTAATTAAGAGATAATAAGTCTTAATTAAGAGATAAGTAAGCCTTAATCTATTATATATTTTTGAAGATCTGTTTGTTTGTTTGTGTGTAATCGATGAACTCGAAAACGGCCGACCCGATTTCGATGAAACTTGGTATGTGGGGGTATTTTCGGGCCAGGAGTAACATAGGCCTATTGATTTTCAGATCCGAGGTCAACTTTTCACGTGCCGAGGTCAAATCTGTTTTTACGCTTTGTTACGGGACTTTCATTTGAGTTCGGTGCTTACAAATCGATTCGAAACAGCGCGAATAATAAAATGCCAGTCATAATAATGAAACTGTGAGAATCTTTCGTGTTTCCTCTTTCCATCGATATATAATGCGTATGTATCCGTTTTAGTTATCTGCCTCAATTATCAAGAAGAAGTGGTACTATCTTCCATCAGGATAAAAACAATGCGTAACTTCTATGACGTCGTTAGAGGTCATAACGTTAGATCACGTTAACGCTTAACCAGCCGATGCATTTGACTGTTTCAGACGTCTTGGCGATATCTCGGGCACCGATGGTAATTTATCTTTACGTTGAAACTTGATAATTAATGAGCGTGCGTACATGAGGCGCGTTTATATACTTGAGTGGAAATCAAATCGGGTTAAACTGGCGGATTTTTACGGACGAAATTTGATGCATAGGGTATCTCGGTATCCGCTGGGCCGATTTCCCGGTATCCGCTGGGCCGATTTCCACCATTTTTGGGGTGTTGGTGTTTGACCCCACCTGACCTTGACCTTCAAAATGGTCAATTCAAGGTCAAATCGGGTAAAACCGGATGGATTTCGACGGGTACTTTTGTTCGGGCACTGTGTTTTGGACGGGTCAAATCGTGACCCCACTTGACCTTGGCCTTCAAAATAGACAATTCAAGGTCAAAGCCAGGACGAAGTCGGGTCACCTTCTAGTAAGATATATATAAGTCTTAATTGTGAGATAATTGCGGAAATTAATTTTAGCTTCCAAAGAGATGGGAACTTGAACCAAATATGGTGTCAGTGTCAAAAACGTGACATAGCTCAAAGAAATACCACATAATTGGTTCATGTTCATTGATTAGTGCTGTGAATATGAATCACATCCTATAATTAAATGTATCATAATCAAGTCTGCAAATAGCGTGTCTGTAATTTGTAGAATGAGGTCCCCAGAGGGTGAATTTAGTGATGCTATCCCACACAGTGGGCTAGCATCACCAAATTCACCCTCTTGGAGACCTCTGAATTTGCTAGCCCACTGTGCGGTATAGCGTCACTGTATTCACCCTCTGGTGACCTCATGACAGACATGCTATTTGCAGGCTTGATCATAATTGAAGTACTTACATTGTAGTCTGGAAATATTGGTAATACCTCAACCGGTTTAACTCCTGGTTTACTGTAATGTTTATATATCTGAAAGGTATAAGACAAAATTCAGCATCTAAAGTTGTTTTAACCCTTTCATGACGGGAGCTGTGCTGGTGCGGCATTAAATATTCTGTGCCAGTGCATTCTCTTATATATGCGAGTCTCCCAAAGGGAGCCTTGCATATATAAGACAATGCACTGGCTTACAAGATCAATGTAAATATTGTTAGGCCAATGCATTCTCTTATATATACGAGGCTCCCTATGGAAGACTTGCATAATTATATAAGTGAATGCATTGGCACAGGGTTTTCAATTTTTTTTAAGAAGCTGCAGTCATGGACGGGTTAATGTTGAAGTACGAACTTGGCCTTATCTTTGTTATATATTAGCTCAATGTCCATTAAAAACATAAAATTAGTACATTATGTCTAACAACCTATAGATATAACAGAGTCACCACGGTAACTTATTTATCTCACAGGATTGTCTTGTATAGAGAATTAGCACACATACCTGGTCACTCAGTTATAACTATAAATAAATTTAATGCAAGCTCATACATGAGTCCCGTGCCGAGGGATTAGCAATTCCTACGCTCGGTAAATATCAATTGATTCATGCACTTCCATCAATTTCACATGGTTTATCAATGGGAAATGTAAATTAAATGAGATAATGTCTTAAATTTGTACTAAAGCAATGTGCCGCTAAAGTGTAAATAGCTATGTGATTGTTTTTGAATGAATTTTGGATGGCTCCCTTCCAGAGATAACCCCTGAAGATCCATATGAAGATTGGATGAGAGATGTTGCTTGTACGCTGCACTGAGGGAAATTAAACAGATCATTTTTTTCAGAGAGATATATTTGTAAAACTTACTGGTTCTTTTGCCTCGACAAATGTCTTCTCAATGGCTTCAATTTGACTATCCTTATCTTTATAAATCTCTTCATCTTTCATGCTTTGCTTGATCCTGTATCCAACCCTACAATAACAATCTTAAGTGAACGATCAAGTCAACACACAGTGTGTTCTAACTTCTATACCATCACCATCTCATATCTCTGATTGTAATTGATATTAACTAGTGACCATATGGTCATAATTATAACAGAACTAACTGCTCTCTGAGGAGCACATTACTGTTCTTCAAAAACATGGATAATATTTCAAGCATTATGGGATTAAACAAGTCCAGTAACAAAAATTAATAGGTTTACACAATTAACAAGAGAACATTTGACATGCATTGCATACATCGCCTGAATACATTTATATGATAACAAAAAAAAACAATCTTTATTTTTACAATGGTGTTTTCAGTAATTCAAGCCTGGCAATATCACGTGAGCAATTTATCGTGCTCAGACCGCTTGTGAAGTTTTAATTCTGGGTTTGTTTTTTTCTCGTCCCTAAGTCAATTAATTGCTGTTCTATGGGTGAGGTAGATAATAAATTGGATAAAAGCATTCAGAGTATAGGGAATGAAATCGAGCGATTGCAAATCTGTATGTAGGGAGTTAACTGAGCGCAACTTCAGGCCTTTGAAGTGTAGACATAAATTCACTTATTATATAATCAGTTACCACGTGTCATCAGTCCAAGTTTTGTGTATTACGCTGTAGCAAAGTCAGATGCCGGATTTCATATCACGCGATGCACATACAATAGCACATGCAGGGCATGCTTTGAATTTATAACTGGCAAAATTGTTATGAAAGCTCAGTGTGATATACAGTAATGCCCTAATTAATCGACTGCTTAACCACAGCAGAATTATGGATAACTTTTCAGGATTTATGGCTTGTTGCCATTCTCAGTGAGAGCTTTCGATGAATGGCAACAAGCCATATTTCCGACTAAATCCTGAAAAGTTACCCATAATTCTGCTGTGGTTAAGCAGTTGATTAATTAGGGCATTACTGTACTTTTCCAGGAAAGTAGCTTCTGGTGTTCAGTTTCGATTACAATCATAGATGATCATCTTGCCAAAGGCAATAACGTTTAATTTGAATATGTACAAGAAATGGAATATGGGAGGTCAAATTGAGTTTGAGACATCAAAAGTTGATGGCTGTGAATATGTGACTAAAGAGTGGTGTCTCATATGTGCCAAACAAGAAGATTGACTGAAAGTTGGTCTTTGTGGTAAAGCAGTTAACTGTTTCTATACTAAATAATCATTGACAAGTAGTTCCCTACGGAAATGTTCAGATAATAAGGTAATTTGTTGAACTTGTTATCTAAACATTTCCCTCCAATAAATAGGACTCCTTCTGTATTTGTATTATCAGCTAATGAAAGTGTCAACGATATTGTAGCTCAAATTGGAGAGGGGATAATTTCATGTGTTACAGTCAATGGAGTGATTAGGAATGCGGAAAGTTGAATGTCTAATTAATATTAGAATCAAGTCTACAAATAAAATGAAGAGCTAAATATAAAGTAAAATCCAAGATGGCCACAGGTGGTCACCCCAAAGGTCAATATGAAGTATGGTGACAATCAGATGTGGGATGGTCTGTAGGTGTGCTAAAGGATTTAGTCATGCAAAGAGTAAAATCCAAAATTACAGCCGGTGGCCATGTTTTTAAAAAACAATTTGGAAAAATTAGATTACTCCAATTTTGTGGTCATCCTGAAGATCCATGGTGGCCATGTTTTCCCAGCCAAAATTAAGAAAAATTATACAGCTCCCATTTACGTCACCCAACATATCCATATGAAGTTTGGTGACGATCGTATATGGGATGTGGTCTATAAGGTGTGCCAAAGGATTTATTCATGCAAAGAGTAAAATCCAAGATGGCTGCTGGTGGCCATGTTTTCATAAAAAAAATATTCCATTTCGATAGCTCCCATCTAGAGGTGATCCTAAACATACCTGTAAATTTTAAAAACAATTCTCTGATTAATGGGAGATGCAGGGTGTACCGATATATTCAAATATGTTTTTACAAA
This sequence comes from Siphonodentalium dalli, assembly GCA_032622095.1. Taxonomy (NCBI): domain Eukaryota; kingdom Metazoa; phylum Mollusca; class Scaphopoda; order Gadilida; family Siphonodentaliidae; genus Siphonodentalium; species Siphonodentalium dalli. The sequence continues at coordinate 154,547,866 of CP136066.1, read as the reverse complement.
TTTCGAAAAAAATGATGGCTCCCATATAGAGGTCACCCCAATGATCCATGTGAAGTTTGGTGATGAACATATAAGGGATGTGGTCTGTAGGTTTTGCCAAAGGATTTAGCGATGCAAAGAGTAAAATACAAGAAGGCTGCCAACAGCCATGTTTTATGGCCAAAATGATTCATTCCCATCTGCATGTCAATATTAACATCATGTCAAATTTCATGACAATCAGACGAACACTCCGGCCAAAAGCCCATGCTAATGGATTGAATATTTAAATTCATGATGGCCGCTATCAACAGCCATGACAAATTTCATAATGATCTGGCCAAAGGTATGACTTGTAGCCCGCGCCAAAGGATTTAGTCATGTAAAGAGTCAATTCCAAGATGGCAGCCATGTTTTATGGCCAACGACCCCAAAATGACTGGTTCCCATCTACATGTCAATGTCAACAGCCATGTCCAAGTTTCAAAATGATCCCACCAAAGGTATGACCTGTATCTCATGCTAATGGAAATTGTTGACAGACATCTCCATGCACACACACACACACACACACACACACACACACAGATGACTGATACCAAGCCATGGCAATAGCTCAAACTTTACAAGAGCTAAAAACTTAGCTGAACCTGAGTGTTTGATAATTCTATACAGTATTAACCCTTTCAGTGCCAAGTCCGAGTTTTGTATCAACCCATATTTCCTTGATCATTTTTCAAATTTATTGATTATAATAATGTGATACATTAAGAGCTCTTTCCATCAATGTATCACATTATTATAATCAATAAATTTGAAAAATGATCAAGGAAATATGGGTTGATACAAAAATCGGACTTGGCACTGAAAGGGTTAAACTTACATGTGAGTGACTCTGTTTATATCACCAGTAGCATGGTACTAATATACATACTACAAGAGTCACACTGTTTGTCAAACCCAATCCCATGTAATATTGAACTTTTAACTGAAAATTCTCTTGAATGTTGTTGAGCTGATCCTTATAGGGTAGAGGGTTTGTCAATAAATAAACTCAAATTTACTGATAGTTGAACTTTATTTGGCTCAATCTGCTGTATTGTTCTGGATTGAAGTTTAACTCAACTGCATGTATTATCATTACATGAAAAATACACATTCACTGGGCATTTGAGGCCGTTTTTGGTGCAAAATAACAACATATTGTTCAGCATGGGCAATTTGCTCTCCTAAGCAAGTCTCAGGAGAGAGATTTTTTGCCACCATGGATTTTCTATAAACCAGGCCTGGTAATTGAATGGGGGGGGGGGGGGAGATCATGCAATAAGTTATAACTTGTTGTGTTTTCATACCTGGCCTCTGATCTGTCTGATTTCTGAGCAAATCTATTATATTCTGTTGATATGTATTCTGTCCTTCGCAACCAAGATACATTACCCTGATGTCGGGATCTGTAATGAATAAAATTAAATGTGTCATAATTAATAAACTGCATCCATGTTAAAAAGGTATATTTTATGCAGCTTGCCCTGGAATAGAACAGACTGATACTCTATCAGAACTCATAACCAGGGTACATGCTGTCATTGGCCAAATTGGCCAATATTTTTTAGAAAATGGCCAAACAAAATTTCATTTGGCCAGTTTTTTTACCCCATAATTAAAAAACTCAAATTGATTTGACATGAGAATCAAATTTATAGTGTCATCATCAAATAACAATGGTGGGATTAAATAAGTCTAGACACGTATTTGAAGGTATGGACATAATTATATAGAATGTTAATGTTAAATAAATAACAAAATATTAAATAATTGTGAGACCAGAAAACAAGGATTTATTTTGACCAAATTTTTTTAATTTGGCCAAAAAAAATCAGAATTGGACAAAAAATTGGCCAAAAGATTTTCGTCCCAGCATGAACACTGCTCAGAACAATCTGCAATCCAAGTTTATTTTCTTGTCTCACCCGTTGAGTTGTGAATAGGACCGAACAACTAGTTCCAGAAATCAAACTCTCCTTGGGGTTAATCAGTTCTCCATAAACCATTATTGCAACACCTCACCTCAATAGAGTTGAGACCTACTGATTTCTCCCCTGGTTACTGTTGATCTCCATCTCTGCCACAAAAGCATAACAGTGCTCTAAGCCTTCTCCCTAGGGATTAGTTTGACAGCCATAACACTAGCAGAACAGAATGGCAATTATCACATAAAAAAGTAGAATGGGTCCCTTTTTGCAGCACACTGCAGCAAATAACAATACAGTAGTCATTGTTGGGTTTTACTGATATAGTCGTCTATGTCGTCAGAGTATCTGGTCTAGCATTCCTATCTAAGTACTAAGTAATATTTTCGACCTATTATCATCACCACAATGGTCAAAGATTCAATTACTAGGTTTAGTTTGATCAATTACTAGGTTTAGTTTGATCAATTACTAGGTTTAGTTTGAAGCTGAAACATTATGAGCTGCTTTAATTTCATATGAACATCCAACAGCATGATTCCAAACTAAATACTCAATATTTGCCAAATATTGGTGCCAAATGAAATGTTTTAGTATGCAGTGAACACTGGTTAAAAGTCTTACCCTTTGCCATCACCAGGAGCATTAATGTCTTCCTCCAAAAGCTTTTCGTCAGCATAGTCTGGTTCCACTAGAAAGGAACAGAAACCAAGCCTAAATTTAGTGTGTCTGACATTTGCAGAATGAGGTCCCCAGAGAGTGAATTTAGTGATGCTACCCACACAGCAGGCTGGCATCACCAAATTCACCCTCTGTGGACCTCATTCTGCTTAGGCCTCATATTCTCAAATTAACATTGTTTTTAGTCAGTTTCTATATCCCTTCATTTGTAAATCGAGGTGACAAATGGGTGAACATCACCAACTTCAACTGGGGAACTTCAATCTGATCCTAGTTCTCCCATAGCAGTTGATACCTAAGTGGAATGAGGTCCCCAAAGAGTGAATTTGGTGATGCTAGCCCGCTATGCGGTATAGCGTCACTAAATTCACCCTCTGGGGACCTCATTCTGCAAATGTCAGACACACTAAATTCAGGCGTAACAGCAACACCAGTAAAGTAAGGCCTAAAAAAATAATACCTGTGTTTCCACTAACCCGACCGACCGTTAAAAAAAGTCGCCGACTGAGACCATTTTATTGCAAATTAAAAAAAAGAAGAAAAAAGTACACTGTTTCTGCTAACCCGACCGACCGCCGAAAAAGTCGCCGACTGCCCTCATTTTATTGGGTTTTCAAAAAATATAAACTACCAAGTTAATTTAAATTGATATCACGTGGTGCGTTGAGTGGATACCTTGCCGCAGAAACGCGATATATACTGCGTCTACAGACGGACAGGAGACGGTGTCATGTGGTCGGCCGATCGCGAGATCTCGTTGCACGAAAATGCACGAGATTGACCGATTGTCGGACGGCCCAATAATAATAATTATTATTATCACCCAACCACAATCGGCCAATCGGGCCCGATCGTTCGTTTACGTTAGCTGTCAATGGGCATTCGAAACACCTCTGCTATATTTTCGTAGCGTCGCGGGCGAATGCCGTAATCGGAAATCGTTCCTCGAGAAAATCGCGAATCCCAATCCCCACCGTGCAGGCAATCTCGAGATAATGATTGCATGTAGGCCTAGCTACAATCGGATTACGGAACTGTTATTGTTATAAATACATTCCGTTTGATCACTGAACAGTGGTCATCGGCACATGAGACCAGTGGTCACACATGAGCGTCGACTTGTAAAAACAATATGACGCCTACTCAGACGGGAGACCCTCCGTGGTCTTCGTGTTGTGAAAACAACCTGTCAGTACTCATAAGTGAACACATTTTAGCATGTTAATACAATGGAAAGTTATGATATTAAATTTATTAGCTGGTTGTATAATTATATTCGGGGTACGAAACAACCATAGTAGCCTACATGGGACGAATCAATCAAAGTAAATTTCTAAGTCGGGACGAATCGAAGTCGTTTCGTACTCGGGACGAATCGACGAGATCCCTATTCAATTTCCTTGATAAAAGGGAAGATAATTGAAGAAGTTAAAGAGGTTTTGGGTTGTGATGTCTGTTTGGTCACTCAATTGAATTGATCATATTATATCACAACATGGAGGAAGAACGGAAAGAGTGAAGACATTGTGCAGCTGATCTCAATCTTCAAACTTTGTTGACTTACATAGTTTTTATAAACCCCACTGTAAAACAGTTTTTAGTATGTCGTGGTGTGATTGCAATTTGAATCCATGTTGCTTTCGTGCAGTATTAACTATTAAGTTACGAAAGCACGCATTGCCACACAATGCCACTTTTACGTTGTCACTTCCTTGTGTGCATTCAGACTTGATACACAGTGACTGCACACATGCTTTTGTCGGAAGATCAGAGAAAACTTCAAAGGGTCGGAATTGATTGAAGGTCGCCAACACTTCCGGACAGTTCGAGAATTGCTACTAAGTATCTGATACTACTGCGTGTACCAATTAATGCTTGCATTGCACTCTACTATCGGTGACACATGATTTAGTATTAGTTTTGCATCATTTAACCTATTTAATTTCTTCTCAAATCCAATTTGGCATCAACACATGCCATGGCAGCCATGCAATAATTACAAAAAAACTGTGACTGCCTTTACTGATCAATTTACCTACCTACCGACCCAATATTTTTGGGACCCCGTTAGTGGAAACACAGGTATTATTTTGTTAGGCCTAATCTCTCCTCACAAATCGGTATATGGCAGTGTTCTCATCTTAAATCCATTTCAATAACCAAACAACATATTTCTTGCATCGTCAATAATTATAACATTAATGTAACCCTTTGCGCGTCCATTTTGATTTAAATAAAATTAGTTTTAATATATTAAAAAAAAAAAAATTTTAAACTGTTTTTAGAGTTGAACTCCTTGTTCAATTTAAATTTAAATAAAAGGCCGCTCGACCACAGTGTCCCCCGAACCGGTGGCTTCATTTGGAGCGGAGGCTTTGTAGAAGTATACCATATGGATAAGACACTTGTGCATTGTCTCATTACTGACATGCATACAAATAACCAAATCTTAAAAAAACTCTTAAAGTCAAAATATAACCTCAAATTGGCACAAAATGAAGAAAATTACAAGAAAAATTTAATTTTCTAAGTCGAAAAGCCCATAACTCTGAGAAAAACCATCGGATCAAACTCAAATTCGAACTTGACCTGTATCTTGATATGACTGATCCACATTTGCAATTTCGGAAACCGAAAAAGTGAGAAATTTTCTAAGTAAAACAAGTCAAAAATGGGCCACAACTCTCGCAAAATGAGCGGAGCATACCCATATTCGAACTTGACCTGTATTTTGGTCTGATAAACTCACCTATGAAATTTGCTTTTGATCTAATAACCGAAACTAAAGTTATCATCCGGAAACCATTTCCGGATGCACGGACAGACACCGGCTATTTTAATAGTCCCCTGAAATTTTTTTTTCGGAGGACAAAAAATCAAATTGACAGCCACTTAGTATAATGTAATATATTACAACTCTTACATCCAAACCAGACCTGACCCTTTAATCCATTATATACTAAATGGATTCTCCTGTTCAGTTATAAATGTATACATTGTAATGGTCTACTATTCATCTGGAGGGATGTTCAGGAGATCGAAGCAGAAAACAAACAGATGAAGAGATATTACAATTCAAGAGGGATCCTTATTAATTGGTGGGAAATGCTAAGATATAAGTTCAACAAACAGCTGTTTGTTGAGTGCATTATCTGAATATTTCCTAACATAATATGAGGGCCGTACTTGTCAATGAGTATATAATTTAGTAAAGAAAGCTCAATTATTGTGGTTTCAATAAAATGAACAAATTTCACCCAAATTATTGGTTAGAGCAAAAAAAATTCGAAATATTGCATTATGCCCAGCCAACTTAAAACTAAATCCCATCCCAGTCAAACAGCGTTCTGATGATCAGATTATATATTACTTAGTAGCCAACCCCCCAACCCCTTACAACTCAGCCAGAGCATCACTCATCCACATCATGTTACTATGTTAATTTATCTCTTTTTCAAATCTGTATGCTGGGCATTGCTGACATACATATAATACAAGTGCAGAAGGATTTAATGGTGGGAACTGTTCAGATAATAACTTTATATTATCTAAACATTGCCTGAGGGAGCTCCGAAGGGAAATAAGCCCATAATACGTCTTTAAGGTACATTACAGAGAAAATTACCACAAACAAAACAAAACTTACCATCAAAACTTTTGTAAGTATCTGGATTGATGAGGTCGATGGATACACCCAAGTCGTGTTCTGTGAGCAGATCATATTTGTAGCTCCTTTCTAGTGAAGTTGGTTTATACTGAACAAATCTGCAATATTTAAACTAGAGGTGTGACTTTCTCTACTGGACTAAGCTTACCCCCTGCAGTGGAACACTATACTGTTATCGCATTGTTTCAATGTTGACATGAGGAATTGTCCACCCGAGGAAGTCAATATTCACCAAGACCATAGGCTGAGGTGAATATTGACTTCCAAGGGCTGACAATTCCTCGTGTCAACCAAAGAAACAATGCGATAACTGATTTATTATATGATATGCGCTTTCATTTGACAAGATGTTGAACGTCCCTGTGAAAACCTGATCTATTTTCAGGTCTGATTATAAGTTATGTTAACCCCTGAAGTATCTGACATCACTCAGAACTGATATTAACCTGTTGTTTCATTAATGAGGTGAACATCATTAGATATCTAAAAAAAATTCACGTACATTTTAACATAGGAATTGGGGAAATAAACTTATGATCATATAATAAACTGTAATATCGAATGGACTTCAACTGAGCTTAGATAAGGGGCATGGGATTAGCGTGCTTGACACCGTAAAGACTCAACATGCAAACATGCGAAATTTATTGCTGCGCGTGTGACATGCAGTTCTATCATCTAGCTGAAAAAGCCACTACATGTAGGTCAAAATCTTCTGGAAATAATGTTTTAAAGTGATGTGGAACACTCCAGTTTATCCAAATGAGCAGAAAAACAGCGTCATTGTTATACATGAGACAAAACAAAATATTTACTGCAGATTAGCTAAGCGAGTTGATAAAACTAGGGAAATTGATTTAAAATAATTAAAATACCTCATACCTGTTGGGTTCGAAGGGGTAGGTGATAAACTTTGGATCAAATGGGATGTCTGGCAATGTGTTACTATATTTGACTTTGCATATCAGCTCTGATCTGGAAATGAGAAAAAATAAAAGGAAATCAATAATACGGTAGCTTTAACAGCCTAAAATAATGATATATATTGTATTTGCCTATATCAGATTTTTAGTCAAGACTTGAAAGTGTGTCTGTCATTTGCAGAATGAGGGTGAATTTAGTGACGCTACCCCATACAGCAGGCTAGCATCACTAAATTCACCCTCTGGGGACCTCATTCTCCTTAGGCCTCATCTTCTGGGAAGTATCTACAGCCTCAAATTAACATTATTTTTAGTTATTTTTTCCCTTCTGTTCAGTTTCTATATCCCCTAATTTGTAGAAGATAAAATGCATAACCGAGGTGACTAATGGGTGAACACCAGCAACTTCAACAGGGAACTTCAATTTGATCCTGAAAGCCGAAGTGTTCCGTAATGTACTCGGCTAAGTTTCGGCTTCTATGCCATCAATCCAGTACACCCAAAATCACTCATAAACAATCGAGTACACCAATACAAAACAGTTTGCCGACAACGTGCGTTGTTATATTATTCCAACATCCCACAACTACATGTAGTATGTGTTTATTTTAACTGTAAGTGGTCCTATGTTACTTATTTGTTAAACATTTCCTACACGGAACGTCTCACGATATATATGCAAATTTTAATTTACAAAAAAACGGGTATAAGTGATAGAATTATTTCAATTTACGACAACATGGTTTTGTTTATTTTTACCTTACAATTGCTTGAATATTTTTCGTCGGAATATTCCGACGTCACATTGTGAGGTCATTTGAGTTTGCATACTTTTTATAATATGTAAACACTGCAGAAATGTCTTTATTTCACATTAAATTACCGCTTTCAATTTACAACTGATGTGGTTTTCAGAACAAATATCATGTCTTCTACGGAATAAACCCATTTATTGTCACAATTGTGATATTTGGTAACATTTATTTGTGGTTTTATGCGAGCTGGTCACTAATGTGTATCTCATGTCATACAAATGGTAATGGGGCGGTTTCTGACGAAAATTTTGCTATCCCAATATCTTAGCTGGTTTTCATACGAGCAGACTTGGACTATCTAGTACACGTGTTTTTGTTGCATTACATGAAACTTATCAGCTATTGTAGCTGAATTTTCACATTTGCCAGACCTATTAACAGTAAACAATGTTTACTAAACATACAACGTAATGTCACAACGGATTCATCTAAAAACTCTCTAATATATAATATTTCACACATTTAATAATCATTATTTGGATAGTTCTGTCCCTACCAGAGCTGTCAAGTTTTGAAAATGACCATCTGGGATATTTTTGCAGGAGGTATGCCCAAATATGCTCATGAAAGGCATGCTGAAAATTTTTTTTAATTGATTTTCATCTTTTTATTTTTGATGAAGATTATGTAATTTGATGAGCTTCTTTGAGCTTCTATTTATGTTTATGTTATAAATATTTATACTTAAATAAAACAGTATAAATGAAGACAGTTTTATACAGCTAATGTGAGATACATGCATGTTATATAAAATAATACAAGCTTTTAACAGCTGAGAAATAGTTTATTCACTGGCAGGCAATTTACAAAGGTCAGGGGCACCTGCTGACCAAGGCTATACCTATAGGAATCACTGAACTAAATGGTTTCCCATAGGCGACAGTGTTAACGTTTCGGCCAAATTCACTGAATTGAAGCCTGCAGGCCATACCAGTGATGTTTACCTAGCTAGATTGACACCAGTTGATCACGAAAATGCATGAAAAATCATAGGTCATGCGTTTACTTTTTAAAATAAATCCCCAAGTGTACGACAGGGCTATCACACAGCCAAATTTGATCTGGAAAAACCCAGACCTACAGCAGCTAGTTAAATAAATTTCCCGCTCACAAAAATCCATTCCCCCATTCATTCACCAGTTTAAATTATTTAGATATGATGTACAAATCAAATAAACGCGATGTCATCCTTTAATAATGTGTCATCCTTTAATAATGTGTCGCATGTATCAGGTGAAGGTCATTCTTCAGTTACCTTCACCTTTAGCATTCCACGGTGTACTCGCTCCCCGACTCGAGAACACATTTAGCTCCCTGATTCCTATAGTGGTCTTCAGAATTGAAGAATACATCCTAAAATATAGAGTTTTCCCCCTTCTATTGCCTACAATGTCATATCAGTCATTTTCACTTCAATATCACCTGTCCATGTTTATACAGCGTTCTCACACATCATGGCTTTGGGAGAGTGTGAAAATAAATTAAGGTTGTCATCCTCCAATAAAGTGCATCTGCACATGTCCATTTTACTGACAAAAATCAGATGTACTTTTTGGAGCCACATGCAGGAGAAATAGGCGGGTCTTCCGTATTTTGGAGGTTTTCCCTATGGCAATCTGGGAGTCTCAAGGACAATCCGTGAAACTTAACAGCTCTGGTCCCTACATGTACCTTAGACAATGGATACATCGGCAAATATTCACCGAACATCGGCGAATCTGAAATTTCAACAAATATACACCAAAAAACAGTGATTTTTAGCTGAACATCGCTTAGCCTACATGTGCATGTAGGCCTACTCCTCCACATCGAGATTCATTGCTTGCATGTTATCTGAGTGAGAGATCAGTTCTGAGTCCTGACTGAGATCTCAAGATATTATCTTCAGATCTGGACATACACATCTCAAGATATTATCTCCAGATGTTGACATATTATCTTGATATCTCGATATTAGGGCTGAGCGGTATTGATGTTTTTTTCAAACCGTGATTTTTTCAAAATAACATCGCGCTATACGGTTTTATTGAATACTATTTTTCTTTTGAAAAATACAATGTGAAATCACATTTTAAATGAAAGATATAACACTCCGGGTTTTCATTATAACCAGGCAGTAAATGACATGACATCATTCATGATCATTGGCATGTGCCCATTCTATTAAGTTCCTGAGATTACAACAACATTGAGCAAATTACAGGGCTATCTATAATACAGGCTTATGGTGTCCTGATTACTTCCTTGTTTACTTATGGAGACCCCATCACGTGGACATCAGCACTCACATACAAACATTTACATTTTTAATGAACTATTGAACAGTATCATAATTAATCATTGAACATTATTGACCATGAGCATTCATTCAACAATCACCCATAGCATCACTTCTGCAAATAGAATGTCTTCATTGAGTTCTTGCATGGCTGTGAGCATAAATATTTACGTATGTAGGTACGATGGTCCATTTGACAGTTAATGAGTTTATTTGTCTAATGTCGTTATTGGTAACAATAAGACAAGAGAAATTTGAGAATGATATGAGAGGAAATCGGAGCGACCGAGAAAAGCTACTTTCAATCAGCAGTCCGATGAAGTATCAAATCCAGTCGTAAGTCGGGATTTTTTTACCCTGTGCCAATGCATTCTCTTATATATGCGAGTCGACCATAGGTCGCCTCGCATATATAAGAGAATGCATTGGCCTAACAATTTTTTATAATTTTTTTTTAATAAATGTTTTTACATTTTTTAGGACATAAAATAAAAAACATCCATTACCCTGCAGGGAGCCCCACACATATATAGAAGCATATAGAAGAGGGTCGTCTGCTCATGTTTGTCTGGGGCTCTGTATGAGTAAAATTATAAAATTGTTAAAGAATACAAGAAAAAATTCTGTAACTGTCTTATGAGATGATATAATCGTGGTTGTGATATATTGATTTTTTATTTTACGCATGGTTTCAATAAGGTTTCTCATTTCCAAACCAACTATAGTCAATATAGTGAAATACCGGCCACCCTACTCGATATATTATATACATATTATCACAACAGTGTGTTGATCCGTGTCGTAGTATCAAATCGAGTTGAGGTGGGCAGATTGCTGGATCAAACTAGCTGCTGCGCAACTAGATGTGATGCGATGACATGGATCAACTCACTGCTGTGGTAAAAGGTTTACTATATGATGCCCAATTAAAAATAAATAATAACCATTTAATTACAGATTTTCACTTCAGGGCAATTCCACGGTAACGGACCTACCATTCAGAAGAAAATTTGAATTTGAAGTAAATTTTTCTTGAAATAGGTTGAGTGTCTCACTGCCAGAATTGAACGTTTTCAAAGTTCACCCCAAGGTTCATGAAATGAAAATCCATCGGGTTGTCTCACTTAAGTCCCAAACTCTGTGAAGTGTTTCTAGATAGCCATACATTTTATCTATTATAGGGTGGACAGATGGATGTTCTATAATAAAAGCCTGATTTCATGCATGATTGACCACTATATCTGCATTGGTGACCATTTGACTCACGGTAACGGACGTACCATGTTTTGGTAACGGACGTACCTTTCTGAAATATTGAAACAAAAATGCACCTTCTGATATGATTGCCCTATTATTTGTGGGTTTTCTATCTGAAATAGGCTGTTTACTGATGACAAAACACAAAACAGTCATGCATGAGTGACCACTGTTTCTGCATTGGTGACCATTTGATTCACGGTAACGGACGTACCATTTATTTTGGTACGTACCTTATTTATTTTGGACGTACCTTTCTGAAATGTTGATAAAAAATGCACCTTCTGATTTGATTACCCCATTATTTGTGGATTTTCTATCAGAAATAGGCTGTTTGTAAATGAAAAACACTTTATATAGTTTGGATACAAGTAATTACAAGTAAGTTTACTGTTCTGAAGTTTTTCCTTTGATTCACATCATACGCAGATATCAAACAGTCTTATTCCCAACAGTTTGAGTGGCAGAGCTGAATATTATTTAGTGTGACATTTTAAACAATGTATTCAGGGTTCCATTCCAAATTTTTATGGAACATATGGCACCTTTTATTTATATTCTAGTGTATAAGATAACATTTAAAATAAGAAGAGCTAATGAAAGACAATATTCTGTTTTATATCAAATAAATTTTATATCCGTTTATTTTTATGTTCAAGCTTTTGAATGTTGTAGTCGTAATTTGATGTCTGGAACCCTGAATACAACTTAATGTTCACGTGGCTATATATGCAGATAATATGAAATGTACAAACCGAATGATTCCACTTGAAAATGAAAGATATATTTTTGGTAACGGACGTACCACTTTAGAATGGTAACGGACGTACCAAAATTAAGATGCATCGATCTTGTTCACAAATTATAAACACAAACAAGGTGCTGAGTTTCTGTGATGGGCTCATCTGCCTTCCTTTAAAAATGTGGTTTTTGCCTTTTATATTCTAACCTAAGACTAAGTTATCCAAAATAATTCACCATTTTGGTAACGGACGTACCAATCAACAAGGTGAGAAGTAATTGGAATATTTTACCGTGAATGAGGGGAGTTACCTCTCCAAACTGGTATTATTTGACTTGTGATTGTCTGCGCTTCATGAGACATGCATAGTTTAATTTGATAGTGTTTGATGATTTCATCAACAATCTTGAAAAGTATACTAAAAATCAGTTTTTTCTATAATTACATACCCAATGTTCAAGGATGATAACAAAATCCACATTTTTCTATCCTTTTATATAATGTCTTCAAAAGGAACAATGTCAGAAAAAACACAATTCTTTAAAAAAAAGTCGCATTTTTTTCTCTCCAACATGGAATTTCCCTTCAGCAGTTTAATTTTCTTACCGGATATCAAACGGAAAAATCGTTTTGATGATTCAGTGACCAATTTCACGATTCAGTGGTTTGACAACCACAGTGCAATGGCATTTTAATGAAACGATTCAGCGACCAAACTGATGTGGAACAAACATAAAGAAATTAGTGATGCGGACCGGACCGGTCCACTGCCAAGGCGGTCCAGTCCAGTCCGGTCCAGGCCATTCCGGTCCGGTACACATGCCTGGACCGGTCCAAAATGGTCCGGTCTACCTATAATAGGCTATATGTTAATGAATTCTCTGTTTTCTCAAAGTTTTTACTCTGTGTAGTACAAACTATAAGGTTACTGAGTTCAGTGCATTGCAATGTGTCCATATATGTTAAAACTTACATTGTTTGCCAATTGTATGCATCATTGTCTGTCTCTGTTGGGATATACTGGAAACGATGCACGATAATAGTATTTCTAGTAATGCGAACATGCACTAATTAAATGTATTGGACAGATATATATAAAAAAAGGGAGGGCTAGAATGTGTTATAACCAATCTAACATGGCACTCAACTGATCGTATGCATGATTCGTATCATACTTATTTTCATTAAATTGAAATTTAAACGAAATAACTATACTGATGACAATTATACAAATGTGTACTAATATGACGAGTCAACAGGCTCGTGTGACACCTGCAGTCACCCTTTGACTTTCGGCAATCGGCAGCACATGCATGATCGCTACACTGTTGAAAACAATTTGTCTGAAGTCTGCGTGGCATCAAAAGTTTAATAGATGTTAACCACTTGAATGCGTCAATACATCGTTGCTAATTGATATGATGGCAAATACGCAATAATATTTGCGATAGTTTATTATAACTGAAGTAAAATAGTTGACCGGACCGGAGAGTACCGGATCGGCGGCAAAAAGCGGTCCACTCCGGTCCAGTGACACCCGGTCCAGACCAGACCGCGGTCCACATCACTAAAAGAAATGAATAATTCTAGAAATACGGATAGGTATGTACCATATATTATATTTCTATTAGTTACAGCAATCTTCCATTCGATAATCTGTAAAGAGTTCAGCACTAGACGGTTGTTAGCACAATACATAATCCTTGACACAAATAGACCGGTTGTTTTGGTTTTACACACAACACTGTCTGAAACTCGTCTTTAGTGTTGAGCAAATCTATATGTCCTATTATAATGAGTGGACCCATTAAAATGGAAACCAAATATTAACATAGTCATAAGGCTTTGGGTGATTTTTCACAACTAATGTTCACATCAGTTGTGTGATTGATCGCTTGATAGCTATACTTGTGAGGGCTACAGGTACCATCGCACTCAATTGACAACGCTGAGTATGCGACTGTGACAATGACGATTATGCGACCACAGCAATTGAAAGTCATTTTCTGATGAAAGTCATGCTCTCTAGACATTCACATATGAGTCACACATTGTTATTTTGTCTAATACATGCCTGGGACTGATATGGCACTATCATGCACATCAATCATGCGAGCTTACAAATACCGTGAATACGAGATTAAGACTCTTGGAGCCAGCTGAGGAAAATAGAGTATGTGTGGAATCGTATATTGTACAGGTGAAATTCCATATCACTTTAATAAAAAAAATTTAATGAACAGATATTTGGTCACACATCCCCCCGAAACTGAGAGGCATGCACATGATTGCCACCCACCCATATCATAGTTTTAGCCCGGAATATTGATGTACATGTATTCATGTGTATGCCTTAGTCTTACTACGTATTACCTAAAAATATAATTCCCTCGCACAGTCAAGATTTGCCTCCAGATATGACATTTATATGGCATTTGTTTCCATTCAGCTTCCAACGATGTTAATTGTTAAGTCATGTTAACTCATTTGAAGTATGCACACCGGTCAGATCTACCCCATTAAAAATACTATCCCATCAAAATACCCCATGTCAATAATATACTGGCAAATTGGCGTGCAAACTGGGGGGGGGGGTGTTGTCAAAACAAATCCAGACATGTATAGGTTATTTTTTTCATTTTGGCCACTTTTTGGAACCACCAACCCAGTGTTCTACTATTTTATTTTTGTATATGTTTTTACTGCATGTTTTTGGGTATCAATGCCTTTTTTTTAAAGTGTTGCTCATTATTTTCAGTTTCAGACATCCACATTCACCCCCTGTTTCGAAGAATTTTCGCTAATACTTTCATATAATCACCTTTATAAAAGTAACCCAACGGTCAATAATTTTTCGAGGTTATCTTATATGTATGTACTAGTATATTATATATATGTGGTGCCTAACCGCTAATCAGAATATGACTAAAATAGCTTATAACTCATGTTATGGTGAGTGGTGACATTTTCGAATGAACAAGTCAACTTTCAAAAATTTACAAAACCACTGGGTTTACTAAGGCTGAATTTGTCATTGTCACATGGTTTCGAGCAAAAAGACACCCATGATCTCTCAAATGTGCAAAAAGACACCCAGGATGTCCCAAACAAGGCAGAAAGACACCCAGGATATCAAAGGCTCACCAAACAATGGGAATTTAGATTAGTCGTCTGCTATTTATTAATATTATTATAACAATTCTTTGTTTGTGATCGGAGTGAAATATCAACAGAATTTAAATGGGCATAATATATACGTCCGCTTTGAGTCTGACTGCATGGCAGCACAGTTCCGTATTAATACATAGCAGACGACTAATCTAAATTCCTGTTGTTTGGTGAGACTTTGAGATCCTGGGTGTCTATTTGCACATATGAGAGATCCTGGGTGGAATATCTCATTACGGTAGATGGGGGAGGTCGAGGATTTAGTTCGTTGTTTTTGCAGTAATTCTCAATCTGTCTGTTGGAGGGGGTGCAGGATTTGAGTTCTGGACCATTGGTGGCTCATCTATCATATCCCCGGCTTTCGAATAGGTTTCTGAACAGTACGCCAGACACCTGTTCGCAAATTCACGTAATGGTCGTTATATGTTGTCATGTTGATCGGGGAGGAGCACGACGGGTTTGCTGTTCCATTTGGGCGCAAATCTAACTGCGCCCCTCTGTATAGAGCCTATACTCCCCGGGAGGGTCTGGGGAGGGGGTGTAGGAGAGGGGCTGCAGAGGTGTCAGAAGCTGAATGTGCCACTGGGTATGAGCACCAAAAACACACAGAAACACCACCCGTTGAGAGCATTTCTGATTTTGAATAGGTTTCTGGGAAGCCAATTGGTAGCCAGAAACCAGTTCGTTGTTTTCTTAATTACTCCCAACCTGATGGCGGTAGGGGGTGGAACATTTGGGTTCTGGTCGATCTGCAGATTATCTACCCGACCCCCGTTCCAAATCACTTATGACCCCGGAGAGGTACCGATAGGGGCATATTTCAAATAGGTTTCTGGAACGTGAATTGGGCGTCAGAAACCAGTTCATTGTTCTCGCAGTAACTCTCAGTCTGTCCCTGGGAGGGGTGGATAATTTGGGTTCACGTCGATCTGCAGATTATCAACCCGATCCCCACTTCAAATCACTTATGACCACCTGGGAGGCACCGATAGGGCCGGATTTCGAATAGGTTTCTGGAATGCAAATAGGTTTTTGGAACGCAAATTGGGTGTCAGAAACCAGTTCATTGTGGTTACAGTAACTCTCAATCTGTCCCCGGGAGGGGGTGCAGGATTTGGGCTGCTGAATCCAGGATACTGAATAATACGCCAGTGAATTTGGGTGAATTTTCTCAAATGGATAGTGTTTCCATGTGTTTTGGTGCCCATACCCAGTGTCACATTCAGCTTCGGACACCCCCACGGCCCCTTTGTGCACCCCTCCCCGGGAGTATAGGCTCTATACAGAGGGGCGCAGTTATATATACTTGAGCCCAAATGGAATAGCAAACCCGCCATGCGCCTCCCCGGCCAACATAAAGACAGCCATTACGATAATTTGCTAATTGGTTTCTGGCGTACTATTCAGAATCCTATTCGAAATCTGGCCCTCCCGGTCCCTCTCCTCGGGGTAAAAGTCATTTGACGTGGGGGTCGGGTAGGCGAGCAGCCAATTGTCACGAGCCCAAATCCTGCACCCCCTCCCACAGACAGATTCAGAGAATTCCAGAAACCTATTCGCATTCCAGAAACATATTCGAAATCGGCCCCTATCGGTGCCTCCCCGGGGGTTATAAGTGATTGAACTGGGTACTGGTTTCTAACTTCACACACCTGTTCCATATATATACCAGATATCTCATTATAACGACTTAGTTTCTCGTTATAACGACTTAATTTCTCGTTATAACGTGAAAGTTTCTCTTTATAATGACTTAGTATCTCGTTATAACGACTTAGACTTAGTTTCTTGTTTATACTGACTTAGTTTCTCGTTATAACGAGATGTGTATGTCGTTATAACGAGAAAGTTTCTCATTATAACGAGATAGTTTCTCAGTATAATGAGATAACTTCTCATTATAACGAGATGAGTAAGTGTCGGCGCACATGATCCCGATTGTGCCTGGTAAATCCGGCTGCCGGATAAATCGGGCCCGATAAAATCGGGGGTTCAGCACACACGAGTCCGATTTTCACTCCAGTCATATGCATGCTATGGTCACTGTAGTAAATAGCCAACTGGTGTGGTCAGCCTATCTAG
Organism: Siphonodentalium dalli; assembly: GCA_032622095.1. NCBI lineage: Eukaryota > Metazoa > Mollusca > Scaphopoda > Gadilida > Siphonodentaliidae > Siphonodentalium > Siphonodentalium dalli. The sequence goes on along the minus strand of CP136066.1, from coordinate 154,530,304 downwards.
ACATTTACTATAGCTAGTCGTGGTGATTTATATTAATATGTATTTCTAAAGGCTAATATTTATTAATAATAAACTAAATAAATATATTAATAATAATATATTGAGGTCACGGGCAATACAGTGAATACTGCCAATAGCCGTAAATTGGCATAGTCTACCTTTCCACAGCTGCCGCCCTCTTGTTGCGATTATTATATACGGGCACCTATTTTCTGCCCATACGGGCCATAGCCTATAGGTCTACCAGCCGTTGTTCCTTGTCGATTGATCAGAATTCTTGATATATTTTTCGAATAGCGGTCGCTGCTAACTATTCCGACATTTTGAATGATGTTTTGGTCATGTGACAAACAAAACACGCGCGTTGCCATCGTCACGAGCTGGATTTTCCGGATGAAATCAAACTCAGTTTGATCGGTCCGATTAAATCGGATCCGACAAAAACCGGCCCAAAGTTAGGCGCACATGATCCCGGTTGTCCGCGATTTATCCGGCAGTGGGATAAATCGCTGACAACCAGGATCATGTGCGCCGACACTAAGTCGTTATAACGAGATCGTATCTCGTTATAACGAGATAAAAAAAATATTTCGGATGTCCTAAATCAGCCACCGTACAAATCAGCCAAATTTGGACAAAAAAAAAAAGACTCAAATTCAAAACAAAAGCGATTTATGAGTCATAAAATAATAATAGGCCTCATAAAGAATACCTTTTCTCGGTTCCTGGTCTTTTTCTTTCTCGATCTTCTCGGCTCCCAGTCTGAATGGTTGGTGGCATAACGCGGTTTTAGCCTTCGTGTTTGATGACAAAAATAATTAAACACGCGGCACCGTGTCTCCTATTTTCGCTAGGTGTAGTCACATTTTCGTACTTGTCTATCTTCGTACCTATTGAAAATAAATAATGGGATATTTGGAATATTTTGTCCGAATATAAATGAATTCCTCTTCCAAATTGGCAAACTATATCCTGTGTTTATCATCCAAGAATTCCAAGTACATTTAACCAGTAAATATTTAGCATTAGTTGAAAAGCGAAAGTTTTTTTTATTTTAATTGCGTAAGCCACATCGTTAATCATTATCGCTTACGATATGGAGAAAAATGATACGTATATGAGATTTATCTGGGCGCTATAAACTTGTTGATATTTGATCACTTGCACAAACAAGACGTCGACAATTAGTCAAAGATGGCATCTTACAATAAAATGCCAGACGTGATAAGTAGTAGTGTCAATTTAGATGATGGTAAGCTTCACTGAGTCAGTGATTGGGCCATTGTAATTTGTAATTCACTAATTGTAGTAATTCGTAATGTATACGGAGTATCTGAGTAGCATTTTGACGTTGATTTCTTTTTTTATATAGTGTTCTGACTTCTGTTGCTTTTGGAAGTGGTTGATAGGATGAGTAGTGGATCTAGAGACTAGACCCCGAAGCCACGACATATAGTTTTCACAGCTGGCTCAACCAATTTCGTGGCTGGCTATCTGGCTCAGTCGTGACGTTCGTGGCTGACAAAATATGGAGGCTCAGCTGGCTGAGACTTTATCATTCAGCGTATTTCGTATTTCTGTAGAATCTCAGACCACACGTATTCTTTTCGTGATGGGCTTTTCCATTATGGCGAAAATACATGAAGGACTGGCATGGGTGTACTATGGCTGATGGGGTCATTGTCACAAGGCAGCGGTCACATTCGTATCCAGCTTTTTAAATCGATCACAAATGTAGCCAGCTTTTCTATGGCGATCACATTTGTAGCCAGCTTTTCATATTCAGGCGAGCCTCAATGAACACGATCAGGTTAATCTCATTTTTCTGAATTGATGGATGAACAACAACGAATTTTGTTTTGATATTACTTCTTCTAATAATCTGAGGTTTCCGATCAATGTCGTTGGAATGCTCGGAATTATATTGCAATATAAGTTGATAAACGAAGTCAGTTTTGGAGCATGACGTTGACATTTTAGTCACGAACGTGATGACGTCATATTTTGCACCATATAAAGCATCCAATTAGAAAATCTGGCTACATTTGTGATCCATTTAAAAAGCTGGCTACGAATGTGACCGGAGCCTTGTGACAATGACCCCATCGGCTGTACTATGTACATGTAGTTTCCCATCTATATAATCGGTATAAGTTACATTGTGACTTCTGTCGACTACAGACTGCTATCATCACTGGTATCTTGCAATATATGCATGCATCATTGAATGCTGAATCCGATGGTAATGATATATAATATTTCAAACTATTTTCTATTCTCTTCTATACAGATTATATGCATATATTGACAAATGCCAGCGATGTCTGAGTCGTGTCGAAATAAATATTTTATACTATAACCATTTCAATACTGAATGGATGCTCCCATTCAGTTATATGAAAGCATGCATTGGAATAGTCTATTCCACATTGAGAGACCTGGGTGTTCTGATAATATAACAACCATGCCATGTCCATGCGAGTATCCTTAACATATAAGCCCATGCACACGGCTCAGCCATTTTACAATTCCGGCGGCAGATTTTTTCATGCGGCTGGCGTAAGATATAATATGGCTGGCAGCAGCTTGTGGCCAATATGGCTGGCGGCATGCGATGGAGGCTTCGGGCTCTAAGTGAATCCATCCCGAATCGATCCAGATTTTTCTGGGTGAGGTTTCTTTCTTGTCACGCCCGCGTACTGCTTGATGATCTCTAAGCAAGAAGAATTTGTAGAATGGTAGAACCTTCCTGCTGAGTCCAGTTTTTAGCTCAACTTACTTTGTAAGTTTGAGCTATTGCCATGGTTTGGCGTCCGTCGTCCGTGTGTCCGTCAACAATTTCCTTTGGCGCGGGCTACAGGTCGTACCTTTGTTCTGATCTTGAAATTTGTCATGAATGTTGACATTGACATGTAGATGGGAACGAGTCATTTTGGTGTCATTTGGCCAAAAAACATGGCCGCTGGCAGCCATCTTGGATTTCAAAATTCAATCCATTGGCGCGGGCTACAGGTCGTACTGTTCGTCTGATCATCATTAAATTTGTCATCGATGTTAATATTGACATGTAGATGGGAACGAGTGATTTTGGGGTCTTTCGGCCAAAAAACATGGCCGCCAGCAGCCATCTTGGATTTTACTCTTTGCATGACTAAATCCTTTGGCGCGGGCTACAGGTTGTAGCTTTGGTCGGAACTTCATGAAATTTGTCATGGATGTTAACAATGACATGTAGATGGGAACGAGTCATTTTGGTGTCGTTCGGCCGAAAAAAAATTGGCCATCAGCAGCCATCTTGGATTTTACTCTTTACATGACTAAATCCTTTGGCGCGGGCTACAGGTTGTAGCTTTGGTCGGAACTTCATGAAATTTGTCATGGATGTTAACAATGACATGTAGATGGGAACGAGTCATTTTGGTGTCGTTCGGCCGAAAAAAAAATTGGCCGTCAGCAGCCATCTTGGATTTTACTCTTTACATGACTAAATCCTTTGGCGTGGGCTACAGGTCGTAGCTTTGGTCAGATCTTCATGAAATTTGTCATGGATGGCAGCCATCTTGGATTTCAAAATTCAATCCATTGGCGCGGGCTACAGGCCGTACTATTCGTTTGATCATCATGAAATTTGTCATGGATGTTAATATTGACATGTAGATGGGAACGAGTGATTTTGGGGTCGTTCGGCCAAAAAACATGGCCGCCAGCAGCCATCTTGGATTTTACTCTTTGCATGACTAAATCCTTTGTTGCGGGCTACAGGTCGTAGCTTTGGTCAGATCTTCATGAAATTTGTCATGGATGTTAACAATGACATGTAGATGGGAACGAGTCCTTTGGGGTCAATTGGCCAAAAAACATGGCCGCCAGCAGCCATCTTGGATTTTACTCTTTGCATGACTAAATCCTTTGGCACAGGTCAGACATTGCAATTAGCACCTTTCCTTTCCTATATACTGCCAACCATTAAATTATTCTCCTACCTCAGTTGAGCTACAGTGTCATTGACACTTTCATTTTATGGTATCTTTGATTTTTTTCCCTGTTCTGCTCTATCCTTCTAAGCTTTCCGATGCTGGCTTCTCTATGTACTTCGGCGTCACACGGACAGAGGAGGTAGTTTCCGTCCCTGGTGGAGAATGGCTGCTCCAGGTGGTGATGCCATCTCCACATCGACAGTGGCGGGGACATCCGGGGTGACATCGGAGTCCCTGTTGCCACTGTCTATGTCGATGGCAGGGACATCAGACTTTGGCATCCCTGCTCCTTCTGGTGGTACCAGTGACATCAACAGCAGCTGGCTGATCTTCTTGCCCGGAGGCCAAGTGTGGGGAACTTGAGTTCTATTTGAGTTCATAAAGTGGGTCATACGAGAATCGCCTTCAAGTATATGGCCAAGAGAAGATTAACTTTATCTCAATATCTATGTGACGAGACTTAGAAATACATTGAACTACATCTAGATCATTCCATTTGCTTGGATTACCACTTTCATGAAACATGCATTTCGTTTCAAGAGCAGATATTGAAAGCCGATAGATAATGTAGACCTGTGAATGATTTTGATAAAAGTGCCGAAATCATTCATGAGCAGCTTTAAGCTGCATTTCTTGTTTATCAAGATACTGTACTTGGTATTGTTGACAATTTGTTGTTAGTATCTATTGGTAGTCAAATAATTTTGATCTAACACTAAAGCGACTTTTGAAGAAACATCATTGTTGTTGTAACTGGATGAAAGGTGGACCCTCAAATCTATGGCAGCCAAATTAACATATACTCAAATATTTGGAGATATCTCTAAATATTTGGAGATATCTCTAATTCATTTGGAGATATCTTCAAATAAATTGCAGATATCTCTAAACCGATTTGGAGAGCTCTTCAATTCATACCCTAACTATTTAGGACACCAAAGCATTTGAAGTTATCTCTAAATATTTGGAGATATCTCTAATTCATTTGGAGATATCTCTAATTCATTTGGAGATACATGTATCTCCAATTATTTGGAGATATCTCCAAATATTTGAAGATCTCTTCAAATCATTTAGAGATATCCACAAATGCATTTACGGAGAAGTATATTCAATTTATCCACTTATCCATAAATCATTTAGAGATATCTCCAATGTATTTAGAGATATCTCTAAATGATTTGGAGATATCTCCAATTGCTCTTCTTTATTACAGATAAGTGCTTATTTGAGGAGAAGTGCAAATCATTTGGCCAAAAAACATGGCCGCCATCAGCCATCTTGGATTATACTCTTTGCATCACTAAATACGTTCACACACCCCACAGACCACAACCCTGATCCGATCATCACCAAACTTCATATGGATCATTGGGGTGGCCCCTAGTTGGGCACGAATCATTTTGGGGTAACTCGGTCAAAAAACATGGCCGCTGGTGGCCATCTTTGATTTCAAAACTGAATCCATTGGCGCGGGCTACAGGCCGTACTGTTTGTCTGATCATCATAAAATTTGTCATGAATGTTGACGTTTACATGTAGATGGGAACGAGTCATTTTAGGATCAATCGGCCAAAAAACATGGCCGCTGGCTGCCATCTTGGATTTTACTCTTTGCACCACTAAATCCTTTGACACATCCTGCAGACCACATCCCTGATCCGATCATCACCAAACTTCATATGGATCAGCAGGGTGACCTCTAGATGGGAACGAGTCATTTTGGGGTCATTTGGCCAAAAAACATGACCGCCGGCAGCCATATTGGATTTTACTCTTTGCATCACTAAATACTTTGACACACCCTACATACCACATCCCTGATCTGATCATCACCAAACTTCATATGGATCATCGGGGTGACCTCTTGATAGGAACGAGTCATTTTGGGGTCATTCGTCAAAAAAATATGGCCACAAATGGCCATTTTGGATTTTACTCTTTGTATGACTAAATATTTCTACAAAATCCATAATTAGCATGGGGTTATAGACCGATCTGTTTGTTTGATCTTCATGATATTTGTCACGGATGTTGACATTGACATGTAGATGGGAACGAGTCATTTTGGGGTCATTCGGCAAAAAAACATGCATCACTAAATCCTTTGGCACACCCTACAGACCACATCCCTGATCTGATCATTATGAAACTTGGTATGAATGTTGATATTGATATGTAGATGGGAACGAGTCATTTTGGGGGTCATTCAGCCCAAAAACTCTTGTCTTACTTAGACATTTCAATTAGCACCTTTCCTAATTCCTCCATTTACTGTCAACCATTAAATTATTCCCCTACCTAAGTTGAGCTACAGTGTCATTGACACTTTCATTTCTGAAATTTGTTAAAAAAACATGGCTGCCAATTTATTGGAGAAATGTTTAAGATCACCTCAAGATGGGAGCTATAAATTTTTAGTGATTTTTGATGAAAAACATCACTGCCAGCAGCCATCTTCGATTTTAACTTTTTGCATGACTAAATCCTTTGGCTCACTCTACAGACCACATCCCTCATCTGATCACCACAAAACTTCATATTTATTTTTTGGGGTGATCTCTAGATGGGAGCCATCGCATTTTTCTGAAATTCATTTAAAAACATGGCTGCCGGCAGCCATTTTGGATTTCAAATTTGAATCCATTGGCATATATCACCAAGCCATATTCCCCCATTCAAACTATTTCTTATTTACTTTACTTCATATTCATTTCTTCTCAAATCTGTTCATTACATTCAATCAATCATGCCTCAATTTTTCTTTATCTTTATCATCTTAACTAGGGCTTGCCACGTTAATTGCTAATTCTCCAATTAAGCTTAATATAATTCTTATTAATTGTCATAAATCTTTACACCTATTATTCTAAATGTCCAGGTGGCAAGTCCTGCTGTTAATTAGTATGCTTCAGGCATTCACACTTCTTTGGCTAATCAAATCCTTTGTTTCACTAAGTTGTATATATATATCAAAACCTCTAAAATGGAGGTTAAGTAATTCATCTTTAGACTTCAATCTTCACGGCACCCGGTTCTTATTCTCTCATCACGGCACCCAGATTATATTGCATTTCATCGGCACCCGATATACTGTTCAATACTTTTGTACCTGATACTATCTATGTTTGGAATTCAACAATAAATACTGTTATTACTACATGTCTGGAGTCCATTGACCATCTTCATATAAAAACCTACCACAGCTAATTGACCCCGCGATACATACCCTGCAGCCCGCATTTATTGGAGAAATGTTGTGAAAATTTACAGGCATATTTAGGATCACCTCTAGATGGGAGCAATCAAATTTTTCGGAATTTCATTGAAAAACATTGTCACTGGCAGTCATCTCGGATGTTACTCTTTGTATGACTAAATCCTGTGGCACACCAAACAGGTCACATTTTTCATTCGATTGTCACAAAATTTCATATGAATCTTGGGGGAGACCTCTAGATGGGAGCTATAATTTTTTTCCAAAATATGCTAAAAATATCATGGCCACCAGCAGCCATCTTGGATTCCAAATTTGAATCCATTCGAACAGCCCGCATTTATTGGAGATTTGTTTTGAAAATTTGCATCATTTTCTTTGATGAAAAACATGGCTGAAATTTTGAAAATTTACAGGCATATTTAGGACCAACTCTAGATGGGAGCTTTCAAATTTTTCCGAATTTCATTGAAAAACATGGCCAGCAGCCATCTTGAATTTTACTCTTTGCATGACTAAATCATTTGGCACACCCTACAGACCACATCCCTCATACGATCATCACCAAACTTCATATGGATCTTCAATATAAAAACCTATAGAATCTCGAATCGAATCAATGCAATAGGCATAATAATAGTGAAGATGAAGATAATACATGACTCAGAGGCCATACCAATGTTAATTTTGCTCACTTCATAATGATGATAAATGGTCGTCAGTATACAATGTAAATATTATCTTTAAATGAATAAAATTAAGTGCACATTCTTTGTGGCTGTCTCTTTTATACAATAATGAAACAGTTCAGAAGCCATATTGAAGCCAGAAAGCAATCGGGTTCACAAGTTTGACATATATATGAAATTGTGTTAGATCAGTTGCAAGGTGGTCTATAGTATAGCTCAGGTCCACGACAATGTTATTTATTTGCATTGGTATCATAATATATCTTTGCGAAAAAGCAATGTGGTCCATTGAATTAATGAGAATGCAACTGATGCCAATGATTCGATACAATTCAATTCAGGACAGCTGATTTTGAATCCTATCGAATCAGATGAAAGATTCCGAATTGCATCGAATCGATTCGCAGGGCCTTATTCTGAATTTTTTTGTAAAACATGGCTGCCAGTAGCCATCTTGGATTTCAAATTTGAAACCATCCACACACCCTGCAGCCTACATTTATTGGTGAAATAATGTCATCTACACAAGACCTTTACTGTAACTTTTTGGCATTCCTTCTTCTTTATCATTCTATGGATTTCATTCCTCAGCAAAAAATAAACTCCTTCACAAGTTGAGCTACAGTGTCATTGACACTTTCATTTATTTTAGAGTTATTGACCCTTTCTCAACACATTGAAGATGTGCAACATATTTAATGAATATTCACTTTGTATCATATTGGTGTAATCAATTCCTCCTGCAGTTTGTAGTATAGTGATTTGAAACCTATAAACCCTTCAAACCTGCTACATGTACCTTCATCTGGGGACATTTTGGCCAGCGACCTTTTATTTGACTTTATATAGATATGCTGCATTCTCAGTACTGGTGCCATAGGCATCATGATTCTACCTGGGACCAGCCTAGAGGACGACTTGGGAGACATCTTCTCCCTAAAATGTGCCACTTCTCCATATGTTTTGTCCCAGAGGGAAGTGACTTCTCTCTCATATACCAGTATGCATATGTACCAAGAGCATATTTAGGATACACAGTAATGCTCTAATTAATCGACCTCTTAACCACAGCAGAATTATGGGTAACTTTTCAGGATTTAGTCGGAAATATGGCTTGTTGCCATTCATCGGAAAGCTCTCGGCGAGAGCTTTCCGATGAATGGCAACAAGCCATATTTCCGACTAAATCCTGAAAAGTTACCCATAATTCTGCTGTGGTTAAGAGGTCGATTAATTAGAGCATTACTGTATTTGCTTATTATTTAAATGGTGTTTTTATACTCAATATACATGTAATTGGTTTTATAAACAGGCTCTTGTGTTGTATAATAACTATTTGATCATAGAAGTGTGATGTTGTTCAGCCATTAATATTTCACTTTGCCAGATGTCAATAATAAAAAAGTCCTCATTATAGTCAGTGTTATAACTTCTCCATTCTTCTCAGGTGGGCATAACATAGAAGACAGTGGAAGCAGATCAACAGTGGTGAGTACTCGATTATTCATCAGCGCAGGTTTTTTTGAACATGTCTCTTTACAGTGCATAAAAGTTTAGGCGTGTTCGTTCGCATACTGATTATGGCCTAACATTCTCACCTGCACTACTCATGATGCATGGACACCATTATCAATTATTGGATTCATTTAAACATTGAGTGCAAATCTAGAAGGTGCTAATTATAGGAACATGTGGAATATATATTGAATGAGTTGCTATGATCACAGGAATTTGCCCAAGATCAATTTTATGTAGTGCTTATTACACCGCCCTTTGAGAACACATACATGTATTATCTGTGATGCATTGTGTGTAAACATTTCATAATTATCATAACTTTAGTTCGGCACGTCCAAGAGGAAAACATACTCAGTATTTGTGTACGTGAACCATGTAACAAAGATCTTGTGTGGTTATTGGTTTATCAATGCAATGGGCATTGCATGTTTACCTGATGAATCTGTCAACCAATTGGAACGTATGCGCCCTTTGAGAACACATACATGTATTAAACGTGATGCATTGTGTGTAAACATTTCATAATTATCATCACTTTAGTTCGGCATGTCCAATTTAAATAATGTTATCACCTGCTTCATCACCAAGCAGACACCATACACACATATGAAAAACATTACATATTAAAGCTCCAATGTATTTTATATGATCTTGAGGGTGTGACCATGTCTGACTATGGTTTTCTTGTTCACAAGTGTTGCTCATATTCTCTAGGGACCGAACTATGGGTTGATCAAAACAAACAACATAACCTGCATACTAGTATATGTTATCGGTGAATCTCAAAATTAGATTCACTGCTGTACATTGATGCACTGCTTTATAAGTTTCTATTTTGTGAGTGGTTCATTCTTCTATCTGTCTGCTTTATTTCCAGATTGTAACTTTAGTTTTAATGAGATTTGGTGTATTGTTATTTGACTGAACAAAAAATATAGGCTGAATTTAAATTGCAGTTCATGACATTAACCGTTTCTTAAGCTTCTTCAAAAGATCAATTCTATGTGGTGCTTATTACACCCTCTTAGGGTGTAGATTGGCAAGCATATCTGGCCTGTCAATGCAATAGGCATTGCATGTTTGCAATAAGTAATATATTCAAGAAAACCCTTTATGAATGCATTATCTTATTCTCCCATAGGGAGCCTCGCTTATATAAAAGAATGCATTGACCTAACAATATTTACCTTGACCTTGTAAGTGAGAATGAACTTGCACATGATCTTTCATGCTGCACGAGAGCAGCTCCCATCACGAAAGGGTTAATTTTTGCATGAGTTATGTTTCTCTTTAAACTTCAAAATGTTTTATTATATGGATGTATAAACAAAATTACTCTCAGGTGCCTCAATTGTTATGGCCTAATAATAACAGTAAGCAGTACATGTAAGCACTTTATTGGACAAGACAAGTATGTTCTAACATACAAAATGAAGTGAAATAATATAAAATAAGATATAACGTGAGGTATAATAGTAATTATTATGTACTGAGTAATAGTCATTAAAGTTTAGCTATAATAATGAATTGAGTTGAGATGTTACTCAGTTGACTCTAGTTCATATGTGAATAAAGAGTTTGACTAGTATGGGACTTATAATAATCGTTGGAAGTATTCTCCAAAATTAATAATCATGCTGACACTATTATTAGGTATCTGAGATTTGAATAGTAATATATTCTGGTCATATATCACATGACTTCAGCAGGCGACAGCCTACAGGCAAAGAAAACCCCTCTGGATTGATGTGTAGATGTGTTCAGCAAATAAGTTCAACAAATATCCTGAGGCTGTTTTTGAACATATCAGTTTAGCATCACTACAAATATATCAGTTATGGGAACTGTTGGTACTACTCAGTTTTTAAAGGTTTATAATTTTGGGTTAATAACACTTTACCATGTAAGGACCATATGAATCTTGAATTTTAGACAACCGTCAAGAATATCAGTCAGCGATCCATAACAGGTTACCTGTGGAAGGAGATAATCACAGTGCTGCGTACCAGTGAAGTATGTATAAATAAGTTAATTATAGATCATATTTATCATATATGTTGAACATCATAAAATATACTTTTTAACCCTTTCATGACAGGAGCAGCACTGGTGCAGCATTAAAGATCCTGTGCCAGTGCATGCTCTTGTATGCCATAGGGCGCCTCGCATATATAATATAATGCACTGGCATACGAGGTCAAGGTAAATATTGTTAGGCCAATGTGTTCTCTTATATATGCAAGGCTCCCCTATGGGTGACTCACATATATAAGAGAATTTATTGGCACAGTGTTTTCGCAAAATTTCAGGAAGCGCCAGTCATGAAAGGGTTAAACCATACACTATTATACCAGTTACTTGTGCAAGTCAACTAATGAACCAACTACAGCCTTCCAACAGGTGCTGCTCCAGTCTGATCGGGACAATGCGGGACATGTTTTTATACCAATCATTATAACGTGCTGACTCATCAGGCCTCAAAATATGGTGCTGGACATTTGCAGAATGACGTCTCCAGAGGGTGAATTTAGTGACACTACCCTTCACTGCAGGCTAGCATCACCAAGTTCATCCTCTGGGGACCTCATTCTGCATGGCCTCATCTGCTATGTGAGCCCAAGACACAGATTTAAGTTCCCAGATGATAATGTGCACCTCAATTGGGCACCTCAATTATATTGTTTGCCAATTTGGGGATGTAGAGAAATTAAACTAAAACAGAAAAAAAAAACTTAGTAATTTTACAATAAAGATACTTTCCAGAGAATATGAGGCCTAAGCAGAATGAGGTCCCCAGATGGTGAATTTAGTGATGTTAGCCCACTGTGTGGGGTAGTGTAACTAAATTACCCTCTGGCGACCTCATTCTGCAAATTTCCCACACCATATATTGAGGCCTGTTACTCATACTCCCTCAATGTATGAGTGCCCAATGACAATTGTGACCAACCTTATTTTTGTCTTAAGGAACTCCAGTATTATCTGTAAATTTCTGTCTATTTAACTCTGTGAATATTATTTTCACAAGTGTTTCTTGTTACGAATATCCCTTTTATTGTTAATTGACTTAAGCCTCTGCTACGGTAATTAAGGCTAAAGGGATCACTCTCTTCTAAAAAGTAACTCTTTTTTTTAGTTGAGAGTAACCCCTTCAGCCTCGCATATATAATGGAATGCATTGGCCTAACAATATTTACCTTGTCCTTGTAAGCCAGTGCATTCTCTTATATATGCGAGGCTCCCTATGGGAGACTGGCATATATAAGAGAATGCACAGGCACATTATTTTAATGCTGCACCAGTGCAGCTCCTGTCATGAAAGGGTTAAATGAATATGCCACTAATTTTATCTATTGGTGGTTTCATCTATGTCAGATTGGGTTACAAGTCTGCAAATAGCGTGTCTGTCATTTGCAGAATGACGTCCCCAGAGGGTGAATTTAGTGACGCTATCCCACACAGTGGGCTAGCATCACCAAATTCGCCCTCTGGCGACCTCATTCTGCTTAGGTCTCATCTTCTGGGAAGTATCTATAGTATCGAATTAACATTGTTTTTAGTTACATTTCCCTTCAAGGAAGTTTCTATATCCCCTAATTTGCAGAAGATCAAATTCATAATTGAGGTGCCCAATGGGTGAACATCACCAACTTCAACTGGGGAACTTCAATCTGATCCTAGGTCTGCCATAGCAGTTGAGGGCCTTAGCAGAATGAGGTCACCAGAGGGTGAATTTAGTGATGCTAGCCCGCTATGTGGAATAGCGTCACTAAATTCACCCTCTGGTGACCTCATTCTGCAAATGACAGACACGCTATTTGCAGGCTTGTTGGGTTACATTTTCAAAAGTTATAAAAGTCTGTTAAAACATCATTATCAAGAAGAACATGAACAAATAAGTGAAATATACACCATTTATTCTTATTTCTACAATCAATAACTCTCCAATAAAAGGATGTCATGTTTTTAAATCATTGTTATGTAAACATCAACTGTTATAATAAACTGCTGTTTTCACTACGCTTAGTCACTTTCAGCTTACAAAACTAGTGTT